>CM023451.1:8850347-9190347 GCA_013339765.2 Haemaphysalis longicornis
GCTCAGCAGCACAACGCCTTAGCCACTGAGCCACCGCGGCGCGTAATTGCGCTTCAGGCTACCGCCCCAAGTTCGGACCCTTAGTTTTTTTCTGTTCGTGGTAAATTTACCAGGATAAATCAGCCTACACTCGATTTTTACAAGCCCCCCTCCGGGTGTGAATACCACAGAGCGACGGACGTCATCTGAAAACAAACAAACAAAAAAAAACTCTATGAAACGAGCCAATTGTGTATACACTGGGGACCTGATGTACACCGCGGTTTCTTCGCTTAGAACTTTGGTATAGTGTCTTGTACTCACCGTCGTTTTCGTACTAGTCCCTATTCAGTGAATGTACGGGAACGACGCAGCTATACATAGCTACGCCTCGCACACAACTGTACGGGGCATCACACCTTTACCACACACGCCACCACAGGTTCGTAACAAGAGAAACGATGCGTTGCACCAGGCGCGCACGAAGTAACTCCACGTATTATTCGGCTGCGCGCCTTGTAATGTCTTCCTTCTCCCCTGAAAGACTGGGAAAGTAACCCACTTACGCGGCGTTACATTTGGAATGGTGTCCGCGCGTGAGCGCAGCTAGGAACTTTCTTTAAAGCGGGCGAAATCCGCAAGGCAGGCTCGGAGGCGTAGTACAATTATGGGAGACTGCGAGGATTAAACCGATGAGACAACCCCCGGAACAGGCGTTTGTTGGGCAATAATAGCTTACCCCCTCATATATATATATATATATATATATATATATATATATATATATATATATATATATATATAAGAAGAAAAACTTCGAACAAGGTAAAAGCACGATTGTGGCCTACTCAGGAAAGCAAGTTCTCTTTGTTGAAACGTAGGCCACAATCGTGCTTTTACCTTGTTAGAAGTTTTTCTTCTCTTGTGTTCTCTACCATCTTCAAAGTTCTACTACTCCCTATATATATATATATATATATATATATATATATATATATATATATATATATATATATAATATTATATATATATTATATATATATATATATAATAATCAAGGTTGCAGTCGTCATTGCCAGTGCTATTCGGCTTTTTTTTCGAAATATTTAATAGGGCCGAATGACGTGTGCTTGTCACGTTTCTTTGATTCATTGATAAATAAGCGAAAATATAAGTCGAGAAAAAATCCGCCGTTTTCCGGGAGTTTCGAAAAAAAAAAAAAAGCCGAATAGCACTGGCAATGACGACTGCAACCTTGATATGTATCTTTACCGAGTCCCTCGTCCCGTATCTCTTTATATATATATATATATATATATATATATATATATATATATATATATATATATATATATATATATTGTTGCAAGTTTTGAAAGTTGAAAGTTGTTGAAAGTTTTCTTTTCTTATATATATATATATATGTGTGTGTGTGTGTGTGCATGCTAAAGGGCTTGAAACATTGCTACAAAACGCGCATATACACCGTGTCTGTGGTATTGCTATGCTGTGCCACAGTACTTACTTTTTTTTGGCGCCGAAAACTTTCGAAGTAAGGCAGCTTGAGTCGATATTGCGAGACACTCGAGCTCAAGCTGATAGATTTGCAAGGAAAGAAACGCATTCTGAGGAAGGAAGGAATGAACGTGCACCAAGACGATGAAACAATAACGCGTCTTATACGAGGTAAACGGAAAGAAGGAAGAAACTGCAAAAACAATCAATCAAACAAAAAAAGAACGTTCGCGAGTGAATTATAACTGCCACACACTTCGCTATGCGCGTGGTGCTTTGGCGATAAAAAGGCCGCACGAAAAAAAAGCAGACACAAACTAAGCAGAACGAAACGACCAGCATGGGGTTCGTGCATACGTGACTTTTCATTCGAAAGCCAAAATAGGCGCCCGTTCGGCCGCAGCTTTATGATAGCCACGCACGCTAGAAGCGTCCAAAATCGATACCAAAACGACGGCACGTGCGGAGTACTTTGGCGTATTATAAGCGCTGTCTTGTGTTCTGGTAACTTGGGAGCTCGCTGGTGAACGCAAAAAAAAAAAAAGAAGAAACACTATTTTACTTCTTGGAAACCACGACTCGTTCGTCGTTTCCTTCGGAAGCCTCGTGGGATCACGAAAGGCGCACCGATAGGAACGGGTGCTTGCATGGTAAATGTCACGCTCGAGATTGAGCCGCGTGCTTTTGCGCCTAAGCGAATTAGAATCGACGGTGATTAGTTCACGAAACTGCGGCTGGTTTGGTGAAGTAAATAATTTAAGAAATGGCGCGACTGAAGTTATTTCCGCCTTCCATCGGGCGAAGGGAAACCTATAGCCTTGAACCCAGGGGATGCGGCGCGCACGCAGCCTTTTTTATATTTTCCTGCGATCTGGAGTGTGCGCGGGATCGAGACAGTGTGCGGGCGCATTTTTGCCTCGACTGCATCCGTAGGCATTGCGTGGACGAGTCTTCCGATACTTTTGGCGTTTCCTTAAAGGGGCCGTGTAGACAAAATACACTGGTCGGCTCATTAAAAAGACTGCTTTGTCCCGTTGACAACTATATATCAATTTGGTCCCGAACCTCGAACAAACAGTCGAGATACCAAATAGAACATATCAAGACCGGAAGTACTCTCCAGCCATTTTCCGGTGACTATGACGTCACAGAATCTTGCGCGACTACCGCCTGCCGACCTAAGCCCCGTCCAAGACCACTGACTGGGCGATTTTATTGGGCCTGTAGTTGCGTTTGATCGTAACACTAGATTTTTAACGTGCGTTTAACAGGATGATAACTATGTTTTAATGGTGGTCCATGTTACTTCACTCCTACCCATACTATTTACTTATTCAGAGTGCCCTAACGGCCCTCTGGACGAGTGTGTTACATAGGGTATTACAGCGGGAGGGCATTAAGAGAGCGTACGACATTATTACGTCACTGTGAAGCGAAATTTGGGAGTTCAGTACTTCTTGCGTTTTTTTTTTTTGGTTAGAAAAACAATTTCCTGGCTGGAATGGAGATAGATGAGTTACCAAAGGCTGGTTGTTTCAAACTGAACAAGGATGTATTTCGTCTTGCCAACTCATTTTACGTACTTTAAGGAAAAGATTGGTAAAAAATCAGAACGTCAGCTAACTAGTAACTTGTACACTGCGCTCTTGAGTACGTTTTTTTTATTACAAGCAAATTAAGCCGGCGCTGAACGTACGGTGTCTGTAGCAGCGGGATGGCTCCTAAACCCACGTGACTTTGAAACATTCCTTAGTGCGCGCTTCGCGTTATTACAACACAAAGGAGCACGCGGGGCTAGGTGACACGTGACCCGCCGGGCTGACTCAATGGTTAAGGCATTGACCTGCTTGGCCCAAGGACGCGTGTTCGATTCCCGGCCGCGGTGGCTGCTTACCTGATGAAGGCGATCGAAAAAAAGGAGAATGCCCTTGTGTTTGAGGTTTAGGCGCACGTCAAAGATCCCCAAGGGGTCAAAGATTAATCCGGAGCCCTCTAATAGGTGTAGTTTCGGCGCGTCAACCGGTAACCTGAATCTGCTATGTGACACCTGGAGCCAGGCTGTATACGTACCTTACCCGCTATGGAGCCTGCATGCAGCATCTACATCGTCAGAGGCCACAATCCCGGCTAGCCAAAGATGACCGTCCATGCCTGTGCAGCGAAACCAGAAAACATTATTCGTAGCGCAATGTTCGAAGATACACTCAACGACGTTTAATTGGACATTAATTCACAACTCAAAAGAAGTGTTGTTTTGTGTTGTTTTGCCAATGTGTTGTTTTGAATGGAAAAGCATCCAGTTATGTTGACGTGACATCAGGTGTGCCACAGGGCTCTGTTTTAGGTCCTTTGTTGTTTTTAATTTATATCAATGATATCTCGGTTGGTATCTCATCGTCTATCCGGCTTTTTGCCGATGATTGTATAGTCTACCGCAAAATTAAGAGTGAGCAGGATGCCTTCCAACTTCAAAACGATTTGGTGCGTATTCATGACTGGTGTACAACGTGGAAAATGTCTTTGAATTTTAATAAGTGCGTTAATCTTTGTTTTTCAAAGAAGAAAAAGAAGATCGAATGTAGATACTATAAATGGTGTGCCAGTTACCACGAAGACAACTTACAAATACCTGGTGTGTTTTCTTTTCTTCTGACTGTTCATGGAATGTACATGTGGATTATGTTGTCGCGAAAGCTGCGAGAGTGTTAAATTTTATTCAGCGTAACTTAAGATGTTCGCATCAGCGACTTAAAGAATGTGCGTATTTGACGTGTGTACGACCAGTCTTAGAGTACGCCTGCGCTGTCTGGGACCCGGCGCAGGTATCTCTTAGTGATAAGATAGAAAAAATACAGAACAGGGCGGCAAGGTTCGTCCTGGGACGGTATCAATGGCGGGAAAGCTGTACCGCTATGAAACAAGAATTGAATTGGGAGCTGCTTTCATCACGTAGAAGAAAATTGCGATTAAAACTTTTATATTTAATATTTAATAATAAAACTGGAATCAACAAGGACATGTATTTACAGACGCCATATTATTTGTCAAATCGAATTGATCATTCCTTTAAACTGAGGGAATACCGTCCCAGGACTGCAATTTTTGCAAATTCATTTTTTGTCAAAACGATACATGAGTGGAATGGGCTCTCAAATGTACAAGTGTCTGCTGTCAATGAAAACTTGTTTTTTTCGAACCTGTAACCCCCCTGCTATAACGCCTTCGGGCGCTGCAGGTATATGTTGAATAAAGAATAAAGAATAAAGAAGTGCTGACGTGTTCCCGGAGTTGTTTATCAATTTTGTCCAGCCGAACTCTTACTGCGCACCTACTTTGCAGTAGTAGCAGAAAATCTCTTCGATAATAATGGCAATATTTAAAGGTCCTTGCGCTTGGAAGAAACGAAGTACTTTCAGCGGCGGCGATGTCGCAATATGTAGGAGAAACGGGAATTCAAATTTGATCCGTTGCCACCTGCCGCAAAAGCGGCTATCGCGGCCTTGTGTAACGAGTCAGGCGTTCAGTCAGCCGCAGATTTGGTAATCGGGCCGCGAAGATCTAAAACGAGTTCTCTTAATACCCACAAGTCACGTGCTTGATGCGTGAGCGGGCAATATTTGACGTATATTGGCTTTTTTAAAAACTGTCTCTACAAATTGCATGCCTTGCTTGGTATTTCTGGATCGAGAGCTTGTAGCGGTTGGCGTCTGCCGGAAGATGAGTAGAAATTGCGGGCAGTCTTTGTGCCCGTAGTCTCTCAAACCCGCCATCAAAACTGAAATTGGTCACTTGGCCTGCTCGCTCCACGGGTGGTGTAATTTTATGGCAAGCGCTACTGCGGTGCACCACGGCGCTCACATCGCTAGGTCAACGCTCCGAGCGTGGGACGCGCCGCGGTGGCTCAGTGGCTAAGGCGTTACGCTGCTGAGCACGAGGTCGCGGGTTCGATTCCCGGCCGCAGCCGCCGCTTTTCTGATGGAGTCTAAAAGCAAAAACTCCCGTGTGCTCGAGATTTCGGCGCACGTTAAAGATCCCCAGGTGGTCAAAATTAATCCGGAGCCCTCCACTACGGCGCGCCTCATCGCCTGCTTTGCGTCGGCGCATTAAACCTTGCAATCAACCATCTCCGAAGACGGGCTTGCCACGGGGATTTTTAGTTATTATGCGAACTCGCTGGGTTGTCATTTCCGCCGGCGAAGTGTTGATCATATCGCAAAAGCATTTTCTGCTGCAGATAACATCTAAATAAATATATATATATATATATATAAAAAACGACGGAACAGCGAGCGATCGCTTCGCTGCTGAATGCGGCATTGAAGGTGAACATTTTGACAGACTTCTGTCTGGTTGGGAAGTTACTGAACTGAGATTTAATTATGCTCCAACCAATACATATGCGGCATGAGTGCGGCATTATATTGGCCATATGAAAACAAGACTGTATTAGGCGTTTTGCTTGTTTCAGTGGTGTCAGAAAGCAACTCCACTGCTTAGTTATCCTAATGTAGGGCCTCTTCGAAGATGGTCAGCGGAACGTTTGTTCGTACACACCAGTGGCCGGCGGGTGGCACCGATCTCGGGGTTCGATATGAGCTACATGTATTATGCCAATTATACCTGCTCGCATTACCTAAAATATTCAACGCTCCAGAGATTTACAGTGGTCTACTCATCTCGATTCCGGCCACGAAGGGCGTCCTTTTTAACGAAAAAAGGTGGCAATGTTTGCAAACCTTCCAATTTTCCATTATTTCAGTGGCTCAGGCGTTGCGCAACTGAGTCCAAGGACACGAGTTCGATTCCGGCGGCGGTGACCGCTTTTCTGATGGAAGTGAAAAACGAAAACGCCCGTGTGTCGACATTTCGGCGCACGTTGAAGATCCCCAGGTCGTCAAAACTAATCCATAGGATCCCTCCACTACGGCGCTCTCTTCATATCCCAAGTGCAGCTTCGGCACGTTAAACTCAATCAATCAATCAATCAATCAAATCAATCATCAATCAATCAATCAATCAATCAATCAATCAATCAATCAATCAATCAATCAATCAATCAATCAATCAATCAATCAATCAATCAATCAATCAATCAATCAATCTTTTCGTTACCAAACATGAGTAGTTGCACCACTGGGGCGGGGGGGGGGGTGCACCAAAAACAGCGTAATCAGTGCGCTAGCTTCATCCTAGCATTGAAGCGGTTTTACCAAACGAAACCAGATGCGTCAATTCATACAATTGCACGATCGCGTGTTGGCATAGGTTTTAATGGCGGCCGCCAATCACACAGACAGTCCTCGCGACGTTGCAATTGCCGTGAGCATGTAGCTGGCGAGTCGGCACTCGATTTTTCATCCGTTTCCCTTGTTTATTAGTATAAACCTGTTATACAAAAGTAAAACAGGCCGAGGCAATTTGTTTTATATTCCCCTTAACCTTACTTAACCTTTAAGTGGTTGAGGTTTGAGTTATAAATGGCCTTACTGGTACTCTGACGTGGCATACTTCGAATGAACGGTGTCTTGATGGCCCTTTTAATCAAACTGGTGCTGCGAAATACGCTCAGATCAGTAAAAACCCACCCATTCTTTCACTGTCCACATAAGGCAAATTGTTCGTAACTCCCTTCTTGCTATTTTTTTCGAAGGGCTGCTACCTTTCCGTACCTCTTCCGCTCCAAGATTGCGGAATCCTCTTACCTCCTGGGTAAGACCAGTGGCACCCATCGGTATTGCACTTCGATACATGAGGGGAGCATCGTCGCTGAGGTTTTAATTGAAGACGATAGCCTTTGTTGGGCCACATAAAACCGAAAATGTCTGCCTATAAGTGCCTGTCTGTCTGTCTGTCTGTCTGTCTGTCTGTCTGTCTGTCTGTCTGTCTGTCTGTCTGTCTGTCTGTCTGTCTTTTAGAAAAAAGTTTATTTGACAACACATGCAAAACGCTGCATTACAAACACATGACACGGAAGCCCTAATCTACAATGCCTACAGGTATATACAGACACTGCGAATGGTCAGCACAATTACGCCAACTATGTGCAGTAGGAGGAATGCTATTGCATACCTATACAACCACATATATACATGTAAACAATAGGCAGTTGAATATATGTTACAAAGAAGATTCAGATATGCCACACTGGTTTAAAAGTCTCTCCGTCCTGCAATTCAGCTTTCTGGCCCTAAGTTAAAATGCTTCTTGAACGGCAGGTTTACACAAGCAAAACATTTCCGGACCACTAAATCTGCAAACACAGTCCATACTTGTCGTCATTGTCTAGTAAAAATAAAACAAGGCATATTTGAGACAATACGTCAATACATAAGGGGTATTCACAGTGTTTCTTTAATTAAATATACCTGTGTGCTTGGGTTTTGCGAGAGGAAGTGGAAAAAAAAAATCGCGTCTAAAAAAATGCTTCGACCCGAAAATCCTGGACCTCGTGGGGGCGTTCCAAGCTCAACCGTTACAAAAGGTTCCAGTAGACGGCGCGAGCAGTGGAATGAGGGAAAATTAGATTGACTTTCGGCAACCTCAACTGTGTTCATAGTGTAAAGGTCGAAAGGGAGGGTAAGAGCGTCAGAGGTGAGCGGGGGGAAGAAAACAGGCGCTTATGTGGCAGGGGCGACAGAAGACTATCGTCTTTCATCACATTTGCAGCGAGGTGAGCCCATACGCGGCCACTTTTCATATATTTATCTCAGGCATAGCCGGGCCGTTACATGGTGGGTTTGCTCAAAACAACAAAGCTCCTTATACCCCTGACACATGGGCGCATAAAAGGCCTTTGCAAAGAAGGACTGCTACTGAAACGGCATGTATCATTGTATGCTGATGATATATGTGTCTGGTGCTCAGGGAGAAACCGCCGAAGCATACGAGCGAAGCTGCAACTGGCGATCCGACGATTGGCGCGATACCTGAAAAATTGTGGACTGGTTCTTTCTCCTGAAAATGCGCTGCGATGGCATTTACAAGACGCGACATGTCTCGTTATGCCCTGACTGTAGCAGGCTGCACCGTACCATATGTGCGATGTGATCGATTCTTAGGCATTGCATTTGACAGGTCAAAGTCGTGGACTTATATTCGATGCCTCAAAGACAAACTACAGTCTTTCGTGCACATCCTACGGATGCTTGCAGGCACTGCATGGGGTTGCTCGGTTGCTTCGCTGCTACGACTCTACAGGGCACTCTTTATTGGTCTGCTTCGCTACAGCCTGCCTATACCCTCGGTTCACTGTACAAGAGCAACGTCAATCAGCTAGAGGCACTACAGGCGCAAGCTCTGCGTATTTGCCTGGGACTCCCTAAGTGCACTTCAACGTCTGGGACACTTTGTGAAGCGAGATGCCTCTCAGCCAGGGTGCTATTAAGACAAGAAAATATCCGTGTCTGCCTCCGCCATGTTAGCGGTTCATTTGCCCATCCTTTGGCAGATAGCTCCAGAAGTCATATTCAGGAATTCCTGCCGGTTTACTATCAACGTCCTATTAGACCCGAGTTACCACCTTGGCAATTTTCTACGTGGTCAATAACAACAACAGTGCCTGGAATCGGGAAAAAGTCAACGATGCCTCCACCGGCCTTGACCTACTACACACTTCAGCATATATCTCGCTGCTATGGCGGGTATACCCACGTATATGCTGATGGGTCCGTGACTTCTGAATCTTCCGCCATAGGTGTATGGGTGCCATCTTCGCGGGGTCTCTGTGAGCAAAAAGCTCAGCCACAAGACATCGGCTACAAAAACCGAGCTGGCAGCAGTAAGAGCTGCGCTGCAGATTGTCAGGGACTGCCCTCCAAAACCTTGGGTAATTTTCCTGGACTCCCGCTCTGCGCTACAAACGCTTCTCAAGCGTGGAAGTAATCAAGGCCAATTAATACAAGAAATCAACGTCACACACACTGAGGTACTCCGCAACGGGCACACTATTTCTTTGCAGTGGCTGCCAGGACACTGCGGCATCACGGGCAATGTGATATCGGATCGGCTCGCACGCGAGGGCCATTCCACGAGCTCACCAGTACAACTCCCTTTATCCAAAGAGGACACCAACGAAATAGCCACAACTCTTGGATGGCGCATGCAATTGCAGCACTGGCGGAACGCGGACCTGCAGTACGCCCCCTTTACGCTATCGACCCGCAGTGTACGTTTCGTATACCTCACGGTTTATCGAGGCAAACAGAGTGGGCTATACATCGCCTGCGCCTCAAAGTAGCCTATACCAAAACCTTTCTTAACAAAATCGGTTTGATGGCATCCCCTGTGTGTACGCTTTGCGGTGTACGAGAAGACACGGAACACCTGTTCTGCGTTTGTCCACGTTTTAACTCGGCGCGAACGACAGCGCGAAGTTCGTTACGGGCGAGAACTGTCAGCATGGAGGACGTTTTCGGCCCCTGGAACAGCGAAGACAGGGAGGTGCGGGGTTTTAAAGCTCTTGCGCGTTTCCTCAGAGACTCTGGACTCGACTCCAGCATGTGACTGTCTGCGACTTTTTTTAAGTTTTTTTATATGTGTTCATGTGTCTGTCTGGTGGAGTTTCTTTCGTTTTTTTTCTCTTTTTCTTATTTGTATTAGTCATGTAAGCATATAACCCTTATCGCATGTTCACCAACCATCTGAAGTAGCAAGCCCAGCATTATGCAGGGCTAACCTCTTCGGTCTCATTAAAGAATTTTCTCTCTCTCTCTCTGCTCTTCTCTCTCTCTCTCTCTCTCTCTCTCTCTCTCTCTCTCTCTCTCTCTCTCTCTCTCTCTCTCTCTCTCTCTCTCTCTCCCTCTCTCTCTACCGAAACGGCGTTCGCCTCGGTGACACACGACAAAGGAGAATCTCCTTCACCGCAGCGGGCATTGCCGTAAGGGGTGTTCGCCCATTTCCTTTCCCACAGGAAAAAGAGCAGCTAGCGGCGCAGCCTCGTAAGCAGGCACTTGCAAGTCATAAGCTTCTCAGAACGTAATGAGACCAAATGCGATTTCATAATACTTTCATGAATTGTTCAAATCGCAATGAAAAAAATTGCACCAAACAAGCCAAATCTTAATGTATTTTTGTGAACATCTACCCACTGTTGCCAGATTAGGCATGGAACATAGGCTAAAAAAGCACTACATCATTGCTGTTTAATACAAATATGTGAAATTACCCATTTATTTTTCTAAACAACAATAAAACGAATGGTTCCTCCCTAAAATAATAGAAAAGACCTATTGGCCGCACTTTATTTTTGCTATTGTGCATGCTTTTTCTACAGAACTGCTAGCGCCACTTTATTGGTGTGTCAGTAACGGGAGGTACTTAACGGAGATCGGGGGTTGCTGTGTGTCAGGAGCGCCACTCCTTTCCACTAAATGTCTTTTGACGTGGGAAAAGGGCTTTAGTTTAAAGGAGATCTAGGGTTGCCGTGTGTCACAGGTATTCGTCTTACACAGAGAATATATACGTTCTGTAGGGTGGCCGCATTGTCAAACCTTTTGCGAGTGTGATACAACCGCAGCTAATCGTCTCGCTCATTTGTTTTCACTTGTTGCGCATGGCGTCGCTGCTGTCCCTTTCGTAAATCGGCTGTAAATGTTTCGCCTATAGCTGAGACCTCTTGCCACGGCGCCGAGCGAGAACGAAAGTTCCGCGTGGCTCGGTGTCCACAGAAAGGTTCGCGGGGATCTGCGGCTTTGTCGCGTAAGACAGGGTTCATGTTCGTTAGTCGCAAGCGTTCCACTGACACAAATCCGTAGTGTCTCGCAGGATTAACTCTAATGATGTCCTCATCTGTTTTATTCACACTCGTACTTTGCTGGACGTTTAAACAAACTTGGGACGAGCCCTCTCTACATAAATCGGCTTGTCTATTCGCGAACAATGCGAATTATCAATTAGAAGAAGGGGAGAATTCAGCAATGATTTTGCTTTGTAGACACACTGAGTAGTACGGAGTCACAAAGATGCAGTTGTCCTTATATCGATAGCGAATATAAGCAAAATAACAAGAACTCGATCAAGAAAAACATGAACGTGCGCTGTAAACAAGAGCAAAGCCCGACAAAACAACAACAAAAATACAACACCGGAATTGACGCTGTGCACCGTGATATGGTGGGTGACAGCTTAAACAACGGCGAATTGAAAGTTTTAGGCATATGTATAGGCGGTGCCCATTTCGGCCATGACATGGAAGAAAGGTATACAAAAGCAATCTAACATTTCCGGACATAAAAAAAAAAAGCACGTCACTATACGTAACGTAACGTGTGTAAACTGCAATGCAAGTCTCTACCATAAAAAAATTATATGCTTTGCGCACAGAGAGAGTGAGAGAGAGAGAGAGAGAGAGAGAGAGAGAGAGAGAGAGAGAGAGAGAGAGGAGAGAGAGAGAGAGAGAGAGAGAGAACTTTATTTTTGTCCAGTTGTTTGTAAGGAGTCCTCCTTCCTAAACGGCGGCCAGCAGCCCTTGGGCCCTGGCGGCGTTTTCAGCCAACTGGACGGCCCAGAGTTGGTCTTTTGGGTCAGAGCTGAGCAGCACGGTCTCCCACTGCTCGTCATTCGCTATTTTACGGCCTTCTTGGGTCGCCTGAGGACAAGCCCATAGTATATGTGACAGGTCCGGCCGGTGCTTACATAATGCGCACATGCCTGAATATTGCCCAGGGTAGTAGTGACTGTATGCCACGGGGTTTGGATAGGTATTCGTTTGGAGGAGACGCCAGACCACCGACTGCCTTTTGTTTAGGGATGGATGAGCGGGAGGATAACGGGCCCGTTCGAATCTGTAATGATTAGTAATTTCCCTGTATGAGACCATGCGGTCTCTTCCCGACCTCAGCGGAGGCTGCTCGGTGGCTCGGCATGCGAGTCCTCGAGCCGTGTTGTGAGCTGCCTCCGTTGCCCGGGAGGGAAGAGTGTGCAGGTGCCCATAAAATTTGCACTTTTCTCTGGTCTCGGGAATTTAGCAGAATGCGTCGTGCCTCCGGCGATATGCGCCCTTTAAACAAATTTCGAACTGCCGTTTTCGAGTCACTGATTGCGCACAAAAATGAAATAATCAGCCATTCCACAGTGCGCAGGTGGATGACCAGAGAATCTTTTGAGCACACAACATATAGGGCCACACAGAATTGAAGTGAAATGTTCGATGGAATTGTATTTTTCTTGGGCGTTAACGGCGGTCATCCCTGGTAAAGACACATACACGCTGAGTGTACTGATCACGAAAACAGAATCTGTAGATAACTAATACACTCAAAATTTACATCCAGGGGGTGATACGAATGAGATTGAGGTCCAAGTCACGTTTCAATCGTCCAAATTGTGCCCACTATTATTTAATCTACTCAAGATGTAATGAGACGTGTAGTCTTGAGGTCGGAAGCATGTTTTGGACGGCGTGCAGCATTAGGGGCGACCGCGTGCGAATAACAAACACACTCGTTGTGAAACTAGAACGCCGCCTCGTGCTTCGAAGACACGTGGAGCTCCGGGAATTTCTGTTCGCTTATAAATACACGGAACGCAAGCCATATAAGCTTCGCCTAAAAAAAAAAAAAAAAAAAAACAAAACGGAAGAGTACCATCATCGTCCTTTTTCAGGCGACGCCGTGATGACCTGTTATTTTCCTCAGTTATTTTTGTTGTTAAAAAAAAAAAAGACCGTGTGGTGCTAAGAGTCCTCATTACCCGGAAGCATATGCGCCCACGTCTCTTTGCCCTCTAGGACTATTCGTAGTATGCACTGTATTTTAAACAACAACAACAACAACAACAACAAAAAACCATCGTGGGACTCTCGTCGTGTCGTTAAGATAGCGGCGAGTCCATTAAAGCTTACGGGGCTCCCTGTCGAGGTCAGGATCATTTGTTTTCAGAGGGCTACATTTAGGCTTATCTGCCTATACGTGCATTAGTTGTTCGTAAGCTGTTTGTAGTGTTATCACCGTTTCTCCCGCTTTAGTAGAGTTGTCCAGACGATAAACCTCTCGATCTCACGTTAACCACGTGCAATTTTGCTACCTCTTCAAAATTTAATTTTCAGCCAGAACGGGTAGCAAGTAATAATAAACACTTCGTTCCGCAGTTAAGAGCCTGCGGTGCGCTAAGATATGTTCTTCAAAAAATAACAGGATGTAACTCTGTTATATTGCATCGTAATTTAATACTTTAATTTGTTTTGACCGTTACGAAACGCTTATGTACAGAATAAGTGTGTTTAAGAGGGTCGCATTTCGAAATCTGAAGGTTAAGAGACACAATTAAATATGGGTTTGGATTTTTAAATGTTGAAACTCGGCTAATGATCTTAGATGGATCGCGACGGTGGTTTTGAAACCCCGGGGGGCCTTTTATAGTTTTAGCATGCGCGCTTTTTGAGAGGACGGCATTCGCGCTTTTTAACAAATTTTGTTTAATGGTGACAATTAATGGTTTGTTTAGGAAACGTGAAGTCCAAGTTTTTGCAAAGTGAAGTCCAAGTTTTTGCAAAGCCCGAAAAAGTAAAGCCCGGAGAAGGAGGTTAGCAGGTGGAGAGGAGGAGGATGCACTGTGGATTGGCTGACAGGTGAAAGAGGATGAAGTTGATGGATGGCGGTGGGACGACGAAAAACCATGAGTCATTCCATTCTGCGAAGGCGGATCACGAGCGAAGCTTTCTAATTAACACTTGACAGAGTCGGCCCAAAATTTAGGCCAAAGGTAAGGGTGAATTTTATTTTGAAGGTGCACGCGCTCTTATTGTTTCCCATCGTTTTCCCTCTCCGCACCCCCCACCCCCCTTGGAACGAACGAGCGATCAGACGTTTTCACTGCGAAACCGCAAGAGGCGCTTGCTTGACCTTCGCCCAGCTTGTAGGTCAAATGGACGGTACGAGGAACAAGACGGTTTCTAGGTTTGACCTGTTGCGATATCTTCGCCTAAAATATGTTTTGGAAGAGCACGGTGGAGAGGGGGTTGTAGATGGGGGAACATCCTATGGCTGCCGGTTAACTTGGTTTGTGAAAAAATGGGGAAGAAAGTCAGGGTTTTTAAAGCGATTAACCGTGATATCGCTTCGTTGTGGTGCTGTTGCAGTAAGTGTATGTGTCATAAGCGTGTAGGCACCCTTCGGTGAGCGACATAGACGGAAACGCCAGGTTAGTTGGACCAGATGGGTTAGAAGAGAACATTTCACTATCGCAACGCACTTGCCTAGAAATTCGTCTTACATTAAAGGAAAAAATAGCCGATTTTCGGCCTGCCCAAGCTGCGCTGCATCGAGATGTGGGGCATGTCGTACGGGGAAGAGGTGAAATGTGCCGCCTGATTCACAGTCTGAGCACAGTTAATGTACGCCTCCAACAGCAAAACAGCTACAGGAAGAATGAATGAATGAATGAATGAATGAATGAATGAATGAATGAATGAATGAATGAATGAATGAAGAATTTGTGGGATGACGTTATGAACTAGGGGGCAAAGGGATGAAAGCAAAAGAATATGATCCACAATTTCACTTTCGCGTTTCTCTACGATGCAAGTCCTGTTAGGGAAGGCCCACATCGTGAGCAGCGTGTATTAAACTTGTTTTTTTAGGGACATTGATTAGTTGAGGCTTAGGACTTGCGGAGGCTTGTGTTTGTCACGGATATCTGCCAGTGCCGGGCAAGAGCAGAGGAGGTGGCTGATGGTCGCTGGTTCCCTGTGAGAATAATGGCAGAGGGGTTGGAAGGCGGAGTTTGCGCGTTTTTGTATTGGTGGTAGTACATCCAACGAGCTGCAGTATCGTCAGTGGTGGCGTAGCTAGAGCGTGCTTTGGTAAGGAGTGTTTTAGACGGGAATAAAAACCGGCAACCTCGCGTATAGCAGCACACCGCTTGACTATGAGGAACGCAGATATCGCGCCACGGGGATATACGCGCAACTCAAGGCACCAACAGAAACGAGACACGGCAAGAGGGGGTTTGATTTCTCACCAATTGAGTGCTTGGGATGCGGTATCCTGCAGCAATGCCCCGAGTATACTGGTAAGCTAGAAAAGTTGTTATTTTGGTTTATTGAAAACGTTGAGTGCACTCATCCCAACTACAAGCTTTATTACATTCCGGTAGTTAAAGAGCCGACATGATGGTCTGAAATTGTCTTCAAGCAACTTTCTCAGTCGTAGATGGAGGACTGACTGATTGATAGACGTTAACGAGAAAGACGAAAGACCCCTTATGGGGAAAAGTAATTAGGAGTAAGTTGGGGAAAATAGCATATGCACTTGGGTTCTAAAACACACTGACGGGCATTATAACATGTCCACTTTGTGCACATTCACTTATAGTTCTTCCAGAGGAGGCACAAAAGATTGGAATACGTAGGTTTCTTTAGAGGTGGAAAGTTTAAGAGTAGACCGTGCGTGCCTTTTATAGCGGAAACAAATATCCGAGAAATAATCACAGGACGTCAGAATAACGAGTACCGCACAATCGGGCGTCGAAGCAAGCCAACTGAAAATTTCAGCTAGTCCCAGATAGTCACGCAAGTGTGCGCACACGCCTAACGATCGAGCGGGCACGTATACTTTCCCATCGGCGGGTCTCGCGCCAACAGATTAGCCCCGGCCGAGTACAAACTGCTTTATCTGGTTGCTGCGTTGCTTCCCGCGGGAGGCGCAGTCAGGAACAACGAGTTTATTGAAAGCCCTCGCTTTTTCTCTCCCTCTCTCTCTGTTATTGACGGCCCTCATTAGGAGAACGGCCGCAGGGCTAACAACTTTGGGAGTCGTCGTTTCCGCGTTCAAAAAGTCGTGCGCGTGGTTGCGCCCACCGTCGTGCCGCTACCGAGTTTCCGCCGTAATCAGTTCAAATATTGACTTGTCACTCAGCTTTCGAAAAAAAATAAAAAAAAAAACGGTTCGAGCGTAAAGGTTTCTTAAAACTTCGGAGGGGCCGACAGCCGTCACAATGGAGGCTGACACGGCGAATGCCTCTTTGAGATGCGGGAGTGCGCTTATCGCTGTCGGAGCGAGCAATGTCGATGCTAACTTGTTTACACTCTGCGTGTCGTTAAAAGCAAAAAAAAAAAAAAAAAAAGACAACGCTCTCTTTCCCACAGTCACCTTGTATGACAGGCACATACTTTTCGTGGCATCGCCAAGCGTAGGGGGACATTTAACGGGAACGCGCTTAGCTACTCACCTCATTGCTATGTATGTAATAGGCACGCTCAAGTTACTAATGTAGGCCACAGTACATGCCTCTAACACACGTTTTTAAGTCGAAAACCACAGCACATCACCCGTGTCCACCTTTAAGAAGCTAGATTCACCGACCTGTTGGGGGGGGCTGAGTTCTATATTCGTAACCGGGAGGCACTATATTGGAATCTCATCCACGAATTCCGACTCAGTTACCGCGCTTTTTATTCTTTGAGCCGTCGACCATTTTGGGTGCTGTCTATTGCCAGAGACGTTGGGCTTTTGACCTGTGGAGTTAACTATTGCTTTCTCATTGCACAACGTGCGCAGAATTCCTTGCTTGATTCGGACGGTTAAGTAACGCCGTGTTACGTGGACGCGTTCGCTGGCACAAGTGGCCGTTGCTACGGAGAGTTCCACGGTTGTTTTCGTTAATGCGTGTGCGCGTGTTTCAGTCCCTGGAGTTCATTCACATCTCCGCCAGAGTTGAACACGCAGCCACTTTTAAGCACGACCTCCCGCTTATACAACTCGCTGAGAATGATTTTACAGAAGTTGTTTTTGGTGTGAGTTTCTTGTCCAATCATCTCATGTACGGATAGTGTGTTCCGTTCACGAACAACACCAGGGCGTTTTGTGACGAAGGGCTTCTATTGCGCTTGCTTTCGAAAATAATACACTCCGTCAGGCCATCCTTCCTGAAGTCAGGTTTCCTTTACTACCACGTGCTTACACTGAAGCCTCCTTTAGAGAACTCCGAACTCTCACCTCTGTGCGCGCAATCAATCGCCATACGGTGGGACGGCTGCTATTGACAACTGTTGCTGAAACAAGCCGCTAACGAGTACCTCGAGTAGCGCCTTTATGCAAGAAATCACTCTATCCACTTCGCCTTGCACTGCGGGGAACACCTAATCCGGCCAATTAATTGCAAAGCGTTTCCGTCCCGCCGCGACGACAAGTACCGCCAAAACGACATCCGGGTACTTCTTCAGTACACCTTAATGTTCGGGACTGGGTAGTTACAGCGGCGAGATGACTAACTTGCTCAGAGCGACGAATGACTAACGAAAGATAAGTGCAGGTTTCAGCCTAAAGACTCCTCTCCGCAGTTATTATTATTATTTATTATTATTATTATTTAAAATTAAATAACGACCGATGCAAGAAACGCGCGCGATGAACGCAAATCTGGATTGACTTGCACAATATTTCCCGAGAGTTGAATCTATTGTTGCGCGTGCTTGCTACAGCGCGAGTAAGCGTGCGATCTTTTCGCACTAAGAGGTTTTCTTTTTACCACAGTCATGCATTTTGAAAATCTCTACGCTTTAAATTCGATGAAGAATGTTTACAAAGCGGTTGACCTGTATTATCGTGTTGCAGACGAAACGAACTAACAACATTAGCAAAACAAACTAGCGATAGCACTGAAACAGTCGTTAGACCAAAAAGCAGGGAGAATATTTAAGTTTCAATGCTTCAAAGCTCCTGGAGCTCGCTTTTTAAATTCACTAATTGCCGTGTGCGTTAGATATGGGGGGAGGGGGGGGGAGCAATTCAGGTTGCATCGGAGGTTCTGTTTCTGATGAAAGAACAGAGAAATTAGTGCAGACACGGTCCTAACTAATCCGCATCCCCCAACTTTGGCGTGGCTGACAGGGGTCTGCTGTGGCGCCGCAACGATTCAACTTGGTGTTTCAATTATACGTAAAGATTCAGAACAATACAACCTACAGATTTGAGCGTGAATACGAAGAAACTGGTCCATGACTCACACGCACACGTACTCGCTCATTCACTTACTCACTGGCGCGACAGTTTTTTTTTTGTTTTGTTTTTTTTCATACAGCAGGCTGGTTCGGTCCGCTATTTTGAAATCTTCTCCCTATATACTCTTCATTATACTCATCGCCGCTAGCATTACTCTTGACACCCCAGCGACTACTACGAGCTCTTCCTATTCACAGTCCGGATTCAGCGCCGGCTTCAATGCGCGAAAGCAGACTGCGCCTCCGAAGTATTCTCGGAGGCACCACCTGAGGATTTATCGAAGTATGCCAGGAGGCCGCGACCCCGTTGTTTACTGACGCGCACCCGCCGTGTGACGCGCGTCGACGCGCCCGGGCCCTGCATGTTGCCAAGTGCAGCGCGTGAACCCGGGCCCAGGCGAGGCTGTTGCCAATCGGGACCAATGCGCAGGCCCTGCGGGCTCTAGCAGGAGAGAGGGGGTGGAGATCGAGCGCTGACTAAGGCCTATTTTTAAACACCTCCCGGGTGCGGACGGACCTTCGAGCCGAGTTAAGGCATGGGAGAAGACCCCCGCACGTGTTACGCAACGCCAACCCCCCTTTC
Source organism: Haemaphysalis longicornis (assembly GCA_013339765.2). Taxonomy (NCBI): domain Eukaryota; kingdom Metazoa; phylum Arthropoda; class Arachnida; order Ixodida; family Ixodidae; genus Haemaphysalis; species Haemaphysalis longicornis. The sequence goes on from CM023451.1 coordinate 8,869,361, forward strand.
TCAACGGCTTCTTCAATGCGCGGTGGCGAAAATTCGCTTCGAGTGAACTCCCACCACAGCGATGACGTAATAAACATTTTTTCGGGTGTCTGTTGCCCCGGGGTAGAGGGGGGAATGTGATGATGTTGTTATTGCTTCTTTCGTGGTCGAAGAATGCAGACGGCTTTGGGGTTTGTTTTTGCGGGGTTCAACGGCAGGGTGAGCGATTCGAGTGGAAGAGCAGGTAGGGAAAAGTAAACGCGGAAAGGTTAGATAAACCTTAGCAGACCAAAACAATCGTTTCACTCATCCGATTCGGCTGACAGCGGGGGCTTTTATTTGCGGAAATGAGCGCGAGTCCTGAAAGAAATAGAGCGACAAAGAAAGAAATACAGAAATAGAACGAAAATGGAGAAAGAAATACAAACAAACGAATATATAATAAAGGTAAATGTTGTTTTGCCCAAAGATTGTCTGAAGATGTGGTACTCGGCATTGAGGGTAAAATATAGCGCTACAATAGAACCTGTTTTACTTTTTCTATCCGAGGTGTTCATTAATTGAAGATAACCACAGCAAAGAAAGGAAACAAGATTGATCATAAGCTTGTTTTCATTCGAGTAGGCTAAGCTGCGTAAATGGCAAAAAAAGAGAGAGAGAACAGGGACAAAGAGAGAGAGAGAGATAAAGAAAGAACGAAAGCTGGCATGACCTCTGGCAGCGAAAACAGCATGACGTGTTCTCGCGAGGCAGAAGACGAAGACAGACGACAGCCTGCTTGTCTGCTCGGCCTAGCAGACCAAAAGTAATAATTACAAAAAACGATACATTCCGTTCAGGGGAGAGACCCAACAGCGACGTCACGGGACCTACTGACCCTGCCCTCGAACCCGTCCTCGATTTTTGCCCGTCATTTTCGCTTTCCGAGTGTGCAAACCCCCCTGCGAAAGAAACAACAGGTTTTCGAGCCAAGGTTCGGGCGAAGGAGTGAAAGAGGGTGGATGGCGCTTTCTCCCTCTCCTCCGCCTCTTCCAAACGGGGCCGAAGCCAAGTCAAAACCGTAGACCTCGAGGCTCGCGCCAGTGGGACTAGCAGACGATCTCGAGTGCCCCGACCGCGCCGAACGCGCATACGAACCCCGGAGTTTCGCCCGTGAGCGCTCTCAACGGCGCCTCGGCCCCTCTAGGTGTGAAAAAACAAGGCGATCTCGCCTTCGTCCTCTTCGTTCGACTCGCGAAGGGTGTTTCACCCTCCAAAGGTGAGCCGATACATTACTTCCAATCCTATAGCGTGGACTCGTTTCGTTGAATCGCCGTCAAAAAGTTGCATATCGGGTTCGGGGGGTTCCTCCTCTTGTCGAACACTCGAAAAAGGGCCGGCTAGACCCGACACTTTCCGCAGGTCTGTTGGAGAGTTCCCGCTTCTTCGTAACAATCCTCACTGGTGAGATTGGTGAGATACCCGTTTATCGAACAGACGTCGAGGTTCCAAAAGCAGCTCGTGGCGTCGATCACTACGAGGGTTGAGATTCACGTTTTGCGAGTAGAAGGTGAAGTTCCAGAAGCGGCCGCTGCTGTTGGTCCCAACAAAGGTGGTAACTCGTGCGGTGCGTAGTTCAAGCGGTGGTTCGTCTGTTCCAAGATGCTCTTCTACACCATGCATCTGATGAGGGAACGAGAACGCGCAAGAGCCACGCGTCCCGACGTCCGCTCCTTCCCAAGCGGTACAGGCGCGGGAGTTCGATTGGCCGAATCGGGCGACCATCACGCGATGCTCCAGAGATTTGCAGTGTCCGGTACTGCACCTCCGGGTCAGCCGGTCCGCATACAGGTCGTCAAGGAGCGAGTGGTCGTCACCTATCTCCCCGTGCCACGCGAAAGGGCTGTGTTGGCTTCTCTCCCGCTGTAACGTAAGCGTACGCGGCTACTTGTTCGCTCTTTCGTTTCTTGCTTTATAAAAAACGTTGCTGATTCCCGCTGTTAATTGGAATATGCTGGCGCTTTCGTGTAGTTCTGAGTGCTCAAGATCAACTGTAAGTTCCCCTGTGCCGTCACCGGAAACTAGAGGGCGGAACATTGCACTAAACGACTCCTCCCGAATCAAGAGCTCGAATAGACGCTTTTTTTTGCTTAATTTAGTGTTTTCTGGGTTCAAATTTTCCGGATTTTACACGCCGAAGCTGCACCTAGCTTCTCTATTAGGCGTGCCGTAGTAAAAGGTTTAGGATTAATTTAGACCTCCTAGGGATATTCACGGGCGTCTAAATTTCAGCAAACGGGTGCACTGTTTTTCAAGTTGAACATAACAGAGTTTGGCAGAATGTTGAAACGAAGGCGTCAGACTTGAAACAAAAGCAATGCGCTCCCGAGATGCCTTTCACCCAGGGATGTCATATGCGCCGCGCTTCAGGGGTTTATCTTGGCCTTGAGATGACCGTTTAGCGAATTATTATAATGAAAAGAGGAAAAAAAATCCATTTAGTGAACAAGGGTCGATGTGGTTGATGCATGCGACAAGTAAAATATAGGAGGTACACGTACAACCCTGCAAAAAGCGGTTGTGAAAGCATCAAGAGTTTTTAGGCGTGAGCTTTCTTAATGAGACCGATGGCGTCCTGTCAAAAAACTAATGCATTTCCCCATAGACCAGTTGGTCGACCGCAAAGCTCTGGTAAGATCTCTGGACACACGGCGCGTGCGTGAAACCGGGCTTCCATATACTTGAAACAAAAAAACGGTTATACTTGAAAAAGAAGAGTGTTTCTCAAGAGAGAGGAGTACTGTACCCTAGACCAGAAGGTACAATAGATCTCCTACAAGAAGTACCTTTACTCAAGAAGAAGAGAGTACCTTTATCTCAAGAAGAAGGAGTACAATAGTACTCCTTACCATGAAGGAGTACAATAGGGTACCTTTATGTCAAAAACCACGTACCGGTGTACATTTAGATCGTCGTTTGCTTGGTGCGCGAAAGATCGCCGCATGGGTTCGTTCTTTGTTTGCTATTTCGGCCTTTGAAGCCTTTTTTTTTAGCTTCCCTTTTAGCTTTCGCGTTTCTCTCAAATTTCTTCAAGAAGGAGTGGTAATGTTTTTTGGACAAATCCAGCCATCGAATAAATTTTTATTGAAACGAAGAACAGAAAAAAAAATGGCCGCACTCCCTTAAGTAATGTGTTCCAGATGCCGGAGTTCGCACGAGCTCGAGATCGAGCGCGTAATTAGTCATCAAACATCAATTACAACTCTTAAGCAAGCGTAGCTACATGCGCGTACGAGGCTGTAATGGATAACAGCACCTAATAATGAGAGAATGACGTTCGCGAACGAGGACTCCGCTGAGGCCGCCCTTTCTTAACGATATCCACCATTTGTCAGCGTCGACAGAATGCCCACTGGCACTTGCTCGTATACCACAGCCTTTTCTTCGTTTGCTCTCCTTTCTGTTAATTTCAAGTCTAATTCACGTCCCGGAACTAAAGCGCACGCTAAACTGCCGAGACGGCACAATGGATTACTACCCCATACTCTGAAGACAGACGCTCACTGTCACCTAAATAGTTCCGTCTACCAGACGCGAATTTTATTGTGCCGCAACGCTAGTGCGTACTACTTCAGGCTTCTCCTAACGACGTGTTTTCGTCTAGGGCAATCACGGGGCGCTCTTCGGTGAATAGCACAGTGCCGCTCTTAGAGAAAGGGACAAAGCCCCCCTTCCCGCTTCCATTAGGAGATTAGAAAGAGCGGCGCGCTTATTTTTGCCGCGGCGTTTCGAGATGAGTCGCTTACCGGAGGAGAGCGTTGTGGCAGGGGTAGAGGCCGCATTCCCGCCCGCTGACTGCTGCTTCGCTCTTGCGCAAAATCGGGGCCGAAAGAAAATCGCGTGTTCCGCTGCCGTATTGGCGGGAGGCTTTGCTTTAGGGAGCTGCCGCGCTGCGTGCGCCCGACACGCGCATTTCTGGAAGTTCCTTCTTTTCCTGGTTCCCCCGAAAAAAAAAAAAAAAAACACCTCAAAAAACCATTTTGGGAACTATGTCAATCAGACGGGAGCTATCGCATCGCGGACAGGTTTAGAGCGACACGGGAATTAGGTTGTGTGCGTTTCGGTAGAATAACGTGCCCCGTTTTGTAAATACGAAATATCCTGCGTTTTGATGGAGGAGAAAAAGAAAAAAACGCCTGTGTGTCGAAATTTCGGCGCACGTTAGAGATCCCCAGGCGGTGTAAGTTGATTCGTATAGCCCGCCACTACGGCGCGCCTCATTAGCCTAGGTGTAACTTCGGCGGGTTGCAGCCTCCCCCCCCTTTCAAAAAAAAAAAAAAAAAGAAAGAAAGAAAGAAAGAGAAACACTCAACGGCAAACGTTTTTTACAAAAAAAAAATGTTGGACGGGTGCGGCCGCTGACCGAATTCCTGCAGTGAAATTTATGGCGGAAAAAACAACAAACGCGGATTTTCGAAGTAGCTTATGATAACGGCGTCTAACATGAATTTTGTAATACTTAAGAATCACGCGTTTGGCAACTTTATACTGGCGTCTTTTACGAGCTCTGATTTTGAGTTTGCCGCTGCTTTTTATGGCGAATTGTGGCTTTCTACTCCGTGGGCCGTTTTACTCCTCTGAGGCACCTTCTTTACGATCGGACCTCATCCTGCAAAAAAATCTTACTGCGAATACTATGAAGTAAAGTTGAAATAACCAAGTAGGGGGGGGGGGGCGCAGACCATACAGTAATAAAACAGGAAGGAGGGAAATACTTCAGATAATTCATTTTTACATGTTTACTTCGTATTTTTTTATGTTCCAGCAATAAAGCCCCTCTAATCGCGAACGACTGCTGAGCCAACGGTTAAAAATAGAGGCTTTGCGAAAAACCAGAATTTAGGTTCGTTTGATAATGTCCCGTAAAAGAACGCGAGTATGCTACGTAGAGCAAAAATTGCTGCGTACATGTTCAATTCCTGGGAAATGACGCCCGACGTTGCTTAATTTGGTAGTCAATTTCGTATTTCGCGGACCATCTGAAAATTGCGATTTAGTTTAAACTTGTAGCTTTAGTATAGTGCCATGTAATTCGGTTGATACACAAATGGACGGGCGGACCAAATTTTAATCGTTTGCGGTAGTACTTGCCCGCAGAACGCAGTAGTACTAGCACGCAGCAAGAAAAACGCTACTGCGGGGCCGTTGTATCTGGGAAATGCTTTTTCCCCCCTGTCCGTCTGCGCTGATGTTACAAGGTCGTAAGCGCCGATTGTGTCACTCCTTCCCGAGTTTTGTTCCGCGGCAACGCGAACTGTCGATTTGGACGGCAATCCAGGTGGTTTATTTTCGGTCGGACATTGTGGGGCGGTTGGAGTAACACGAAATGAGCGGGCCTATCTATACGTCCCGGGGAATTTCTCTCGCTCAGGGAGGGCTCTTCGTCCATTCGTGAGGTACTAGCAGAAGGAGACTATCAAAGCCGTTGACGTTTGCTGACGCAATCACCAGCGCCAGAGGCGGCGATTTCCGGCTCTTGGTTTACTGGAAAAACGCGCGAGTGGGGTGCAGGGTAGGCGTGCGGCCACGGGTTCACTCTGAAGCCCAATCAATGTCGTTTTGTAATGCCCGAAGCGTTGCACTGCTGAGCACGAGGTCGCGGGTTCGATTCCCGGCCGCGGCGGCCGCTTTTCTAATGGAGGCGAAAAGCAAAAACGCCCGTGTGTACGAGATTTCGGCGCACGTTAAAGATCCCCAGGTGGTCAAAATTAATCCGGAGCCCTCCACTACGGCGCGCCTCATCGCCTGCGTTGCGTCGGTGCGTTAAACCCTACAATCAATCAATCAAATCAATGCCCGAAGTATGCAGTAGTCAATGGATGCTAGTTCACGGATGTCTAAGGCCCATTCGCACGTGTCTCTGACGAGAAGACATATACGCTTTCACCCTTGGAGCATTGCCGCCACCTTGTGCGAGATTGGGAAATTTTAACGCTCTGTTGGACATTGCTACTGCTGCCGTTCGGCGAGGTCTCGGCCTTCGTCTAACCCGGTGGTCGCGTGCATTTCACTTCGGTTAAATCGAATTGGCTCGCGAGTTTACTTGTACATTACACGCGAACCAAGTGAGTAGGCGTGGATACGAAGAAGAAACGTGTGAGGGCCGACATCACGTGTCAGTCAGTGACACAACGAATGCCAGCATTACACAGGAGCATTGCGAGAAAGAAGAGCAACGGAAGTGAAAGTAGGAAGAAGAGGAAGCAGGAAGAGATGCTGCGCGAGCTAGTCGAACGACGCGAGATCGGGAGCAAGCATTTCAAGGGGCTCTGCAACGCCTTCCGATAAACGCTTTCCGCTCTTTCCTTCGCGTTTGGAAGCACTGCGAAAGCTGTAATTATCCCCAGAAACGGAAGCGACACTCCGTGCTTTGCTCTTCGCAGCAGATACGGCCTTCCGTTTCTGCTTTGCTTTTGTGGCTTTCTTTTTAAAGGGCTATCGGATGCGTTTACTGCTGCAGCTGAAGGAAAGCGGGCCGATAGCCGCTACAATCGCTGTAATATGACCGTCATTCAAGCGCTCGAACGAACGCCAAGACCGGGAAAGAGAGAGAGCAAGTTTCTAGGTTATCTGATGGACATAGATCAGTAATTCTTGGCTGAGGTGCTTAGTGACCCTGTATTCGAAGTACTGGATGTGTTGGTTGACTACCTTCTGATTAAAAAAAAGTCTGAGAAAAAGTGTCGCAGGGTCCTGTTTAAACTTTGATTGAGAGAGTACGCCGTTCATGTCAGCTAAGTGCCACTCTATAGGAGGTCCGGCACGGCCGGGCTGTAAGTCCTTATTAGCAGCCGCACGTCGTCGGTATAGCCCCACCGCCATCGCGGACCAGAAGTGAGTTCTGCAACCCCTTACAGGTAGTTTACGCCCGAGTTACTCACGTGAAGGTATCCTGCCGGCGTGCATAGCCCGGTAAGGCCCCGGCTCTGCAATTGAGAAGACTTCTGTGAAGACTTAGCGCATTCTTACAGCCTATTTTTTGGTTAGGGACATTAAATTACTTGCGGTTTCACTTTAGTAGCATATAGCTAGCGCTTGCGTGCTGAATTCCATATGTGCAATGTTGCGTGTAACTGTGTTAGTGTAGTGTGAAGCTTTAGAATTTCACTTGTCTTTTTTTTTTCTCCTTTTGAAATTTTTCTTCTTTGTAACGTTGCTGTGTCAGTTACTTTGTACATGGCTGTTGTTGTCTCGTTAAGTTTCTTGGCTCGCTGTACGAGAACACGGCGTTTACAGTTTACCTTATTCTGAGACGTGCTTCCCGATGGTTGATCTAAACCTAGAGGGATATCCGAGGCTCTGAAAAAAACTACTCTCAAAACAGGAGAAAACAGTCGTAGCATGCAGCTTCTCCAAATGCCCTGAGAGCAATCTTAACAATACCACCTCCACAACACCGTCTTCCCACCGACGGATCAAGTAATAATGTGATTAAGGCACTCCGGATAAGTGCACACGAATCAGAGGTTCGGTTGCTATGGAGACCTGGTCACGTGGACGTGGTGGGTCATGCAGGGCTAACGCGCACACCCGAGCTGTCACCAGAACGGGTACCCCTACACCCTGGCCAACCTATTACCGACCCCGCGAACCTGTCGCTATTGAACGGAAGACTGACAGTGTGGAGGCGAAGATAGAGGAGAAAGTACGAAGGTACGCCGCTCTCTAGGATCTGGGCGGGTTTTATTCCAAGAAGAGTATAGACGCCACACGAATGCGAAATACGCATGTGAGAGCGGAGGGAAGGTGATAATGCACCGAGAACAATGATATATATATATATATATATATATATATATATATATATATATCTATATATATATATATATATATATATATATATATATATATATATATATATATATATATATATATATATATATAATCGGCGAAACAACCAGAACGCTTTGCCCAGATACGCTACTTCCGCGCTCAAATATGCGGGAGAAGGAGGCTTGACAGATGTGGTCGTTTCTTGAACATGGTGTTTACGTCGAAGATTTTCAGCGTTGGCGTGTCTCCTTTTCCGTTTTACCACGGCGCACCGGTGCAGCCCTGTGAGGCTATTTAGCTCATGTACGAACGCCCGCGCGAGAGTTATCGAGTGGGCTGCTACTGCATTAAAGTCTACACATTGCTTGGCGTGATTATTCTTGCATGCTGCGTCTAGGAGCTCCTGCTGGTTGACCTTTTCACAGTCTGCCCGACTTGTTAGGAGCAGCCTACCGCATCGACCTATCCTTGCACTCACAGTTTTGTGGGGCACCCTGCCGCCCACACTGGTGCGACGCGTTTTGAAACGGTGTGAAGGGCACGCCGACGCGGGAAATATCCGAAACGTATACACATACGCCACCTTCCAGAAGCCTCGCGTGTCAGCTCGTCTTCTCGCGTGATTATTTAATTTGAGCAGTGTATTATCGGTGTGGGGACTTGTTTGCCTTGACGTGTCGCCGGGTTTATGTGGGCACCTTTTGTAGGCAACACCTCTCTTCTCTGGGTGTCTTTCACTTTCTGCCTTTGTTATTTCTTAGCCCTTCCTCCACGTTCATACGGCGCAGCAGGTTATGTGGTACGTACACAGCAGGAACAGCCAACCACTATGTGACAGGCAGGGTCCCCACAAATTTTTCATTAACTGCTTAGGCGAAATCCACGGGAATCCTGCTGTACACAGCTTACGGCCGAAGAACCACTTGCGCAGGAGTACACACACACACAAAACAAATAAAAAAAGCGCGAGAGAAAGAAAGGCACAACTTCTCTTTCACCTTTTTCGCATAATTTTCTGTTTGTTTCTATTTAGTTATAAGTTCTGACAGTTATCACAGTAAAATGCACGCCACCGCTGTTTTGCGCACTCTGCAAGCCCAGCACGGCGTTGTCAAGCCGACGCTCGAATATTCTAGTGGATACAAGACAGGGCAACGGGCACCTCAAGATGTAATCCTTCCTCCGCAGGCACCTGCCCGCCTGGAGGTTGCTCTTGTGAAAGATTGATGCCACAGAGGCGAGCAAATGGGGTGTTGCAAAATGCGCCTCCTATACGGATTGGAGGGGCGCAGCGCAGTAGGCGCGCTTGAGTAATGGACTCCACCTTGCACCCGACCCCGACCCTAACCTTGGGGCGCCCAGCCCGGAATGCTTGAAGGGTGCCACTTCGCAACACACCGCACCTGCCAAGCGGCCGGGTTCTTGGCTGCTCGCTCTTCGCTCTTCTATCTTCGTTTCTGTTGTGCTTGCTTCAGAGGAGGTGGCAGCTGCTGCGTGCCTCTTTCATTCTGTAATGTTATTATGTTGGAACCTCGTATTTCGGCGCTGATCCTACGCGGTATACTGAGCTCTATGACGTTAACGTTGACAGCTTTAATTTTTGTGGTGTTGAAAAAGAAGAGGTCGAGGCGTTCGGGTGCCACGAAACCCTCAGAAGCCAACACGGTTTTTCGTTTCCCGTTACATAGGGGTGTTGGGGACATTAATATGCCGCCGGGATATCTGCCTGCCTTTACATTTGCTGACGTTCGTCGTAAGAGCAGAGGGGTGGTTTCGTTTCAGGTTCATGTTGTCATTTTTTAACGACCTCCTCTCAAGACCTTCTGTCACGATGTCCCATTAATAGGTGGGACATCGTGACAGGAGGAGGTCTTCACGATGAGGTGAGGGTTCAAAGGTGGCATGGAGTAGATAGAGTAACTACGGTTGGATTGAGAATTGTCAGAAGCCTTCAAGGTGTTCTACAAAGACAAAGAAGAAAATCTCTCTGCACATTTTTACGTTGTCGTTGATGGTGATCGCCAAAAATTTGTTCGTGTGAGAAAGAATTTTCCATAAAAGGTAAATCAGCCAAGTAGTTAACTTGAGGCTTCAATGCACGTACTCCTTCGATCGCTTAAAGTTTCTGTTGGCTGGCATCTATTTGATGCGCGATTAAAGTGAGAAAATGACAGGCCCCGTCCAACTCCGCTTACTCCCACCAACCCGTTTGAGTGTAGGAATATAGGCCCATTGATTGTCCAGCCCTTTTATTGTGTCCATTCTTCGCACGTGCATCTTGTGGTATATTCCGCCCCCTGCATCGCGGAGGAGCCAATCCAGAGTTTTCAAAAGTGGTCATGTGCTGTATAAGTTTGTTAACTTGTAGTTTGTGCTCGCGGTGTTGCTATTGACTAATTAGATCATCTCACAGGCCTAGCTGCTCTCGCGCGCGAGCGAGCGGAATTCGACAAAGCGCGCGAGTGTTGTCAATCTCGGAGAGCGGATTAAGTAGCCCGTGTGTGTACATGTGCCATTGTTCCCCTTCTCCCGCTTTCGCGCAGCCGGTTCCATATGCCTGTCCTCTACCCGTCAGCCTTACCGTTGGGGTCACAAAATCTACATACAAGGACTGGTACCATGAGGTATCCCTACGGTGAGTACCACACCCGCACTTCTTTGTTACCCCCCCTTAGGGGCCCTGAAAGCAAAATGCAGGTTCGGTTGATTAAAAATACTGCTTTGGCTCGTTAACAATGTTACCAGCTTTTAATCGCAGAACTTGATTATTATAATTATTATATTATTTATTTATTTATTTATTTATTTATTTATTTATTTATTTATTTATTTATTTATTATTTATTTATTTATTTATTTCTTTATTTATTTATTTATTTATTTATTTATTTATTTATTTATTATTCATCAAGGGCCCTAGGAAAGGGACAATACATGAGGGGTGGGGGATACGAATGTTTGGAAATTACAAAGGGTGGATGTGCAAAAAAACAGTGAAAACAGCGATACAAACGTCTGCGTAATGCGCAGCACAAAAATGTGCGAATACGCCCGGAATGTTACATAACACAGGTAGGATTCTTAACAGGAATCGAGTAGGTGCTAATGCAGTGGCAAAAATCATTAGAAAGTACACGTGAACAGCAGATACAAAAGCCAACCGCGGAAATCAGTACTGGTATTCATTACACAGTATATAATACGGGTTTGAAGTGGAAAAAAAAAGAGAGCACAAAAACAACCAACACAAACTGTCACTCGGGCTTGGAAAGGGTTGTTAGTAACTTTTTGAATGTTTCTGCGCCTTTGGTATTAACGATATTATCCGGTAAAACGTTCCACTCTCTAGCAGTCCGAATAAAGAACGACTGAGCAAACGTGTTAGTTTTAGGGCGAAGGTATAGAACCTGCTTGGAGTTGCTACCACGATCAGAAGAATGGGGTTCAGATGCTCGGTGGGATGCGTGGTAGAATTTGTGGAACAGAGTGAGTCTCGACATTTTTCGACGGTGGCTGAGGGGAAGGAGGGCGGCACGTTTTTTTTTTTTTAATTCCGTTACACTGGTGAACGATGAATAATTTGAGAACGCGAATCTGGCAGCGCGGTTTTGAATAGCTTCAATGTTTTTTTACTACGTAATTGTGTTGTGGGTCCCAAACTGATGCCGCGTACTCAAGTTTGAATCGGGTTAACGTGTTAAAGGCCTGTATTTTCAAGGGGTGGGAGCAAACTTCAAGGTACGCTTCAAATACCCTGTAGGGATCTATTAGCTGCAGAAATGATATTTTTGATATGGAATGGCCAAAGATAGATTGCTTGTAATGGGTACGCCGATGTATTTGTAGCGATTAGTGGATTGTAGGAAAGAACCACCTGGAGCGTAGTCGTGGGAAAATGGGTTGGGCGTCCATGAAAGGAAAGTGATTTACCATTTAGGCACATTAAAATACATTTGCCATATCTGGCACCAGTGTTGCACGGCTTTAAGGTTTTTATGTAAGGATAATGGCTGGTGATGGTTGCATAAAAAACGCAGTGGTCTACAAATAGTCGGATTTTGTTAGTACTGCATTGCGGGAAGATCATTAATGTATATCAAGAAGAGAGAGGGTCCAAAGTACTGTTCCTTTAGGGACACCGTTAAAGGACGGAAGAGGCTCTAGATCTGGAATTTTTTAGAATGACGAATTGCTTTTTTATTACTGAGGCCCTTATTAATCCAAGATAAGACGTACGGGTCGAGGCTAAGCAATGAAGGTCAAGCAAAAGTATAGTGGAGATTTTAATAAAAACTGATGAAGCAGTGGCGACTCCCCGGCCGCATTCGGGCAATTTTTTAATGACGTCACCGAATTATTGTTCGTGCTATTGTTGGCCGCCGACCCAAGTCATCGCCAGAAACATTACTGGCAATTGTAGTGCGGCCTGTAGTTCCATTTGATCACATCACTTTGATGCTAACGTGCGGTTAACCGACTAATAACTGTTCACAGTGATGGCCCGTATTAAGTCACTGAGTGAGCTTATCAAAGGCTAGTTTTTTTTAACTAACAAACGTGCATTTTGTGTTTGTGGCCCGTCTAAAGAGAACAAGCAAGATCAATTTGGACCCGCGTATTGCGGAAAATGAAACGAAAGCGCCGAAGCTGCGCACCTGGAACAAATTTCCATCAGATCATTCCATAATGGCAGTGGGCGTGTGTAACGTTTTGCAGAACAGGAATACCAACGGCTCGTGCAGTATCGGTTTCCGCGTGCGTTGTTGGCGTTCGCACTATTCGCGACTCTATCGTCCATTTCTTTTTACAGGTTTTCCGTTAACCTTCAGAGAGGAACTGGGGAGGCAGATCCCATATTCCTCCATATTAACCCGCGCTTTGAACCGGAGGGACCGGTTGTTGTCCTCAACAGCCGCGAGGTCAAATCGTGGGGTCGGTGAGGAACGTGCGGAGCCCATCGCCTTTTGCCCAAGGACGACCCTTTCTACTCGCCATCACTTGCTTCCCCCAGGGCTATGAAGTGAGTGCTAACCTCCTCCTTATATCCGAGCGAAGATATTATTTGTACGTGTCGATATAGCTCTCTGATTGTCTTTCCTTTCCCGTTTCTTTTCCCTTTCAAACGCAAACTGCAGCTGGCGGTTAATGGGCTTCCTTTCGCGACGTTCGATTATCGACAAGGGACTGGCTCTTGCCGATATCACTCACCTCACAATATGCGGGGACGTCCTCATCCGTTCTGTGCACGTACCTGTTCCGGAGATGGTGAGTGACGCTCATCTTATTGCTCCTCCTTTCCCTCTTCCGCCCCTTTGCTATTCTTGTCCTTCCTGTGTTGTCTTCTCCTTCTTTCTAAGCGCAATAAATAAATAAATAATAAATAAATAATAAATAAATAAATAAATAAATAAATAAATAAATAAATAAATAAATAAATAAATAAATAAAATAAATAAATTCGTAACAAATAAACAAGAATACATGAAGGACAAATAACCGCCAAATAAACACAATTTAATTATTTATCAAATATTGATGAACTGACAAATTAGGGTATTATTACTATATACAATTAATTATTTTCAGATTAAAATATAATTGATGAATAAGAAGCATATCAATCAACCGAAAAGTAAGTAGCGATCAATCAAAAATAACTCAGCAAACCAACCAATCAATCTATCAATGAAGTCAGCAACAACTGAACCAACGCATCAAGTCCATGAACGAGTCGATTGTTTTGCCAATTTATTTTGGAAGGCTTTCTCCCCGTGTCGTGGCGGTGCAACACAGAGCGCGAGCACTGCTCGATGCTTACATATCGCCCAAGACGCTGACTGCACGACAGATAGGGAGACGAGCGGCAACCTTCAGAACTTGGAAAATCACCCTCACAGGATTGATGAAGCACAGAATTCTAACGTTTTACGACGCTTTCCCGCAACGGACGTAGATGTCGTATCAGATGGCTTGTCAACGCAACTTTTGAGAGGTCAAAAGACGACCGCAATTCTCGCTCGTCAGCAGTGCACCAGCGCATATATAGGTTCACCCGTAGATGTCAGTCAAAATTAACAGGGATGAAGGTGTACGGGAGTACGAGGGGTTCGTGGGGGTGTGGGTAGACGCCCACACGCACGTACAGACGTGGTTCCGTCGTCCGCGTAGGGGCCAGGGCGTCTACCGAAACATGGTTGAGGCCCGCGGGCTGCTCAAGATGCCGCTGCTCCGAGACCCGGGCGCTCCGGCTCCCGAGCCGGGCTGTCGCTATCTGCTGGGCTCTCAGTATCGCTCGTGCGCCTGGTGCACTACTGTCCAGCTCTGCTACTGACAGGTACATGTAGCGACGTAGGCTGCACGGACACGCGACCAGCTCTAACGACGAACTAAAGGCCTTTGACGTTCGGATAGGAACACGCCTGTCGAACCCGCTAACCACTACTACCTGTTTCATCGTCGTTGTGATATGATAACAATCCCGCCTCACTGCGAATGACACCACCCGCCTGGCACCTCCAGTGAGTGATACTGGTACGCTTCGGCCAACTGATCCGTTTAATTGGCTACCGGAGACGTGTTGACGTATGCGTTTTGCTCTAAAATCACGGAAATGGCGAACCGAAACGGCGACGTGCTTGGTTAAAAACTACGACGGCCGAGTGCTGTTGGCGCTCGGCAACCAAGATGAAGTGGCGTTCAGATTTACTTATTCCGGGCGCAAACAGCCGCCCAAGCACTCAGCAAAGAGAAATTGCCGGATCCCACGCATTGACGGGAATTGTCGTAAAGCGAAGCCTTCATCGTGGCGTACCTGGGTGTAAACGGACTTGCGCACGAGAAACTTTGAAGGTCTCAATCTCCCAGGGGCCCAGGCAGAATCCGATCTAGTTGGGTCATAAGTGATTTAAATACTGGTCAGCCTAAATTTAATTTAGGACACAGATAAAGACGAAAGCGTTTGTGCTTCGTCTTTTCGTTTTTTGTCTGTGTCCTAAGTTAAATTTAGGCTGACCAGTATTTAAACCCCTGGCGAAGACGACGCCAGCTCTAAGAGCAGATAACGTGATAGATCGCATGAACTGGGCTCCCCCGGGCGGTTTGCCGCAGGTCTCTTTCCGGCCGGCCTGAAAGCGACTGGCTTTGGCCAGCTGCGCCCATCAGCGGTGAATGAGCTCTCCGTTCACGCTCCGCCGCATAGACTTGCCGTGGGTTTTCCGAGGACAACGACAGAACTAAGTACCGCAAATTAGAGACTGAACGAAGTTGTTTGGTGGACGTGACAACAAAAGCCGCCACTTTTAAAAGCCCCTGTTTGAAGCACGTCAGGCGCACGTCGAGGTATACTCCAGCAAACATTAAATATTCATGTCCATCCAGCGCTGGTGCATCTCAAATCGCAAGAAAAAAATTGAGTAACGTTTTGTATTGTTTCTTATCTACCTATCGTTCTATTAAGGTTCGGCGAAGCGTCGTCTTTGCATTAGACATGCTTCAATTGTTTTTTGAACGTAAGCACAGCTCTGTTCTCGTCTTGACTGGTTTCCTTCTTATTAGCGTCTGATACGACACTGTGACAAGCGCCACGTCATGATGCAAGTTATGTTGATGCTCGTTTATGGAAGCCCTTCTCCATTTTATTGATGTGACTTACAAGAAAAAAGAACGTATGCTTGTTCACGAAAGGGCGATGTTTATGACCCTATAGTGTTCAAAAAAAAAAAGAAAGAGTAACCTGCAGTGTATCCTTTTGCAAGACGTAAACTAAAAAGTTCTGAAAAGAGACATTTTCCATCAATTGTTAGATGAAAATATGGCGTTTCCTTGACAGAAATGTCAATCCGTATCAGTGCACCCGATATGTTTCTCACTCGCCCTTTTTCTTCGTTTTTCTTGTTTTTTTACAGCCAAAGTGCATACGCGCCTTATACCAGAACAGGCTAAGTTGGAGACATTTTTCACACTTAGAGGGCAAATACCGCCGTGGTCCGAGAAGTGAGTATGACGTTTTGGTTGTATTTACATGTGTTATTCATTCATTCATTCATATTCATTCAATTCCACTCCTTTATAAGGATTAATTTTCTGGTAAATCTAAGCACGCAGTGCTTGTAAAGTGACCAGACGGTTGGTGGAAACAACACACTTGAATTAAATTTTTTGAAAAGTAACACAACAAAAGAAAGAAAATCCTACATACACGGAACAGTTCCCAGTGCATCCTAGTCTATTTTAACAATTTATTTTAATTTCTCCGGACATACTAGGTTTTCGTTATTACTTTTTTATACAAGAGATATTATTATACTGGTTAGCCGCATCATATTTTCGTCAGTTTCGCGGAGGGGGGATATTTTTTAAATGGCCTGAATTTACGCAACCCAATCATGGCAGAACCTAGCTGTGAATTACATTTAGTCTATAGGTAGTACCGTTGTAAATGGACAAGCGTCCCATGCTGTTTTCCGCTCGGTAGGCAAGAGAGAGAATGGTGATTAGTCATGCGACATTTTATTTGCGGATGTGAACGATCAGCTTGAAAAAAAGAACACCTTCTGCGTAAGGTACATTGTGTTCATAGGAGTTATGAAGAGAGAGAGAGAGAGAGAGAGAGAGAGAGAGAGAGAGAGAGAGAGAGAGAGAGAGAGAGAGAGAGAGAGAGAGGGAGGAGGGAGGGAGGGAGGAGAAAGAGAAGAATAAATACAGACAGACATACATAATAAAGAGAAAACTACGAGGTGGAGGAAAACAAACGCAACCAATGGAGGGGGAGAGATGGGAAAGGTAAGAAAAGACAGTGACGACAAAAACTGATGACAATACGCATATATTGAAAGGAAAGCAAAAAATTACAAACCTCTCCTTCTGTCAAAAGAAGGGTTGCGAACGCTTGTTCGCCACAAACTGTCACGAAGGTTTCTTTCCTGTTCTGTTTTCCATCCGCATATAATGTTCTAACAGTGTCTTTCAAGATTCATATGGACGCTTCTCAGCTGTTAAAATGCTGCGCTGTGCTTCTTTCTTGGTTTCAGGTCCCATATAATTGCCTATACACGAGTGGCGAGCGTTCGAACTTAGTCTGCACCATAAATTCCTTGCGAGACTTCATCGCCGTCAAGGCCGTGTTGGCAATAGAGTTCGTGAAGCCACTGTTTACTGCCTTCACCCGGTATAACGGGTTTAGTGCCCTAGGCTGTACTTTACGACAAATGCGTCTCACAACTCGTTGTCGTCCGGCGCCGCTGGCATTGTTTACGTCCTCACTCCGGAATAAAATAGCCGCTCCAGTTCGACCTGGAAAAGCAATTTCGTTGTTCGTTGACGCACAGAGTTTGCACAGAACTGCAATCGATCACGTTGTCCCTCCGAGGGTATACGACGAGCACCAACCGGGCAGATATATGTCTTTTTCGAAGCGGCCTCGCTGGTGTCAACAGCCAAGTTTAAAATATGGCGCAAAAGGTCGCCACTCGACAAGATTAAGACAAAGACTGTTAGAGTTAACCGCGTCACCTAAAAAATGGAGCAGGAAGGTCGCCTTTGGGGTTGGCGAACTAACTGACAAGGCGCGTTCAAGTGGACCACGCCACGAGAATAAAAAAAAAGTTACCATAGTCACACATACGAGTATTTTTTTTTTTGGTCCTTTATGGGTTGGTAGCCAGCAAGGGTGGTTGTATACTCTGGCCGGGCTGGCCGCCTGCTGAGCCGAATTGGCGCGGGGTGAGCCTTTTTCGCCATTCACCTCGGGATAGCTTTTAGTTTTGAGGGCGCAGTCCCTTAGGTGCTCAGGGCTGTCGGCGTCTCCTGTCGTCGTTATCGTTTCATGTAGTCAAGGTGGTAAAACACCGGGACACTCGTTTTCCAACGCCTCGCGCTGGAACGTAACGCGCACTAAAAGAACGTATGTACTGGGGCACTCGTTTTACAACGCCTCGCGCTAGAACGTTTCATCTCCGTGGGCAAAAGGGCGTACTAAAAGAGCGCACCGGGACACTCGTTTTCCGAAGCCTCGCGCTAGAATCGTGCTTCAAAGGCACGAGACTTTTACAGCAAAGACCTTACAGCAAAGACTTACCTCTACCCCCCCCCCCCCTCACCCACAGTTTCATCTCCGCTGGCTGGCCTATATACTGCATGCTTCGCCCCTCCCCAGGCTTTACGTTAGTGGAGAGGGCCCGGGATTTTTAACTGCTGGAGAGTTGGAGCACGAAAGCGCGCGGTGACACGAGGCGGTGCAGTGAAGCCCACAGCATGATGGTTGAGCTTCTGGCGTCACTGTAGCTTTGAGGGAACAAGAGAAACGCATCTCTTTCACCGCACATGTCAAATGCATTCACGTTATCACCCTTATATTTATGCAGCCTTTGTTATTAAACTTAAACGTATCCTGCAATAAGAACTGGTGACCATCGGACAATCAGTGCGCCTAAATAGAGTACGAATATTTCCTTGAAAAAAGAAGTCTCGGTAATTTAGGGTGGAATATCATTCTAATCAAGCTCAACACTGCGCAACCTACACTTGAAAGTCCCGCACATGACCAGACGCACCCCGTATTTTATTTCTATTCGGTGTTTGTTTCGGTTTTCCTCTAACGATGACGCAAACCTGGGCCACTTGGCGCCGTCCAAATGAGAGGACCATTGGGCGCGAGCTGCACGCTGAGCGGTCGGAATGCAAAATTTAAGCGGTTGCGTTATACCACTCACTGATCCCTGGGACGGGGCGCTGCCCGATTTAATGAGGGCATCGTTGCAAGCTTGCGAAATACTGGGGTCAGCCGCACCGAAACACGGCGCTAAAGTCAACAGGGCTATACGCTGAACACAGCGAAATTTTCGTAATGGGGTATTGCATATAAACTCCCCTTCTCCGATTATTATTTGGCTGACCCGCAAAAGTTCTCCCTACATAAACTGCAGAACCACTATTTTTGTTTGAGTTTCGCACTGTCGGGAGCCATCGCTAGAGAAATATCATTTTCATGCAGAGAGAATATACCAACTGGCTCACGCGTTGAGGCGTCTATCGTTATTAAAATTGAAGCACCCGAAAAGGACGATGCACCGGAACATAATGCAAGTCCCACAAAAACTCCGCCGCCGGCTCTCGCTTTGCTTTGTTAATCATGTAAACGACGAAGGGAGTAATATCAAGCAGCGACTGTATCGGTGAAGCGTGCGGTTTTCCACCGCGCCTATATCAATATGAAAATTTTTGAGCGTCAGCCCTCACGAATTTGGAACCCATGTAAAGGAATATTCGGTTTTCTCTGCGGAGGGCGATTTTCTCTTGCCGTGGAAGACGGGCGCGAACTTTTAAAGGTCACGTGTTCTTTCAAAATGCTGGCGGGAGAATTTTGGTAAATGCGCTGGGAAGGCTACTGACCTTTTGCGGCTACTTAGCGCTCATTTTTTTATATAAGGTGAGAAGCGAATATTGACTGTAGCTTCGCTCGACGGTACGTGAAAGACCTCTTCTTTCAAAAGAAGCGTGATCGAGCTGTGGAGGGAGGAGGCTGGAAAATTTCTCCTTCTTAAAGGATGTGCGTGGCAAATGATAGATGTGGATACGTGGACAACTCTGGGTTCAGGCGTGTACTACTGTGATGATGATAATGATAAAGGGGAATGGCTGAGCGTGCGCCCGGACGAATTCTTACTTGGAGTCAGCAGTGTATCGCCTTCTGCATTAAAACACTGCTTATTGAAAGCTGCAAAAAAATCTAGTTTTCGAAAGGTAAAGGTGAGGGGAGGTGAATAATTCGGAGGCAAATAACTGGATCCGGATGGTGCCGGATAGTAGGGGAGACAGTCTTTTTGGAGGTCGGTTCACGTTATCGAGCTGTTTTGAGTGAAAGAGATGATGATGATGAATAAACTTTATTTGAGTCGAGGTGCTGATGCAGGGCATTCGCCCGGTGGGAGGTGTTGAGAAAAAAAAAAAAACTATGGTCAAATTAGGTCAAATTAGGTGTCGCAAGGTTTAGGTTACTTTTAGATCTTGTTTAGGTTAGGTTAGGTTACATGAGGTTACGTTGAAACAGCTTTTTTAGGTAGATGATGCGTCGGTATGATCTGCAAACGGACTCTCCCGGATAGGAGAAGTTGGAACCTTATGGGCGAGGCCTTCGCTTTGCAGTTGTAATAAGCAAGCTGATGATGACGATGATGATGTCCGTTTAGTCTTTCGGGGTGTCTAGAGTGCCGTCCGAAGACACACTGTCTGACGTTGTGGTTCCTGCTAGGGATGCTAAGTTCCTGCTTAGCTTCCTGATACAATGGCTGAAATTTCGAGCCGAGCTTTTGCCTCGTTTATTATTTTTTCATTGTTTATATAATCATTCATGGCCTAGTGAAGTTTTGTTTCTTTAAATGATTGCTTTGTGTTAGGTTATCTAGGTTTAGTTTACGTTACGATTGCCTTACGTCACGTTGGGTAGTGCCGGACGTAGCATTAGTTATGAAACGTCAGTGGACGTCGCTTTAGTGCAGTGCTTACACCACCGTCGGACGGCACTCTAGGCACTCTAGGGGGTCTTTTGGTCTTCCTCTGGGTTGCAAGCCGGTCGGAAGAAGGCTCATACGCAACCGCGTCGTTCCCTCCCCCAGATTTGTACCGAACCTTGCCGCGGACTTCATGATGATGATAGTGATGATGCCGTCGTTTATTCCTTTAGATGTGTCTTTGGGCTCCCAGTCGGAAAGCCTGTGCGTTGCCACCTTGCTTCCCCAGATTTGTACTGAACCATTGCCTCAGGGACTTTTTGATGATGACGATGATGATGTCGTTGTTTAGCCTTTTAACTGTTTCTTTTGCTTGCCGGTCGGAAGCTCATGCGTCCGCTGCTGCTGCCCGTCGCTTCCCTCCCCCCAGATTTGTACTGAATCTGGCCACGGGCCTTCTGCCGGAGGACGACTTGGCGCTGCACGTGAACCCGCGCTTCGGCGAGTCGGCCGTGGTGCGCAACAGTCGCAAGGGCGGCTAGTGGGGCGACGAAGAGCGCGAGGGCCCCTTCCCGCTCATCGCGGGCAGCGCCTTCGAGCTCTCCGTCGAGGTCCTCGAGGGCGGCTACCGCATCCTCGTGGACGGCAACCACGTGGCCGACTTCCAGCACCGCCTGCCCGTCAAGAAAGTGAAGCACCTCGTGGTCGAAGGGGACGTGGCCGTCGACAACGTTCACATCGAATCGCTGGATGTGAGTGCCTTCCTTATAAACACACTCGCTACCGCCGTTGGTCCTTTTTTAAAGCGAAGCTTTCTATGTATGTCGCGTCGAAAACGCGCTCTAGGAAAGCCAACTTTCACTGATGGTGATGATGATCATGGGTGAAGTGAAAGAAACAAAATGCGTTTGGCCGATCCCCTGATTGTGTATGCGCCAATAAGGCTAAAGAACAACAACCGAGTGTAATTTCCGAGTGCAATTCTTGAATTATTACTGTTTTTCTTGCTATTCTGTTAACTTGATGTTATTTTTTATATAATTGTATTATTAGTGTGTTATACCGTAATGCGTTAGGGGTCCCGTGGTCAGAATCGAACCTGGTAACCCCGCGTTATGGAGCCGACGTCTATCGAGTACGCCATCCTGACAATGTCGAAGCAGTTGCGATTTGGAGAGGGCTGCATGGACGTGCCAAATTAGATAGAAAACTCAAGCACCCCTCCATCTAACGACGAAGGGTCAAAGTCAGAGCCGCCGCCATCGAAAGGGCAAATTGCGTGCGAGCCAAAGTGAAGGCTCAGCGAGTCAAAGTCCAAACGGTTTGCGAGTCAAAATCCAAACCAAGACGACAACCGAGAAATTCCTCACGACAAATCTTCGCGTTAAACCATTGTCGTCGTTAGACGGAGGTGCGCATGATTTTTAACGCGAAAGAGTTTGTACCCGGATTCGGAAAGGGAACCGGTCTGTCCCTCAGTGACGCCTGATGTGTCACACTTCGGCCTCACAAGAAATTGCTATGCTCAGGTACTGCTTAAAAACGACAACGGAGGTTGTCCAGCGCCTCATCACCGCAACCGGATGTTCCTCCGCGTGGCGCAAGGAGTGTGTTACCGCGAGCATTTTTAACGGGACACGAGTCACTTAATTAGTTATAGACTCTACTGCAGAGACGACAGACTCAGAAAAAACAACCGATGTCATGCATTAAGCGCAATCTCCTTCCAAAACGCGCGCGTGTTGGCGTCACGAGACCGTAGCTTCGTCGGAGTTCTTAACTTGTACACGAGTATAGTATAAAAGCCTTTAGGGCCTCTATATTTTCGTATAAGTCCGCCTATGTGGCGACAGGAAACGAATGCCTACCAGCAAATGACTTTTGGCGTTGGCAGTGAAGAAAATCGTGTCAGGTGGCCATACATGAGATCGCGCCCATGTGTTTGTCTACAGTAAGGACTGCCTAGCAATTATTTGAATGGAACACGGAATTTTTTTTGCACACCTTACAGGAATTAAGCATATCCTGGTTCCATAAATTACGGTTTTGCATTTATGCAGCTTGAGCGGTAGCGCACACTTCGGGACGGGGCGCTTGTTGCTGTTGTTCGTGTGGCTTATGCCGCTTTGCTTCTTATGCCTTTAACCTAGTCGCAGCTATACGAAATAGGAGGCATTTATTAATGCAAGAGCATCAGTTAACTCGGTAGCTCGAGAATACAGCGTATGCGTGGCCTAAACATGGCCCACAACACGGCGATGGCTCTAAGAGTAAAAAAAAAAAAATGAATGAAATGATTTTCGGAACATGAAGTATGTGTAGCCAAGATGCGTTCCAAAGCTACTGAAACTGCTGGCGTGGCTCGTACGTGTTCCCATTATTGAGTGCAAAGGAAATCTGGCGTGCATTTGAGGAAAAATGTAGGCATGTAACCTGAGAGTACCAGTGTTCTTTAAATTGTAGACAGGCACGTTGGATAATTATTTGCGAAATCAAAAATAAAAAAAGAATAAGAAATAGGGCTTAAAGGCGGAATCAAGAAGCGGGCGAGATAGAAACAAACGAAAAAACAAAGGATGTCGCTAAAGCTGCGCCTAGCGGAGCAATAACATAAAATAATAAAAAAGAGCGCGCTGCCCCGCAGATCACACTCGACCGGCGCGAGAGCGGGAACATGTAATTGAATTAAATAAGCTTTGTTTCAAAAAGAGACGGGGTAAGCCATAAGTGATGGAAAGGGAAATTGGATTAACAGGGCGTCCACATATGGGCGGAGGAAAACATCCCGGGCATCTGCACTAACGTGAAACCTTGTGAGGGGCGTAGCATGCAGTGTATAAGTGTATTCTTAGCGCCTTGACGTTTTTGCCCACGGAGATGAAACCGTTGGGGGGTAGAGGTATACAGCTTTGCCTGAAGCACGAATGGTTCCAGCGTGAGGCGTTGGAAAATGAATGTCCTGGTGTTTTAGTACCGTGACTGCATGGTACTAGGACGACATGAGACGCCGACAGCCCGAGCCCCCAAGGGGCTTTGCCCCTAAAAGGCCGCGAAGGAATAATAAAGATTACGATACGTGACAGGACACGAGCAGCAAGTGAGCACGAATGCCTTCGCCCTCCCTATGTCACAGGGAGTACTCAGGTGACGTCGTAATTTTAGTCGCTATGCTTGCAGCCAATTGCTAATATCAACGACGATGATTTGTTATTGGTCCCACCACAGCCATACCAGGACAATGCCTCACAATTGTCCTTCGAATCCTCACTAGATCCACTTTTGCGTATACCCTTTAAGGGGCGAAAGCTCCTTAGGACCTCGCTTTGTCCGTGGCTTGTCCCTTGACGTCCGTGTACACAGCGTTGCGCATGCGCGAGGAGTCAATGGATTGGATTGGATTAAATTGAACTTGTATCGAATTGGATTGGATTGTAATTGTATATACTGTACACACGCGTTGTCACTCACATGCAGCGAGTGGCAATGCCATGGTGATTTACGGTAAGAACGATCCCCAGTGCTTCGCCCACTCGTCATGATTCACTTCGTGAGATGCGTGAATTTTTTTGTGGGTCGCCCTTCGCTGCCTTCACGTTTTTTTTTAATTTCGTAGATTCACTGGTGTCATCTTGACTGGTCCTCGTTGTTCAACCTACTAATGCGAAGTGCCTCTCTTTTCTCACAATGCGCAGACTGAGATGCTGCGGGAACTAGCCGACCATTGGGAGCTGTACCAGCCTCCAGAGCCGCCGAAGGAAGTCTTGCAAGTGGTGAGTACACGCCAAAACGAAAAGGGTCTCCCCCCTCCTTTAGCACTGCCAGATTTGGTGCTGCCATGATGTTGAGACGTGTGCTCTCATCTGCATTCGGTTGGTGTATCGCAGATACTCCAAGTGGGTTATGAATTTTATAGAAGCGATTAGGATATAGTGCAAAAGAAAATAAAAGAAAAATGCTGTTTACGACTCTTGAAGGTCGTGGTTTGTAGAGCCGCAATAAATCGATTTAAGAAATACCGCGATAAAAATGAACACAGCCCGAAACAAAATTTGACCGTACCACGATTGTTACTAAGGTACATAGTGGAGCTGGTTCATTGGATCGGAACATACCGAAAAACAATGCGAAGATTAGGACAGAACGGGGGAGAGGGCAAGCGCTCGTGTTAATATTTTTCACTGTACCACGTCTTCGTGATGTTCTTCCGTATATTCATATCATGATACTTCTGGGGTAAAAAAAGGGAGCCTAGTTTTCAAGGAAAGAGCTCATTTAACGAAATATTAAACAACGCAGCTTACGGAGCTAAGGAGTCACTGGTCTTCCTTTGTAATTGTTTATCGCACCAGCTGTGATAATACACTGAAAGTTCCGAGAACACAGTATGGGCACAGCAGCTCCTACGCGTAAGTAACAACAAGAACAAAAGAGACGTGCAATAGAGTTTCATAAAAGTGGCGAAGAATACGCCGGAGATTCACGCAGCGGCATCTCTTGCTCTGCATTAGAACGAGAAAACCAAAAGGCCAGCGAGCAGCAAGACATGAGAAAGCACTCCCCCAGTGCGAGTTAAAGGAAACTGTCTTCCAGAGTAAGCTAGCTTTAACGGAGTTCCAAGTATCTAAATACCTGGTACTTCTTTTTTTTTTTATTCAATGCACGCGGATTTCTTTCCGCTCTTCGCTGAAGCGTTACAAGTGGCGATAAGTGGGCTCGACGTAGGGCCAAATTTTATTTATCTGAGTTGGATGCGGTTACTGGTTCATACATGATTTGTTACAAAGGAAACCTATACAGCTTTCTCAGAAACCTCGGAGTAGAAGAGAAATTAATCCTGCCAAGTTTCCCGAGAAATCTGTATAGCTTTCCCTTGTCGCCGCACGGCTGCATTTCAGGGGAAATGTCAAATATTCCTACGCAGAAAACTTACTCCGCCTTGGGTATTTCCCATGAATCTGGTCGATTGAGGATAACTGCGTTGTGTAAAACCGTTGTTAGCGTTGTGTGAAGTCGAAAGCCACCATGCATTCGTTATTCCTTAACAAAGAACTTAAACAAGCTTTTGCACCAGCCTCCACTCACTCCACACGTACGCTACCCTGGCTAAATTCTTTTT
The DNA here is from genome assembly GCA_013339765.2 of Haemaphysalis longicornis. Classification (NCBI taxonomy): domain Eukaryota; kingdom Metazoa; phylum Arthropoda; class Arachnida; order Ixodida; family Ixodidae; genus Haemaphysalis; species Haemaphysalis longicornis. The sequence continues at coordinate 8,894,714 of CM023451.1, forward strand.
CTTTGAGGTGGTATTGAGGTTGATCGCCAGCAATGCTTCCTATAGTATTCGATGTTCGCCAATATTATGCCAACATGTAGCGGCTTCCCCAACATCTCAATTTCAGTTATCTCAGTGCTATCTCAATTCTCCCGAACCTTTGCCCCCATTCATCGCAGGGGGACGTGGTACCGGAACTTGATGTCCGAGGCCATGACCTACTACGAACCCAAGATGGAGCTTTGTCGCCGGTATGCACCGCCCCCTCAAGTGTTTCTATCACTGCATGCAAAGGGCGACACTGTCATTCCACGGACGCCGGGGACTCAGCTAAACATTTAGCGTTGCACTTTAAGAATACCTTGTGTTATACGTATGCGCTCACAAAAACAAGAACCGGGTACATTAATTTTCCAAACTATATTAGGCACCCGCCGCGGTGGTTCAGTGGCTAAGGTGACAGACATTGCGCTGTTAAGTTCGAATCGGGAACTGCTCGATTCCCGCTTCGCGGCACCCTTTTCTGATGGAGGGCAAGTTAAAGCAAAACCCCCCCGTAATGCATTTCAATCAGAGTGCACGTTATTTAAAATCCCCGGGTGGTCGAAATTATGTTTATCGGATTTATCATCCCCAGCTTTCTCGCTCAAAATTCCGCCTGCGTTCGTCGGTACTGAAGAGCTTTAAATCATAAAGCAATCAATCATGGAAATAAAAACTAAAATATTAGGCGGGATTCCGGCCAGTGACAGACTTTGATTGTTAAGTTCGAAATCAGGAACTACTTATGGGATAATATCCCTGGAACTTTGCGACTCACAAATCGTGCTAGACTTGACAGTTACAAAGCAAGTTTTCAACCTATTAGCTGCGCGAAAATGCATTTCGCTAAATGAGAGTGGTTAATCACTTTGAAAGGACTGCCATGAGCAGGTTTAAAGCTCGCATTTATAATAAATGTAGAACAGTTGTGAATGGCGATTGCAGGTTTCCCAGCGAGGAATTATACTATTTTTGTGATAATCTACGTAATATCAAAAACTTTCTAGAACTTCGGATAATAACTTCGCAACGCAGTAACTTTTAGGCAACAAGTTCTATAAGGTTATTTGGGAGGTTCACTTGTTCAGTACTTAAAGGGACCATGAAGACAAAATACAAGTTTGGTTGATTAGAAAGACTGCTTTGTCTCGACAAGGACAACAGCGCTGGCACTGTGCCCGTGTTTTATGATACCTATTCTCGATCGTGACACCTATTTTATCTTTGAAAAAAAAAACGGGAAATACTACAGAAAACATGTGAAGCAATGGCGACTGAGCCACTTTGGGCCTTCTCTATGACGTCACAAAATAGGAACCCAATCAACTAACTCATCGCTAACACACATTACTGGAAAATTGTAGTGGGACTCTTTTCATCGAATCACGAAGGCGAGTGCGGTTAAACACTGAGAATGTTTTTAGTGTTGGTCATATGCGACTCCTGCCCAAACACGTCTGAGCGCGAAATTCGAAAGTTTTTTAATACTGACGGTGTTTTTTTCATAAAAAGCGTCTTTCCTGGCTGGATGGAGCTGAGCGAGGTACGGTTCGGATTCGGTATTTTGGCTTCTCGGCGTCTTGTGTGTATACGGCAAGCGCACGCGCATTCACCCGTGTTTTCTTACTAAGGCGAAAAAAAACTGTGGTTGATTCCTCTGATAGGAATCGTCCGAAAGTGAAATGTGCAGCGAAATCTGCGGGTCGCTGCCTTGTGGGTGTGCGGCAGCGAAGGTGTACTGGCGTCATTTCCGTGACGGATATGACTTCAGTGAAATCTTGGTGTATCCCGTCCATAAAACACTTTCGTGTTAAAATATAAAACCCGAAAACGAACAACCCTAACAATAACGTGCTCTCTAGTACTAAAGGTTGCTTCCCCGCAGAAAGACCCTGTCTGCAGGAATGCACCCTTTACAGGCCGCTTGCTCCATTGTACTGGCGTCACTTCCGTGACGGATATGACGGTAAGCGAAATCTTTGTGCATCCGGGAATAAAACACTGTCGTGTTAAAATGTGCATGCCTAATGTCTGTGGATTTCGACAGCCTTGAGACGCATTGTGCAAATCCGCCCGTCGTGGGCGCAGCTCAACGATTGCCAAACGTATTGCGTACCACCCGCAGATGACGCCTGTCCTGCCAGAGACTGCCGGAAATAATGGTTCCGGGCCGATTGGTCATCGTCTCCGGCGTGGTGGAACCGAACCCTACCAGGTGCGACGAACACTCCCGTTTAATTTGTTTGTGTTGCTGTCCCTTTTGATAATTCAGAATGCTTGCAGCCACGGAGAGAAACGTGCATACAAAAATTCGTCAGATATGTCTGCGTGCCAATAAGAAAAGAAAAACCTCTGGGTAGGGGAAATTTGAGTTAAATGCAGATCAAGCAAACCGAGGAGAACAGAATATGAATCCAAAATGTTTGTGGTGACCCACTGAATAGTACTTCGGGTTCAAGCTTCTTCAAAGTATGCAAAACTTTGTTGCACATAACACTCGACAATAAAGGCTGTATCCCTTCCCTGAAAGTCGAGGACTGTATTGATCTGAGATGATCAACCGAAAGTACACGGTATTGCGGATTCTGGTCGGCAGACATACTGAAGGATAGAGGAACAAATCTTCTGGGCAGATATATTGTGCAACGCTGTCGTAGGCCTCCTTGGTCTTGTTTCGAACTGGGCAAATTATAACATCCTTCAGCTGGTCATTTACTTAAATCCTCTAACTCACTTTTGCTTTTCGTCGGGCAGAGGACACCTCCCCCTGTTTCCGATATCCTCGGCTGTGAATTGGAGCCATTCAGCAAAACTGAAGAAACCTTGTTGATTCCCGTAGTTTATTGATTGGTTCATTGATTCCCTGAGTGCACTCACTTCAGGCTTAGCGCTTACTCGTCCTTTCAGTCATCTATTCTCTGGTGAAAGAGCCGAGTGCCCCGGCCTTTCCAGGCAAATCTTCTTTGCTCACGCTGGCCGCTGTGCGCATGCGCGTGCCCGCAGGTTCACGTGAACCTGCAGGACGGACGTGGGCGACACGGCCGACGTGGGGCCTGCACCTGAACCCGCGCTTCGACACCTCTCCCCGGTCCGTGGTGCTCAACAGCCGCGACCAGGACCGCTGGCAGCAGGAGGTGCAGGTGCCCGCCGACAAGTGCCCCTTCATGGCAGGGGCGCCCTTCGAGATACAGGTGCGCCAATCATCATCATCATCATCATCATCATCATCGCCAAATCACCGCCACGCGAGGAGCCACGGCGAGGAGGACCCATCTCACCGTAAACAAATGTGCGGGCATGGGCGAGGGCCTGCCCGCGGAAGTAATGCACCCTACCGGAACGAATACGCAAGTTTCCACTCCGATCCCGGTCAACACGGTACGCGCGGAAGACACGGAACATACGAAATGCCCCTGTCCTCCGTGCGTACCGTGAGACGGAACAAACGAATACTAAAAATCTCTATCCTTGGCATTACGACACGCACGGGAAGACACGGAACATACGAAGTTCTAACACTTTCTATCAATAGAGGGTTTAACATTCCGTATGTTCGTGTCTCTCGCGCGCGACCGTGTTGACCGGGAGCCGACGGAACACTACGGAATGCTAAAACTCAGATTGCTAGCAGCACGCAACCGGTTACGGTACCGCGGTCTACGTCTCTGCTATCTCTTTCTTTCTATGTCAATTTCGACGCTGTTTAGTGCGATTGCCGTGACTGACGTTTCGCGGCGTCCGCGATAGAGTGACAGGCTGGAGCACTCCCGTCGCGACAAATTAAGGAAAATATTAGGAAGGAGAGAGAGAGAGAGAGAGAGAGAGAGAGAGAGAGAGAGAGAGAGAGAGAGAGAGAGAGAGAGAGAGAGAGAGAGAGAGAGAGAGAGAGAGAGAGAGAGAGAGAGAGCTCTTTATTAGATGAAAGCAGAGAGGTTTGCTGGCATGTTCCCGCCTACATGCTACTCTGCTGGGATCGGAAGAAGGGAGTAAAGGCCCTAAAAGAAGTAGGGCAAAAGAAAGGGGCAAAAGAAGAGGTTTAAAAGAAAAGTGAACACGAAGCTTTGCGTGGTGAGGTAGAAGTCCACATGATCTCAGAGCTAAAGTAGATAAAACTACTTAAAGGAGTAGTGATACGAAATATCAAATCGGAGATAACTATGTTAAAATACTTTCTTTTTATCAGGAGATTATCTCCCAGCAAGTTTCCGCAATAGCCGTTCACTATAAACATGTTTTAAATCCATTTTAATCTCTGCCCGCACGAGAAAGCCCACAGCGGGCCAGCATGACATCATCTGATACTGCCCCAAACTTGCGCCGTCGGGGCTCCCGTGACGTGGCCTACGCGCTGGTTGCGGTTGGCGCGCGCTGCTACGGCCCGTATGTACACGTCATGGTTTTGGAACTGACGTCCATGCAAACCTCGGCCGGTCTGGGCGAGCGCGTGCGCTCGCTCGGGCGCGCGAGACCGGCAGCAGTGCGACAAGAGTGCTGACGTCAGCTGCTACCTCCCGTTACCTCCCGTCATGGCGACCGCTTGGCGTTCGTTTTGTCGAAACCGAAACTGACAGGAATAAACGACGCCGTAAATGATTGTTTACGCTGCGATCGACCGTCTAATGTGCCATTCTATGATTAGTGGGCTATAAGGCACCCATAGCAGCGAAAAAAACGTAACACGGAAATTTTGTGTCACTACTCTTTTAACGAGAGTTCAGCAACCGTAGCGGGAAAGTCGAAATTTTCTCAATATTCACCCTTTGTGTGGTGTGTGTGTGTGTGTGTGTGTGTGTGTGTGTAAAAGCAAGCGTCTTCCGATGCGGCGGGGTAGTTGAGCGGGTTATTAAAAGCTATTTCTTCCAAATGAAACAGCGACGCGTGTTGTGTTCTCGGTACCGTTGATCAAAGCGTTTTGTATGTTACCTGTGAGCGAACGTCGGCCAATGTCACTCCTCGCACCGTGCAGGTCCACTGCCAAGAGGACAAGTACCGCGTGCTGGTCAACGGCTGCTTCCTGGCCGACTTCCCGCACCGCATCGACTGTACCCGCGTCGACTACGTCTGCGTCGACGGCTCCGTGCTCGTCGACCGCGTCGTGTTCGCCTGAGCCTTAATTGGATTGACGCACGCGCACTGTGTGGGGGCGGGAATTAAAAAAAAAAGGCAAACGGTGCCAGTATAATGGGTTGCAATATTTGCACAACTCGCGATAAACGCCGCACCAGAAATTACGGCGCCTCGTATTGTTATTCGCGCACGGCGTGTCTCTTAAAACGCACCACCTGTTGGCGCATAACCCCACACTCTTTTGAGTTCTCTCTGACGGCAGATGGTTCCTCGGTTTGTAGAAAGAGTGAAACTAAGATGCTTTTAACTGAGGCCGATAATTCTGTCTCACCAACCCACGCAGACAGATTTTATTTTTGCACAGATATGGACTTTTCAGTGACGGTTGCCGAAACAGGTCCTCTTGGAATAAAACCAAAAGCTTTTATAGAAGGCTTCGTTAATGTCCTTCAGAGGCCCCGCTACGCCGCGGGGTACGTACTCCATATGCACATTTACGTATACAGGACCTGTTTAAATACGCCGCGTAGCAGAGGCAATGCCCGCTTATCTCAACTGCAAACATTAAACAGTCATTATGGAGGGCCAGGATCGATATGAAAGTGGCGCGAATATTTAAAATCTCTTGCGAGCCGAATAAATCATGCATTTATATTCTCACAGTCAGCGCGGAATCTAGGATCCACGTGTGCCTCGCGGTAGCTCAGAAGATTATGCAAAACGAATTCCAATTAAATAAAAAAAAGCGACGTTTGTATAGACAGCAATAAAAGGTGTGCACAGGATTTACGGATGTTCGTACATGTGCTAGTGGACCTAGAACTGCAAATTATATGAGCGAGTGATTTTTAGCGGCTCATAAGTCTTTTAGGGGAGATACGAACGAGGTTTTGGCGCACAATGCCTTTTTGAGCTCTATAGTTTGCCTATTTTATGGTATAATCTTTACAGAACACCTAGTCGTTCCGCCAGTGTTTTGAAAAACGTAGGCATGATGCTTGGAGACGATGCTTGGTGCATCTTGTTCACTCTTACGTTAGTGATTAAGGTACAGTACGTTTGAAAAAAAAAAGATAAGTCGGTAATGCCTCTACAGAAAATACCATTACAAAACAAAAACTTTCATGCTACCTAATTTCGTGGTACAGCTTCATTAGCGCAAGGTGAATTAAAACGGAAAAGTGGTGCTTGCATGTTTTCGAATCTCATAAGTTAGATAACGTAACCACGTTAATTAAGTAGTCTTGAATAGTTACCAGCTTTTGTAACTTAGTCAGCAGGAGTTGTTGCATTCAGTGGGTATTTTATGGCCTGTAGGACTTCAGTGTTCTGCTACAGAGTATATATGCTTTTACGCATTTGTTATCGTTGACGTGCCTTAGCGTAGCTATTTCAGTGCGGTCGTGTGCGTGTTAAAGCACTGCCACTATCGCGTAAATATTCCCTGTGACTGCCACGTAATAAGTGCAAGCGGAGTTTCAGGTGCAGCGTCCAACGCGTATCCGTGTAAGCGGGAATCTCGAATAACGTGTTCGCATTTAAAGGGCAATGCAGCGACGCAGCCTTGTTCGTTGAGATTAACACAAACTTGATAAACGCAGCTTTGTGTGTACGCAAGGAAAGAAAACGAATAAAGTTATTTTTTTGCTCGTTACCTCACGCTTTTGTCCTCAGTTTATCGCTCCCCTCTAATACCGACACGAATGGTGTGTCTCCTTGTGCGGGGTTAATAAGAGCGCTTTGGCGGGCGAGTCGGTTAAAATAAAAGACAATAAAAAAGACAAGTAGAGGATGACATTCGAGACAAGAAAGGTAAGTGGGCGCTCGTTTTTTCTACTCGTCTTTTTTGTACCCCCCTACATCGCTTATACACTATATTCACGGAGAAATATAACGGGGTAACGGGACCCCATATTTTGATATTGTCACGTATACAATGAAAAGAAACGGTAGTAAGAGATCAATGCCGCACAAAGGGAGGAGAAACCGGCGGAATTCAAAATGGCCGAACGCCAACCTCGATCGTCTACCTCCTCCCCTTTTAGCTCAGTTCGGATTCTGTGGCACATACCCTGCGGACGATTCACAATTAAACAGCGGCATTACCCCCCTCCACAATATTAAGCCCCAATAATAAACGGCCTGTATTGACGTCAAAAAATGTCGTCTCAGCAATCCGTTTATGTTCAGAGGTGAAGCCGGATTTAAGGGTATCGGCGTAAGCTTGGTCTTTGCAAACTGGCTTGTCCACATTGTCGTAGCATAGCGAAGCATGGCCATCTACGCAGGGAGTATGACTTCGAGTTCCTGCCTAGGGGACCAGAGTTGCGCGTCTATCCGCCATCTTGAGTTCCAGGTCGTGCGGAAAGCCACCTTTCTTGCATGTAGGCCGCCGCACCAGCGGAAGAGGCGAGGAGGAGTGGCGAGGAGCGGCCGGGCAAAAACTGGCGCACGATATTGGACCGCTGATCAGATGAGCGGCCGCCGCTGCCGCCGCTTCCACAACCGCCGATGCTCAGTTGAGCAGAACTGACTGAACACAGGGTCATGTGCGCAGCACTGAAAGCGGGCCTTCCTGTCGAACTGGAAACCGCGGCATGTGGCAGCGCAACTCTTGCGCTACGCGATATACAGGAACTCAAGTATGACTACAGCAGCCCCACTTTATTCTCCTCTTTACCGTCGCCACCTCTTTCCTGAGTAATGTTTACTCCTCGCCACGCGCGGGGTCTCTCTCTCCCACCTGAGATTGCGCAATTCCTGGCACTCTTCGGCGCCCACCTGTGCGGCGACGGTCGTCTCTACCCACTAATCCTCTGTGCCCCTAGCCTGTGAAGTAGAGACCGGGAAATTGTCCTTGTAATTCAACATGTAAAATCCCCAATATAGCAAATTCCACCGGAGCGCCAGCTTTGCTGGACTTATTTCTTCCCAACGTGAACTGGCTCTGATTTTTTATTTTGTCTCTATGCGTGTTTAGGTATCTTAATGGGGCAGTTTGCATTGACTTACTAACCCCACAATAGCCGGTTGGTTTCATGGTGAAGTCGAAATGCGAACGCCAGTTGGTGCAAGGGTTTGGCGCCAAGTTAAGAACACCGGGGGATCCGTATGCCAGTGCGTCGCCTGCACCGTACGGCGGGCTTTAATGCCCGAGTTTAATTCATGTATTTCGCCAACGTGACATCCTGCCCCATCAAGTCAGTGGATAGAGCGAGTAGAAATTATAGATTACGAATCCGCACCAGCCCCAAGAAGAGTCCAAGACTTGTCATTCCCCAATCCTGCAAGATTCAGCGAAATTTAGCACAAACTTTACACTTCAGCACAAACTTTAGCACAAGTGGTCCCCCAGCGAGCCAAACTCGCCCAGATGATTTGGGCTTGTAATAAGCCACGAACTCTGCGAGAATATTAACCCATTAGCAGAGTGGGCCAGTGGGACACTTTTTTGCTTATCTCCGACACCCAAACACAGATCAAGGTCGTCCAACTGGCCGAAGATGCCGTTCGCGCCCAAGGGCTGCAGGCCGCCATCTGAGGAAAAGGAATCCAGGAAGACTCCCAATTCTTCTTCCTCCTTTCGTCAAGTCTGGGGCCAGATAAAAAAGTTATCATTATCATCTTCATCAACCGACTTGGACCAGAGACGGAGCGAGTGCGGGAGAAAGACATAGAAAGACAAGAGTATTAATAACCCTTTCCATTGAATACGGGAACAGGTCGCAATTCGCAATGCTATTAGCTGAATTCTGTGCCCGGTATTTCTCGCGCCGAAATTTAGCTTCATAATCGGTGGTTGTCTGAGCTACATGAGGCACCCAATCTAGTTCATTTGAAGCCGGGCCGTAGGGGGTGGGGGCCCAAGATTACTTTTGACCAGCTGGGGATGTTTAACGCGCGCCAAAATCTCGCACACACTGGCATTTTTGCTTTTCGCCTCCGCCGGAAAAGTGGGCGCCACGGCCGGCATCGAACCCTCGTCCCTCGTGCTCAGCAGCCCAGCGCCTTAGCCCCTGATCCACCGCGGCGGGCAAACCGATTCATTCCATTCGAGTAAGTTAACCACGCTCTCAACTGTTATGTTGATAAGAACCTCAACACAACACGGAAGGTAACTCTTAAGCAGAACAATATGGGCAAGAGGGAAAAAAAAACATCTTCACGAATATTTTTTCTAGTAAAGACGTGCAAATGTTATTAAATATCGACCTCCAACATATGCTATTTTTGCGGCCACAGCGTTTCTCCACTGGGGAAGCAACTCAACGCCAAAAACGAAGCATATAGGCGTCACTTGTATCAAAACAGGTCTCCATCAACGTATCCACTTAATTAGGGGAGAAACAGAACTCGGGAAGGGGCGCGTTTACGCGGCACGCCAGAGACGGATGGCCGTCGTGGCATCGATCGCGTATGCGACGGACTTCCCCTTTAATCTCGGAAAGAACGCCGAGATTTGCCTTCCGCTCACAAACTTCGGCATTCGGTGGAGCCTTCCGCCAGCACGTCGATTTGTGTGTTTTCCCGAAGCCAGCTGCGAAAGCAGCTCAATTAGCGAAATTGTGTTCTTACCTCCCCCCTGCTGCGCATGCGTGGTCGGGAACGTCTCCTGCGCTAATCTGATTCCGTACGGTCTCACGCTTGCATTTCTTCAAGCGGAAGTAAAAGAGCGCTCACTCTTGCGTATGGGGCCGGAAAGCTTGCGGTGGTGTAACCAGTAGGATGAACGAAAGCTGATATTAGGCAGTAGACGAACTTCCCTGTTTTCTTTGCAAACAGAGGAGTTCGTGAAACCGAATCTACACCGCCGTCCCTCCCCCCCCCTCATCTTTTCTTCGGTTAGTTCGCTGGATCCGTTCCTCTCAGGCTCCGATAACGCGCTTTGTCTAGGTAGATTTCACAAGCTGGTCTTGCCTAAGCACAAGAAACTTACTTACATATCGCAACAACTTAAATCTGAGCTTGTCGACATCGCGGCTTGCCTCAGTGGCAATGCTTGTGGGATTTTTTGCGAGAACGCAAGAAAGCAAAGCAAAACAAAACAGAACATTAGTGACGAAACCGATCCGCAGCTAAGCGATCTTTCCGAGAAAAGTAGGAAATGCTGCACGAATCACACAGGAGGTAAAAGATGACGTCTTTCGTGGGAGAGGGAGAGTGCAATCGATATTGAAATTGGCGTCTTTCGCTCGGAAGTAGGACAGGCCCTATGAAGCACGTTACACTATATATATATATAGAGTACGTACTAATTTAGGCCACCCCGGATTGTTCGAGGGAGAATGAAGAAAAAATACAACTTCGTTTAATTTGAAAGAAGTAGGCTACAGTACCTCACTCAGGTCCCTTCCGGCCACTAAAGACGATTTTAACCTGAAAGGTTCAAGAAGTATGGAAAAGAGTTTGAATTTCGCGCTACAATGGCGTGTATGGGCAGGCGTGACGTCATATGGGCCAACACTAAAAACAATTTTCAGTGTGTAACTGCACGTTATAATTCAAGTGATGCGATCAAAAGGAAGTACAATCTCTCAGTTATGTTTCTTGACGATGGTTTTGGTCGGCCGCCTCTAATCGCACAAACAAGATTCTGTGACGTCATAAAAAGTTGCCGGTAGGTGGCTACAGAGTCGCCACTGCTTCACATTTCTTTTATTATCTCAATTTATTTTAATAAATTTGCTATAAAATTGGCATCATTGTTATCGGCACAAAGTAGTCTTTCTAAAGAAACAAATTTTCATTTTGTCTGCATTGCCGCTTCAATTCTAAAGCTTTGGTGCCCCGTTACGTGAAGAAGCGGCGTCCAGCGCCGGTGTGATTGAAAAACTGTCCGTACAGTGGCTGAAATTGCTAGGAGGGAGAACATAAAGCAAAGAAAAAAAAAATTCTGGGGATTTGAAGTTCTGGAAGTCGAAAACGTATCCTCTGCCCCACAGCGGATCCTTGGTATACCTGCTGACAAAAGGGGGACCTAGTAAATGCGCTGCGGCCTTAGATTTAGAAATGCGTGCTAGGTACTTTTGCTGAGGCCTGCAGGAATAATCTGTGGACGCTAATTACACAATCCAGAAATCAGGTTTGCGCTAATAGCGTATATGAGAGAGACAGAGGGAGAGAGGGAGAGAGTAAATGTTTATTGAAAAGGAGAAGAGGTCGGCCTGAGAAAGTGACCTTGGGCCTGTTACTTCGTACTGGGGGGAGGGTACTGGGGACGAAAAGAGAAAGGAATGAACATGGAAGGTATGAGAAATTACAATGGAATCGACAAATGAACTATGTACAAGCAGTAAAACCAATAAACGTTTAACATACAACGGGGCGCTGAATCAGATGATCACAGTCCATTTTTCACCACATGACTATCGTCCATAAAAAAACATTGAAACATTATTAAAAAGTTCTAGCTCGCTCATGCTCCTCGACCTCGCAGAAGTCAACAGACATTGCTACACAGGCTGCGTCTTACACTAGCATTGACTCGGAAGTATATCCACACAATCGGATGGGGGGACAGCCGGGACTGCTTTCTGTGCGGTTGTCCTGAGGCTATCGAACGTTTCCTTAGCGCTTGTCGAATGTACTCTAGTGAGCGAAACAGCCTTCACACTCTGTCCGAACAAAAGATTTTGGGCATGTGAGCTGACAACAGGAAACAAAGCATAGCCGTTAAAGCCCGGCAAATATTTCTTAGTCACTCCTTCCTGAATTCTCGGCTCTAGGTTGTGACAAAATTTAGCGTATATGAGGGGCGGAGAAAGGCGGCTGGGCATGCCTCTCAATATTTTACCAGAAAGAATAAAACGACGCGAAGGGATCAGGACGACGATGATGAGCGAACACAATACTTTCATCGGTATGCTGTGTCCTCTGCAAGGTACTCTCGACGACTCGCCATCATTGTATAAAGTAGCAATACTTTCAAAATCCCGGTGCTTGAAATAAAAGGCAATGATTTCCCATTACAAAATATAAGCAGTCTTCGACGTCTTTCTGAAATGTTTCACCCTTCGCAACAAGCAGTAAAGAAAAAAAAAAACAGAATTACAAGCCTTGAATTGAATTCGGGATTTCGTGGTCAGCTAGTAGCCCGGCGCCTTAGCCACGGAGCAACAACTGTGTGTGTGTTCCCGGAACAACTGACTTTAAGAGGGGTACGGTGGAGGAGTGATTTCATATCCCGAAAATATGCTCATGGACCACACGCCTGGGATGAGTGTCTCAGTATCTCTTTAAGCATGAAAGAAATCGTAGAGTTTCTGAACTCGTTGTATACGAAGAAGTATACACCAAGAGCTGATTCACGTTTTCGCACTGCTGACGAGATGACCGGGGTTGTGTCCGACGATAGTCACGCCCAGAATTGCCGGACTCAGAGTGAACGTCCTAAACTGTGATCGTTTCCAAATTTCGACTAAGCGAAAGTTGCAATTTGGCTATTGGGCTGGTGGATGCGTTGGCAGATGTGTGCAGTGGACTCTGGGAAACCTCTTCCAAACAGTGGATCGCCCGTGTTGAGTCCATGCGAATACACACTTAGAAAGAGGCGGATGGGAAGCGAGTGGGGTTCGTAAATCGCACTAAAGAATCAAGCTACTTGATGCAGAGGTCCTTTTAAGCTTGAATGACTCACAGGGCTGGTCCACGCCAACGCGGCGTCGGTGTGTAAGATACAGACTCAGACACTTTCTCTAGAAGGGTTGATCGAAAGTTAGTGGCCGTGCTTCTCAGAGCTGCATCTGAATCTTGTGAAGATGGGCTGTATTGTTGGAGCTAAATATCGTACGCCCCAATGGTGGAAGGATATTGGATGTCGGAAGAGCTAGAATGTCCAGGTTAAAATGATCAGACAGTGCATGGCTGTTTGGGAGTCCTAAGCGTTTCAAAGATTTATTTCCTCAATAGTACGAGGGGGAAGGCTGGGACTAAAGGCTAGAAAGCTTTACAAAGGCTGCAGCATACTTTGGTGCAGTTCTATGTCATCATGAGCACAATTAATAAGAAGAATTACACCCGCCGCGGTGGCTCAGTGGCTAAGGCGTTCCGCTGCTGAGCACGAGGTCGCGGGTTCGATTCCCTGCCGCGGCGGTCGCTTTTCTGATGGAGGCGAAAAGCAAAAAATGCCCGTGTGTACGAGATTTGGGCGCACGTTAAAGATCCCCAGGTGCTCAAAATTAATCAGGAGCCCTCCACTACGGCGCGCCTCATCGCCTGCGTTGCGTCGGCGCGTTAAACCCTACAATTAATCAGTAAGAAGAATTACACTACAAACATTTGTAGAGACAGAAAAACCCGCAAATAGAAGCATCGCAAGATATAAACTTGTCGCAATGATCTGATGCAATTGTCAAGTTACAGAAAAACAGAAAAGCACAGGCTAAAACAAAATACAGGCTCAAAAAATTAGTGCCCTTCCATTCTGTGACGAAGGATGACCTTCAAAGCTGGGCGCAGTCCACGGATTGCACGAAACAAAACACGTTTAACGTAATTTCCGATGAAGCATACTTCCCAGCCAATTAGCTGAATGAACTTCTGAGGGATCCAAGCTTTGTTCTTGCAGATAAACATGAACTGCCTGTGTCGCTTCCGCGTCGTAAGCATCTTATTGTTTTTGTAAAGCCGGGTTCAGACTGTTGCCGCAACTGTCGTAATGACTTTAAAAAATGATGTAATTTCACGTCCCAGCCAACCGAACTGCGTGACATGGCATTTTTTTACGTCCATAGATCACAATACGGGTTTTGCGTCGGTAATCTTAACATAGCCTAACACACAAACCCAATCCGCTCTACCACTACGGGCTCCGGAAAGGTCCAACTGGGCCGTTTAACGTCCGCGTTTAAATCTCACACCAGCACAACAGACATGTCATCCATTAGTCCGGGCATGAAACCTATGCTGCGCGTGCACGCCTCCCCACCTCCTTCCCACTATTCACTACAAACCTGCGCACGCATAAACCGGCAAATGGTCATCTGCGGGGGCTTAGAAGTGACAGACGCCGCGACGACGGGTTTCGGTCGTTTTAGGGGGCAGCCCTTTGGCAGCCGTTACCTGGGCTTCGCGGGAGCGGCGTCTGGTTATGTAAGCCGTAGCAGCGACGAAGGAAAGAAAACGGAGAGGAGACCCGCCGCGGTGGCTCAGTGGCTAAGGCGTTGCGCTGCTGAGCACGAGGTCGCGGGTTCGATTCCCGGCCGCGGCGGCCGCTTTTCTGATGGAGGCGAAAAGCAAAAACGCCCGTGCGTACGAGATTTCGGCGCCCGTTAAAGATCCCCAGGTGGTCAAAATTAAATCCGGAGCCCTCCACTACGGCGCGCCTCATCGCCTGCGTTGCGTCGGCGCGTTAAACCCCACAATCAATCAATCAAAACGGAGAGGAGCGTCTAGCAAAGGGTGAAGTGTAGTACGACACGTGCGGCTACGGCGTCATATCTCTCACTGCCTTTCCCTCACACATGTTTCATGTGTCGCCACCAAGGAGCACCCTCCCCCTGACAGTTTCCCAAGACGCTGTTCCAATCTCCGCTAATCCAAACCACGTGACGTTTGCGCGGGAGCTTCAAACACGATATGCAACAACATGCTCGCTACCATAGAGTTAATACTACTCTCGCTACTCCCTTGTGCAGGGCTAATCCGAACCACGTGACATTTGCGCGGGAGGTTCAAACACGATTTGCAAGATGTTGGCCGGTGGCGGCGGCGCACTGCGAGGTAGCAGCAGAGTAGCGCACGCTGCCGTACGCTCGCTGATAACGCGAACACTCCCTGAGACGCAGCAGAAATGCGCCGTGACCGAGAAGACTGCAGCTCGCGCTGCGCACAAATTTCATGTTAGGGAGTGTAGTAACCGTCAGTGCATTTTTTAGGTCCATCCGCGCTTCAGTTTATTTTTCGCAATCATCCGAATCTGATAACCGCATATCGCCGTTAGCTGCCGACAGCGCAACTTGCCAAAGGGGCATCGGTGGAGGCGAGGGGGAAAATAGTTGTGAAAGAGGTGTCAGCGGTGGTGAAGAGGAGCCCCGGAGCGGTGCCGAGTAAATCGATGACACCGGAATGAAAACTGGGGGGTTTAGACATATACTGCTTTGCAGTAAAAGCTAGTGTTTGAGAAATAAAAATTTACGCAACATGTACTGCAGTATAAAGTAAAGCACGATAATGCTAATGTACAATGGAGTACAGCCGCCAAATTTTTCTTAATAATAACTCGGAAGCGTCAACCGAAGAGTGGGTCAGCGCCTTGTCACTGTAGAAAGCGCCAAAACGAGCGAGAATAAATCGCACAGTTTGCATGTGCAGAATAGTCCCGCTAGTGCAACCGTCGTCCGCTAGGCTGTGCCCACAATCACTACACAACCCCTTCCCGCTGGTAATGAACAGTCTGCCTCCATTGCCGGGTGGTGACAGTGATTTCTCGTGCGCCTTGTTCACGACAACGAAAATAGGGGAATGATTACAAGCGGGAAGGGGTTGTGTAGTGATTGTGGGAACAGCCTAGCGGACGACGGTTGCACTGCCGGGACCATTTGGCGCATGCTAACTGTGCCATCTATTCTCGCTCGCTTCGCCGCTTTCTACCGTGACGAAACTCTGACCCACTCGTCGGTCGACGCTTCCGAGATATTATTAAGAAAAATTTGGCGGATGTACATTAGGACAATAGGAGTAAAACGATTATTGCTGTTTCACCATAGACACAACTACAAAACAAGCGCACGCCTCTCGTTCGGCATTGCTTGATGGGCTCGTCAGTTGTGATGAGCTGCGCTAGCTTTCGCGGTAATGCGGGGGCAGACCCATGGTCGCTTGCTTGCATTTCTCATTCACGACTCGCAGCGCCGTGGCTTTGTACCCCTGATGAGATAAGTGATGCTGGCCTTCGTACTAAGTCCAAGCAGCAAATACACGCTTTAAATCCTAAAACCGATTAGGCAGCTGAATTGTGTTCGTAGCTCTCGACGTCTCTTGACAACAACCTGAGTCTCATGAGATCGAAAAAATTACGATTCCTTCCTAAAGGAAGTTGAGAGAAGCGCGAAAGCTAAAAGTGCGTGAAAACCTTCGCTGAAAATTCGTCCAATCGATCGTCAAACCTTCAAAGACGAAAATAGCAAACGTAGAACGAACCCGGCATGCGACGATTTTTTGCGCACTAAGTAGACGCATCTACGAACGATCTAAATGTATTTTACCGATGCGTGGTTTATGGGATAAATGGTGTACTATTGTACTCCTCCTTCGTGATCGATGCGTGGTGGTGGTGGTGGCGGTGGTTGTTGTGTGGGATCAGGCGGGGCTAGCCTGGCTGGATATGCCAGCAATTGCTCCGCCCAAGCTCCTCCTAATTAGCCGATGGTAGTGTCCTTTCACCACGAGTTTGCCAGTTCCGTCTCTCCCTAACCTCGTGTTTGGGGAAGCTATTGGAACATATCATCAACAAAAGGCTACAGAACTATCTCGAACAGCACATCATGTTCCCTCATACCATGTGTGGATTTCGCAGTCACCTCTGTACCCAGGACATACTTCTTCAACTCAAGGAAGAGGTCATGCTTAAAGCCCCCCGGGACCACCCAAAAGCCATACTAGCCCTAGATTTAATTAAAAAGGGGCATTCGATAATGTCAGCCACACAGCCATACTCAAACAGCTAAACGGCCTAAACTGCGGGCAACGTACCTACACCTACGTTCGAGACTTCCTCGAAGGCCGAAAAGCTATTCTCAAGGTGGGTGACCTGAAATCAGATCCCGTTTCCCTCGGCAACAAGGGCACACCCAGGGTGCCGTCCTGTCCCCTTGCTATTTTAACATAGCCCTGATTGGTCTCCCTCCGCTCCTGGCTGCCGTACCAGGCATACGCCATGGATTATATGGCGGACGATATTACCAGATGGACCATTAATGGATCAGTAGGGGACATGGAGAACAATCTACAGCAGGCGGCTGGACATAGTCATTCAATATGCACGGCAGTGTGGCCTACAATGCCGCCGCAGAAATCGGAGCTGCTGATCATCTCAGAAAGAAGAAACTCTCTCCTTGGGTCGCCAACCATCTCCCTGCACATGGACGGCCAGGTAATTGTTCCGCCTCCACAGGTCAGAATTTTAGGCATGCTTTTCCAAGCGGATCGCTCGAACACCCAACTGCTCAATAGACTTAAGAACACCACAGAGCAAGTATTGCACATGATCCGCAGGATTAGTACCAAGACGAGGGGTATGCGAGAGGAGATTACTCAGGCTGGTTCAAGCCTTCGTCGTGTCTAGGGTCACTTACTCCCTCCCCTACGCCATACTCTCCAAGACCGAAAAGGACAAGGTGGAAGCCCTTATACGCAAGGCGTACAAACTAGCATTAGGACTACCTGTTACCACCTCAACACAGAAACTTTTGCGGTTGGGAGTCCACAATACCTTAGATGAATTACTGGAAGCCCAGAATTTGAGCCAACTCTTACGCCTGAGCTCTACCCCTACCGGTAGAGCCATTCTGTCTCAACTACACCTGCGCTCTCCTCTGCAACACCCGCAGGCGGATGCGACTCAGCTTCCCGATGAGGTTCGCAAGTTCATTGATGTGGCCCCACTACCACGCAACATGCATCCGACACATCACGAGGCTCGTAGGGAAGCCAGAGCGAAAGCTATTCTTAATCAATACGGCCGAAACTCTGCCACAGTCTATACAGACGCCGCTTCATATCCCGGGCGAAGAGCTATGACCGCTGTGGTTTCTACTACCGAAAACCTCGTTACATGCGTACCAATCCCCACCATCCACTCTCTGCAGGCGGAGGAAGCGGCCATCTCACTAGCGATTGCACAAACTTCGGGAGAAATAATAATCACAGACAGCCAACAAGCCTGTAGAACCTTCTCCAGCGGTTGCATATCCCGACCTGCCCGAAAAATTCTACTCGAGCATCCTCCTCGACATCCCGTACGGATTATTTGGGCTCCAGCCCACTCCGCCGTGTCTGGCAACGAAGCTGCTAATCAGCGTGCCCGAGGGTTGACCCACCGGGCAAGCCAGGAGTTCGGCGAGCAGTGGCAGGTCTCCCCTCTCTTGTCGTTCCACGAAGTCACTCAGCATTACCGTCTGGAACGAATGCTATATCCTCCTGCGCACAAAAGCCTCACCAAAGAACAAGAGCGCCACCTCCGAGGCATTCAGACAAACACATTTCCCCACCTCACTAGAGCCCACATTCTGGCCCCCACCCTGTACTCCTCGCAATGCCGCTTCTGCGAGGCTCCGGGCACCCTCTACCATATCATGTGGGGCTGTGATAAGAACCCCCCCCCCTACCCCCTCCTGTCCTGCCCCTCCCCTGAGCACTGGGAGAGAGCACTGTCCAGCTCGGACCCTGACGACCAGCTTTGGCTGGTGCAGCGAGCCCAAGAAGCCGGACGGACTCAAGGGGTCCTGGAATGAGGACTCTTCCCCAGGGCTGACAGCTTCAGATACACGTTTATTCCTCCTCCTCCTCTGCAAAAGAACGAAGAGACGCACGCGCCGTCGCACGGAGTATGATCATCAAAGTGAAAGAAGAGATAGACGATGATTGAAAATTGAGCAAGCACTTAAAGGGGCCCTGAGATGGATCTCAAAGTGTTTTTGTTTGTGTCAGAAAACTACTCTATAGTTCTTGTAGAAACAAGTCCAAAAATAGTAAGCATATTCGCTCACGCTAACAAAAGTTATTACCCCGACGAGACAGAACTATTTGTTGGCTCGGCGGCGTGCGATGACGACATAGTCCGACCTCGTCCGAGGCGAAGCACTCATTTCATGGTTGGCCACCGGAATGTCCGCGATTTTTGACGGCGGCGGTCGTTGGTTTACAGCGTCGTCGTTACCATGGTTACTTCAGCGAGTGGGTCGCACATGAGACGACGACGCCCCCCCCCCCCCTTCTTTTTTTAAGCTACCTTTTCAGTCCTAACGGACTTTGAGTAGGAGATACTGGTGATTGCGGAAGTCGACCTTGCATGCGCGAGAGTTTCCGTGAACGATAACTTATTTTTATCGTCGCTACATAGCGATACAGAGGCTAGAATTTCTAGCGAATGTAGTAACGAGCCCCCTGCGCCGGCGAAATGTATGCTCGCGTCTTGATTAGATTACCGGAAAGTTCCGAGTGAACGCCCTCCCCCAAAACATTGCCACATCGCCACCCCCTTTTACGGGTGAAATATTCAATTTACTGAAAGACGCGCCCACCCCGTAAAATCCATGGCTTTAGCGCGAATGAATGAACAAAACAAACCCGAATAATCTCTTCATGTCTAGATGGAGTCACTTATTCGTCCTTTCCGCGCTTGACCCGAAAGTTCGCCCATCTCGTATTTTTCACTTGATATCACTGTACTTAAATTCCTTCTTCCGTTCTTCCGGAATTTTACGGCACAGCAAATGCGCTGCGCTCGGCGCTTCATGCAAGCAATCTTAGTTGATGTTTAATACATTCTTGCTAAATGATGATCAGGAGCACGATAAATGACAATTTTTTCAGAATGAGCGAGCAAAATCTCCACCCCTACTTCAGCCTCCCACGCTTCCAATGGTTCAGATGCCTTCATGAACTAGCATAGCGCTTTTATGCTTTTAAAATCGCGTTGGGCAAGGTAATAGGTAACTGCGGAATCATTACAATATATCTTAATCATTTTATATCGAAATATTTAGCGGTGGCGTGAATTCTGGCATAGAGTTAGGAATTCTGGTTAATGCAATACTTGGTCCTAATTGTTCCCACTTGATGGCGGCGTCAACGTCATGTTTTCTATTTTTTTAAGCTTTACAGCAGAAGTAAGAAAATTGTTGTATTTTGTGAGTTCAATCTAAAACTTCCAAGATTCAAGCTATTTCAAGCGTAAGAGAACAGTTCTGGGCAACACACTTTTGTGTCATTTGCTTTAAGACAAATTCGCCAGATGTCGCTACTTGGCAGAGCCGGTAAGCCGGAGTGCAGAAACCGCAGAGTGCAATCCTTTCGTTTTCAGCGGCAAACGGCTACTCTTGCTTCATTTAACACGGTAAACGGTAAAGCGCGCTAAGGACACTAGGCAACAGGTTCATTCAGAAGGCCGGTGCAGCAAACCACTTTCCTGCGATCATGACTTGATGGGAAGCAATGAAATGAAACTCTTTGGCAGGAGTTGTCGTTACGGGATGCGCATGCTCTTGCCCTTGTCGCGACCGCCGCAGAGAATCAGCTGCGACAGCGTTTGGGCTTGAACTGATTTATTCAGCCCGCGTGAGCGCACTTGAGCGTGCGCCTCGTGATCACGAGCAGTGCCCGGAGTCGTCCAAGCGCTGCGTGCGGAGCTCCGCCTTCGTCGTCGGCGCGGCGCTCCCTTGGCGCGCCGTTCTGAAACAACGTCGAGGCTACGCTCGAAACACAGATGGTGCAAAGAATCCTTTCGGGTACAGCGTCCAAGAAAGCAAATGCAAAGAAAACTGATGATACTCTAACACCAGACACGGAGCGCTGAGCGATCACGCTGGCTGCAAGCCTCGTTGCTCCTGCGCTCACTGTATCCTTCCGCCGAGAACGGAGGAGCGTCAAGCCCGGTTTGGCCCGGTGTGTAAGTGCTTTACACTCCGGTATAAAACAAATATGTGTGACTGTGTAAACGCACACACACACAAAAGATGTTTTTTGTAGCTTTCTGATGTTTTTACGCTCGTGAAAAATTGATTAAATCAAGAGCGCACTATTACGTCACGATTAGTTCAAGAAATAGCCGTTGTGCTCCGATACCATCGACCCCCAAAAAAACCCCATCTCAGGAGCCCTTTAACAGCATCCCCACGTATAAATCCTTCCTCTAGGTTTATTCTATTTATAAATATAACTGCAGCCCTGCAAGAGCGGAAATCATAGCATGCATACGGGAACAAGTGTTCTTACCGCGTCGCATATGTAACGCCAGTAACACGTCTGCAATGAGACGTTTATATTGCAATAACTAGTGTAAAACACGACGCTTGCTCAGGAATTTCAGCGTGCAGGGCATTATTTCCATCCGCAATATTTTTCACGTTAGTACCAAACCCGTTTTCTCAAAAAGGAATGCAGCGCCTGGCATACTTGCTGGAGGTGGCCGACCGTCCTACTGGCCAGTCGCCTCTAATTTGCGCGTGGCTCCTCCTCTTCGTCAAAGGCATCATCATTAGCATCATCTGCAGTTCCAGGGAACGCTGCTGATCAGGCTTAGTCGCTCTGTCCTTTCAGCGAGCCGCAACCATGGCGATCAACATCCCCGGCCTTCTCGCGATCATTTTCTTCTATCTCGTCATCTTGGTGGTGGGAATCTGGGCCGGACGCAAGACCAGCGAGAAAACGAAGGACTCGAAAGACGTGACCATGGGCGAACAGTCAAACATCATGCTGGCCGGGAGAAACATAGGCCTCTTCGTCGGCGTCTTCACCATGACCGGTAAGCCAGACCACCCGCACTCTTTATTTAAGGCGCTTTTTTATCACTCTGCGAGCATCCACTAGCATCCTGTATTGGTGTTCTTGTTAGTGGGAATAGAGTTATGGCGACACAACCTCTAATTTGAATGTCCGGTAGGATCACGAGGTAAAAATGTAGTACATAGGAGGTGCAACTACTTATTGCGGCGGGCGCGGGCGAGCGACCAGGTTATAGAGAGTTTCAGCTAACCGTTTCTGACGATCCGCTCCGCTGCCGGCGGCCCGCTCAGCGCGGCCGGAGCGTCAGCAGCAGAAACACTTTTACCTACCGTAATTACCCGATTCTAACGCGCCCCCGATTCTAACGCGCACCCGATTTTCCAGGCAAAAAAAAAAAAAAAAAAACTAAAAAACTTCACCTCCGATTGTAACGTGCAAGGAACTTTGTGAGCAAGAAAAACGAATGCGAGAGAAACGGGCGATTTATTTCCCGGAGTAATCTCACTCATCTCACTCCTCGTCGCTCTCCGAGAGCTCCTTGCCGCCTTCCGCTGCCCGCAACATCTCGTCATCGGTGTCGTCAAGCGCGTTGGCGATGCCACGCTCCTGCACGAACGTTCAACAATAGTCGATGGGATCGTGGCCCACGCCTCGCACGCCCATCCCGCGAGCTTCTCCAGAGGCGTACGCTTCAGCCAACCGCTCGTTGTCAACGCGTGGGAGCCGCTCGTAAGCCGCGGAAGCAGCTCACCTTCGTTGCCGCTGCTGTCATTGTTGTTATCAAGCGCGCAAGTGGAATAATTTGACGATTTGTGTGAACACCGATAGAAAAGCCTAGGCGCCTAGATCGGAAAAATTGGTAAAAGCTTTGGCGCCATCTAGAGATAGTGATGGCGATGGGTGAAACGAAATTTCAGCTGTTTCGGCAGTTTCGGTTTCGTATCCGATTCTAACGCGCATGCGATTTTTCGGCCTATTTTTGCGGAAAAAAGGTGCGCGTTAGAATCGGGTAAGTACTGTAAGCGATAACCGTGTTTCGCTGGGCGGGGCATCGATCTCGTCGCTGCTCGTGTCCCTGTGTGCGTGTAAACCAAGACGTCATCCAAAGGAAATATGAGAGTTAGTATTTTAGGCACTCAATAGAGCAAAGTGCCGTGTTTGTTGCCTTATTTCACCAGATCTTTATATAATTTAGTGGCTGATATGATATTATGTTACTCAATAGTTATTAAAAAGAGCCCTTCAACTTTCGAATAGCCCAGGCAATCTGTCTGTCTCGGAGGTGCATAAAAGTAGGCCCGCGCTTCGGTCAACGTTTTTCGCTTGCGTTCTAAACGTCGTTAACATGGGTGGCACCTTTACCTATCCGGAAGCGCTTTCGCGGCGTCGTGGCTCGTGTTTCAACTGAAGAAAAGGAGTTCGCCGTAGCGCGCTCGCCTCACATGGGGCAGCCATTTAAAATTATTCGCGGTAGCGTGAGCTGCCGCGACGGTCCGCGAAAAGGCCCCGCCTAGCGGAGCGGGGCCCCGCTCCGGTATAGCCGTTAGCCCGCTCGTGCGTCACTCATGCCAATGGCACTCCCGCTTGCTATCTGAGCGGAGGGTACCGTGAGAAACGGTCAGCTAAAACTCTGTCACAATGAAAACCAACGCGGACTACAAAGTTTCGTAGCTGCGACGGCGAAAAAGAGGGTGGCGGAACCTGATGGAAGAAATGACAGCGGCCACGATTCATGCCAGGGCTGCGCAGTGGAACGCCGATCGTGGTGGCCGCGCAGTGTTTTAAATGCAGAGCATTTCTTTAACTCACGATGTCACCCGTTCTTGGCGTCCGTAGTTGTCCGCATCGCTCGCCTCGACATGCCCGGCTCAGACGTTTCGCTATCGGCGCGATCAACATTCGATAGCGCGCCCAGGCACGTTTCAAGGACACTCTCTCCCCTCTCTCGGACTCAACGTGCGCCGAGGCTGCCAATTTTACTGCTGACGAGCGCTCTCTCGTCAGCAGTTGCCACAAGTGCAACAACATTAACGTAACGCAAACTACTTAACGTCGTGCGCCCCCGGAAATGCTCTGCATTTGATCGTGCCCCTCACGAGGGGGATGTTTCACTGCGTCGCCATGCCGCCATGCGAACAGTTTGACACGCTTTAGTTTCAGTTCCGTATCTCCCCGCCGCGGCCGTGGAGAAAAGGCGGCCGGCCGCGACTCTCGCCACCGCGGCGCTGCGGTTGCGAGTTGCGCTAGGAAAGCGAGCGTCGTCTGCTAGCGGGGAGCGGAACGCGTTCCGCTCGGCATCTCCGGTCTTCGCCACCTCTGGCTGCGCACTGCAAAAGAAATAACTTTTTTCCACGACTGCTCCCGTAGCTTGACCTGGGCCAAGCGCTTGTGGCGTTATCTGGCCGCCCTAGGAATCATCGTTTCCCCCTTTGTGTTGTTCTTAATCTGTAAGTCGGACGTATCCGCGGCCTTCTGTGCGCTTCCTGGGATTTGATATCTACAGCTAACTGAATGCGTCCTTGATCGGTTTTGCGCTGTCATGACGTGCTTCGCTCGTGTATTTGGAGAACATTTCACAGCCCCACTGTGGTGAAACCCGGAGCCTACGCGGCAACGTACCGTATCTCGCTTTTTATTGCCCTAGAATCTAAAGCCGGATGCGGGATGGGTTCAGTTCTCATTTTGCTCCCCCGCCAAGTGATTGGGAGATAGGAGTAGACGCACCGCCGCTCAGCGCCCCCGGCTCCCCCTCCACATTTTCGCTCAGAGGTGTGAGAAGATAGGGAGGAGGGGGAGCTTTGTCTTGCAACCCCTTACTTTTGAATTATGTCCAAGCGAACGGAAAACTAGGTCATTGCGTGATGAATTACGACCGTTGGAAATTTTGGCCATGTATCCTGTATTTTTATATTGTTTATTCGATCGTACTGCTTTCTTTTGTATATTCGGACGTATACTGTTCAAGAGAAGTGATGGGGCGGGAAAATTTGAAATCTAACGGTCCCCAGTCGACCGGTGGCTATACTCGGGAACAAGTTAAGAATGGCATCAGCTCATGTACGGTATCACTCCGCCAAAGCGACGGAACCGGATGTCAACGGGCGCGCGCGTTTTGAAAGGAGATTGCTATGAATGCATAATATCACCTGCCTTTTCTCACGTAGTTTATTTGTCGTCACTGCAGTAGTTTATAAGCATATTAAGTCCCAAAAAACGGGAAAACGGATCGTGCCATGTTCAAAATATTCCCAGTAAAGCACTACTTGCGTCGTGCGGAGTAGCATCCGGCTGCGGTGATGAGACACAGCGGCAACTTCCGTTGCCGTTCTTAAGTTGTAACCGGGTATAGTGGGCGAGGGAGTTCTAGGTGAACCAGAACATGACTAAAAATGTGAAACTCCGGTACATGGGCTGTCTGTCGTGGTGACATGAAGGTACATTGAGGATACGACACGATGACGACGGTGTATTCAGCTCATGGATGAGTTGACAAGCACCAACGTCCTTTACTGCAGTCCGTTCCTCCGTTTCTATAAATTCTGTAGCAGTGCCGCCCTCTATGAAGAGGCGGAGAAATCGTTATCACTGCTCACGCTTCCACCCATAGTGTTAGGATGCCTCGATGCCAGCGCCGCCGTACAGGGTGGAGACACCCTTTGTACGGTCCCGTGGGGTCAACGTGCTCAACGCGTTGTTCTTTTCGTTTCCCACGAGACGCAGCAACGCCAAACAGATACGATGATTCAAGCTTCGCCAGTAAACCGCGTTGCGGCGATAATTTTAGCGCGGTTTCGATACAATGACTTGCTTCGGCACCGAGCGAGTGACCCAAAATGGCGGGGCGAGCGTATACGTGTCTCCACCCTGTACGGCGGACGCGTGAATCGAGGCACCCTACATGATGATGATGATGATGATTAGTGGCTTTCCCTTTGAATCGGGGCGTCGGTTGTCAGCACCCGACTTGCCTGTTTTATTACGTTTACTTGCCCTACTCCCAGCTAACCTATAGATTTGCTTCCTCCCTCCCATCTCTCCCTCTTTTCTGTTTTAAACTCATCGCCCCCACCCCCCTTTTTTCTCCCCTCGCTGTTCTAAATTCTCGTCCGCATGATTACTCCGCCTTCGTACCCATCCCTTCCCTACTTTTCCTCCACCACCACTCCAGTCGCCTCTTCGTCACCTCTATGGCCTTGAAGTTGAGGTCCCCCCTCGCCCCAAATCCAAATCCTCCGCCAGCGTCGTTTCCCCTCACCCCGCAGGTGGCCGTATCTCTGTTGCAGCTCCTGACAATATTGTCTATAGTTTCCCGATCACTGCCGCCAGCATGCACCACGTTTCATCCTGCTGCCTGTAGCTACCCGTGTATGCCCGGGTTCTCAGGCACCCTGCCCGTGCCTCGAAGAGCAACGCACTGCCTCTCGTATTGCCATAGAATCCCTCCTTCTTAATTTCCCGTTTCTCTCCCCTATAAGTCTCCAGGGTTTTTTTTCGCTTCCATTCTCTCTGCCCACATCGTCGTCTCTGCTGCATTTACCTGCTTTTTAACTGTTGTGTAAACCCCGCTGTCCCCTACCGACTTTCCGTACCGCTTGGTCAGCTGTCTGGTCCTCCGTCTCCACCGCGTGTCCACGCTCCTCAAATACAGGTACTTAAACACCCTCGCGCCCCATTTTTCGTCCAGTCGCTCCTCAAACTTTATCTTGCTCTGCGCCTCCCTCGCCTCGAAAGACGACCAGCCCATATCCCCTTGTACCGCTTCATTTGTAGTTTTACTGTGGGCCCCTAGGGCCAATCTGCCTACCGCCCTCTGATTTACTTCCAGGCTCGTTTGGGTCTCTGACTTCATGCACAGAACCGAATTAGCGAAAGTTAATCCTGGTACCATGACCCCTTTCCAGACTCCCCTTACCACCTCGTATTTGCTGTATCCCCAGAGGGCTCTATGCTTCATTATAGCCGCGTTCCGTCTTCCTTTCGTCTTAAGGTGAGCCTCATGCGCCTGCGTGTAATCTTCGCTGTTGTTCAGCCATACTCCTAAATATTTATAGTCTTTCAACCGTGGTATTTCTACTTGTTGCACTAATACTGTTTTGTGCTCCGCGCCGTTGTTAAAGACCTTGATCCCCGATTTTTCTCTGCTAAAGCATAGGCCTAGGTACGTCGCTTCTTCACCGCATATATCCATCAAGCCCTGCATACTTATCCGGTTGTCCGCCATCAACAATATGTCGTCTGCATACATTAGTCCCGGAACCCGTTGTTCCACCACCTGCCCGTTTTTCATGTAGGATAAGTCGAACCCCATCGTGCTGACTTCTAGCTTCTTTTCTAACGCCGTCATGTAGATCATGAACAGCAGCGGAGAGAGAGGACATCCTTGTTTCAGACCCTTGTAGGTGTATACAGGCCTATTGTATGTTACCCCCTCCCACACTATTTGCACTTGGTTCTCCCGGTATAGCTCCCTGAGTAAGCTAATGAATTCTGCCCCAACTCCCTCGTCCTCCAGGATACTCCAAGGCCGATCCCTGTCTACATTATCATACGCCGCTTTAATGTCCAGAAAGGCTAACCACAAAGGTCGGTTTTGCATCTTCGCCACCTCTATGCATTGGCTTACCACGAATAAGTTGTCGTCTAGTCTTCTGTCCTTTCGAAACCCATTTTGAAGCTCCCCTAATATCCTATTTTCTTCCACCCACTGCTCTAGTTCGAACTTCACTGCCTGCATTGCTAACCTGTACAGCACTGACGTGACGGTTACTGGCCTATACGAGCTCGGGTTTGTCCTGACTCCTTTGCCCTTGTACACTAAGTTCATCCTGCTCATTTGCCACGCGGCCGGTATTGCCTTTTCTTCTATCCTTGTTCTGATGGCTTGCAGTAGCTTTCCCTTGCTCTTCGGTCCTAACTGGTTAATCAACTCCATCGGTATCCCATCCGTGCCTGCTGCGGTGTTCTTGGGGACCTTTTCCTCTGCTCTTTTCCTATTTCAGCTTGTCCCCATCTATCTCCAGACCTTTCGGCCTACCCGCCGCGACCTCTCTGTGTCGCTGCGGGGCCTCTCATCCACCATAGTAGTGGCAAACACTGACACCTGGCGTAGAAAATACGAACTATAAAACTGCCTGACACTACAACGCGCATGATACGTTCGCTCGGTACAGTCGACTCTCGATAGCTCGAAGTCACTTAATTAACATTTTTGCTCAGAGGCGATGTGCTGGTATCGGCAATTTTGCATGCAATCGAACAGAAAACATGTCTAGATAACTTGGAGCTCAAATTCATTACATGGGTAACTGGAAGTTATTTCGAACAAAAAGCATCAAAGTGGCCGCCATTTCTCGATAAAATTCAAACTTTTCCAGCGCGAAAACAGCACCGTGTTCTGTACTGATCGCAGCTGAGGCAGCACAGGTTAGCAGGCTGGTTGAGACTCGCACCGACGTACGCATCTCTCTTTCTCTTAATTTTGAGGTCATCAACCTTTTAAGGGCAGAGCACTTTAGGGGCTCGCCTTGTCGTCGTAGCTCACTCGCTGGACCCAAGTAGAACAACACGGTGTTCCGTCGTAAAGGCTGTCGTCGCGGTGTAACACAGAGGCTTCGAAAGCCAAGCGGTTTGTATAATAATAAGCGTTCGAAACTCGGGACACCGCTGTCGATTGTCCTACACCTCCCCGTTGTTTAGCGCAACGAAAACTGCGGGCACATTTAAGGCAAAATATACGTAATTAATTGGCGTATTCAGGCGTATTGGCGGCGGCGGTTTTGACCTCTGACGCAACAGGGGGTGCTAAGAATCCCTGGAACCGGACAGGCCGCCATTGGTATCTGAACCTGGCAACGTTTAACGCGAGAACTTTCGAGAACACCTCTAGACGCGAGGCGCGTCTAGAGGTGTTGTTCGAAGAATTAAAGGGCATTAAATGGAATGTCATAGGGCTTAGTGAGGTTAGGAGGACAGGTGAAGCCCCTTTTGGTGCTCAAAAATGGCCACGTGCTTTGTTACCATGGCCTAGTGGACAGGAGAGAACTGGGAGTGGGATTTCTAGTCAATAAAAGCATAGCTGGCAACATAGACGAATACTATAGCATTAAAGAAAGGGTAGCCGGTCTTGTGATTAGGCTTGGTAAGAGGTGCAAACTCAAGGTGGTGCAGGGCTACGCACCTACATCCAGCCACGACGACCAGCTAGTTGAACGCTTCTATGAAGATGTGGAATCGGCCATGGTTAAAGTAAAAACCCAGTATACCGTAGTTATGGGAGACTTCAATGCTAAAGTAGGCAAGAATCAGGCTGGTGACAAGGCAGTTGGGAACTATGGTTTGTGCTATAGAAATAGCAGGGGGGACCTACTAGTCGAGTTCGCAGAACGGAATAATGTACGCATCATGAATACCTCCTTCTGCAAACGGGAGAGCCGGAAGTGGACGTGGAGGAGCCCGAACGGGGAGCATAGAAATGAAATAGGCTTCATATTATGTGATAACCCTGGCGTCCTGCAGGATGTGGAAGTGCTCGGAAGGGTAAGGTGTAGTGACCACCGTATGGTGAGTCGCCATCGCGGATTAGGCTAGATTTGAGGAGGGAACGCAACAAGCTAGTACGAAAGAAGCCGATCAATGAGCTAACAGTAAGGCATGAAGTTGAAGAATTCAGGATCGCGCTGCAGAACTGGTATTCAGCTCTTACCGAGGAAGCAGAGTTTAGGATACAGGAAGCTAGCTACAATCTTACACGCATTATCACGGAGTGTGCAGTAGAAATGGGGGGCACGATGGCTAGACAGAATACTGGGAAACTCTCCCAGGAGACGAAAGATCTAATTAGGAAACGGTAAAGCATGACGATCTCCACCACAGCTCACAGAATAGAACTAGCGGAGCTTTCAAAATCAATCAATAAGCGTAAAAGCTGACATACGGAAGTATAATATGGAGAGGATCGAATATGCTGTAAAGAACGGAGGCAGCCTGAAAGCAGTGAAGAGGAGTCTAGGTGTGGGGAGAAATCAGATGCATGCACTTAAAGACAAGCAAGGCAATGTCATCATAAATAGGGGTAAAATAGTCAAAGTAGCCGACGAGTTCTATCGAGATCTGTAGAGCAGCCGGGACATCCAGGATAATGCCGAAAGAGGATGTAGTTCGGAGGAGATATACATCCAACCAGTAACGACAGAAGAAGTAAGGAAGGCTTCGAAAGAAATGAAAGGGGGCAAAGCACCTGGTGAAGATCAGATAACAGCAGACCTCTTGAAGGATGGCGCGCACATTGTACTAGTAAAACTGGCAAACCAGTACACGCGATGCTTAATGACAGCAAGTGTACCGGAATCTTGGAAGAACGCGAACATCATACTAATCCATAAGAAAGGTGACATGAAGGACTTGAAAAATTGCAGGCCGATCAGCTTACTGTCAGTCGTCTACAAGGTACTTACGAAGATAATCGCTAACAAAATTTCTGCCGCCTTAGATTTCAGTTAACCTAAAGAACAAGCAGGGTATCGTAAAGGCTATTCAACAATGGACCATATTCACACCATCAATCAGTTGACAGAGAAGTGCGCGGAGTATACTGAACCCCTATATATAGCCTTCATAGATTATGAGAAAGCATTTGACTCGGTGGAAACCTCAGCAGTCATTCAGGCATTACGGAACCAGGGTGTAGATGAGCATTATGTAAGAATACTAGAGGATATCTACAATGGGTCGCCAGCTACCATCATCCTTCATGAGGAGAGCAGTAAAATACCTATAACGACTGGCGTCAGACAAGGAGACACGATCTCTCCGATGTTATTCACAGCATGTTTACCAGAAGTATTCAGAACATTGGATTTGGAACAGGTGGGAGTCAGGGTTAATGGAGAATACCTCAGTAACCTCAGATTTGCTGATAACGTTGCCTTTTAATTAAGTAACTCGGGGGAGTAATTGGAAAGCATGCTTACGGCACTGGACAAACAGAGTAGAACCGTGGGACTGAAAATGAATGTGCAGAAAACTGAAGTAATGATCAATAACCTCGGGACAGCACAGCGGTTTGAGATAGTTGACGAGGCCGTGGAAGTGGTAAGCCAATATATATACTTAGGCCAAGTTGTGACCCCAGATCCCAACCATGAGGAAGAGATAATTGTAAGGATAAGAATGGGGTGGAGTTCATTTGGCAGGCATTCTCAGATAATAAATGGCAGCCTACCATTGCCCCTGAAAAAGAAAGTGTATGATAGCTTCATCTTACCGGTACTCACCTACGGGGCAGAAACTTGGAGGCTCACGAAGAGGGTTCAACTTAAAATGAGGACGACTCAGCGCGCAATGGAACGGAAGATGATAGGTGTAACATTAAGGGACAAGAAAGCGGAGTGGATCATAGAACAAACGCGTGTTAAGGACATATTAGTAGAAATTAAGGAGAAGAAATTGACGTGGGCAGGGCATGTAATGCTAAGGCAAGATAACCGTTGGTCATTAAGGTTACAGGTTGGATCCCTAGAGAAGGCAAGCCTGGCAGGGGGCGGCAGAAAGTTAGATGGGCAGATGAGATCCTAGAAATTTGCAGGGATAAATTGGTCGCAGTTAGCGCTGGACCAAGGTAATTGGAGGTTAATGGGAGAGGCCTTTTCCCTGCAGTGGGCGTAGATAGGCTGGTGATAATTATGATATGTAATTAAGCGGAAGTGCCCGCGTTGATTTAGTTAAGAACGCTCGTTGGGCTGGTTTTTACGATAGTAAGCGAAAAAAAGTGGCAGTGCAACGCCGGCACGTGCGGGAGGAAAAGCAAGCACGAAAAGAACAAAACTCCCGCTGGCGCAGTTAGAGGCAGGGGCGCGCGAGCACTGCGAGGCGGGAAATTCGAAATGCGTTCGGTGGTAGCATTGAGCGGATAGCGGCGCTAGAGCCCTCTATGGCGAACCACTTCTCTGCACTTCCGACAGCTTTAAGTCTCAATTATCGTGGCAGCCCGTGTCATACGCTAGACTTTGCGAAAAAAGTCGAGATTCTGAACGCAATCAAGAAGGAAAACATGTTGCGTACCAACTTTTCTGGCGTTTTTCCCGCTTTCTGTTTATTTGAAAGTTCGGTTAATTCGAACTGTTTTCCTATACCCCTGGACTTTGTATTGGCGGAAGTCGTCTGCATTGAATTTAGTAGTGTCTAATGAGTATTACTAATACTTTGTCTGCAAGCGGAAGCTCTAGCGTATTTGAAGTCCGCAGCCGCGTTTGAAGGCAGCGTTTATGAACAGCCTCAGCTCGTGATAGCTGGCATGTCAGGGGCGCTACTGGTATCAAGTGTCCGTCCACCATGAAGTGTATGAAGCAGGGAGTAAGAGAAAGGCGAATAGAGAGAGAGAGACAGAGACAGAGGAGGCACAAGTATAAAAATTGCAGGGAAGAGGGCGGAATTGGTGGAGGGGAGAGCACATGACGGCAAACGGGTGCAGCAAACAGGAGAGGGGGGAGACGTGGAAGGGTAGGGGGAGGGATAGGGACGGTATCAGAGGAGGGAGAGCATAGAATAGAAGAGTGGGATAGAGACAGCAGGAACGAGATGAAGTGGAGGAGGGTAAGAGAAGTGTAGCGAAAGGGGGTCTGGGAAGGGGATGGCGAGGAGGATGGTTGAGTGGGAATGATTAAATGAAATGTATCAGGATTGCGGGATGAAACGAAGGCGTGGAAGATGAGCGGGCGGTGGTGAAAGCAATTAGGTGAAAGAGTAAACATACCATGCGGAGATGTAAAGGGAAATGATGATGGAAAATGCAGTAGGAGTACGGAGTGATGTAAGAACAGGAATAGGAGGAGGCGAGGTGGATAGAATGGGGAGGGCACATTGGGACGGGAAGGATAGGACAGATAGTTGAGCGAACCGATTGGCTCCATGGAGGATTAAAATATGGTGCAAAGATGGATAGTAGTGAAGTGACAGGAGGGTGTTGCAGACGTAGCCTGCAACGGGAGAATTCAGAAAAGGGTCAAAGAAGAGGGCAGTCGAGGAGAACATGAAGATGGAGGGTAGGACGACGCTCACGCACATCCCCGTTTTATTTGTGCAAAGCAGTATCGAGGACTGTGCATGACATCCAATTACTGTTGCCACCAGTCACAAATTCGGCGGGGAGGTCCGATTGACACCTGGTGCCGTGACACAGTTTCTAGCTTTGGGGGCAAGCGGCACAGGACGGCGAATGAATGGTGCCATGGAGCTCTTGCGGTAGCAAGGACACCCCTACCTCCGTTCATCTTTGGCTCCAGGAATATTCGAAGGAAGATGGTCTGAAGCGCGATTTTGTTTTCACGAAAGCTAATCAGTATTTGGCTGGAGTTTTCTCGTGGCGAACTAGCTAATGCCTTTTGAAACGTGCAGGTGGCTTTTTTGTTTTATCCTAACACTTGTATAACCCCCTACCGTCGCATACACGCGGTGCACGCGGGGGATAATTTTAACTGTTACCGTGTGTAAAGAGATCTGCGTTCCGCGACAGATGCACAGTAGTCAACGTCAGGTCGATTAAACATGCGGGCACCTCGCACTAACTCGATTGTTCCGGCCGCTGGTGAGGCATATCGATAGCGGCAGTGAAATGGGAGGGGGGGATATAAAAGGAATCCTCAAGCTAATGTCTTCCGCCCATCGTTACAGCCACGTGGGTGGGCGGCGGCTACATCAACGGGACGGCCGAGGTGGTCTACACCAGCGGACTAGCGTGGTGCCAGGCTCCCTTCGGCTACGCTATCAGCCTCAGCATTGGTGAGCGTCTCACGGCTATCGTTATACGCCAGTCGCGTAAGAAGTGCTCTAACTACAATCCAAGCACGACGCTAATGTATGACTCATTGACGCTTAACACAACAAGTTGGCGGATGGTTGCGGTGAAATCATCGTGGTTTCGTACGATTGCACGTCCTCTTCGAATTGACCGACTCTTGTTCAAACGCATTTGCACGATAAGTAAAACTTGATTAGTCAGCGCAAGCAGCACAGGCTGGTCATTATTTTAAGTGTTAATATTACCCTTGTGTTGCAGCGGGCACCTATTTCTATTTGTTCTCTCCAACCGGAGAGACCAGCGGCACAGGTATAGCATGCAGTAATAACAATGGAATTTAACATAACGGTGGAATTTAACATAACCCATACTGAATATCAATACACACTTCGCGTTACTGGAACATCTTTGTGATTGTTTTCTGAGCTGTGTCGAAGGCGAGGGCAACTACGAGCGAAAAACATTTCGTTATACAGCATGAAAAGCGCGTATACAGCGTGGTTTCAGTCCCCCATCAGTTGCCAGAAATGGTGCACTGAGGACAGTTTTTAACAAGGTTTAAATACTTTTCCAGGGTGTGTCTAGAAAGCGTGGGCTATGTTATGAGTTACTGGGACCAATTTAGCAGCAGTGCTGACTAGAAAGCTACTTAGAACCTCCCGCTTTTTCACTTTTGGCTCTAATAAACGAATGTAGCGGAAAGCCCCATCTCCGCCTTCGTGAAAACTAAGGAAGACACGGGCGGCATTCCATCTGCCATGACTGCTGGGCGCACGCCACATTACGCTTCGTCCCAGTCCTCCTCGTCGCCTTTCATAGACGGACTGGTTATGCGCTTCTGACCTGCGATTTGATGCCCTCGTCTGATAGCGCACCACACACACCACTGTAATCGCGCCCTCATCGACGTAGTTGCCGAAGAATGCGTCTTCCAAAACGTCTGCCGTGTGAGATTTACCGTTGCCTAATTTCGCCTTTTCCGTGCAACGCAGCCTCGTGTGTATGCTCAGGGTGCGTTTCTTTGGCCGTGTGAGGCGCCAGGACGCTGGCGCGTAATTCAAATTATCAGTTACGGAACCGTCTACGGTTTGCTTTAACGGCGTGATCGATTGGCCTAGTTGGTATTCCATGGTTCTGATCAGTTAAGTGCAAAGAATAGAAAGCGACTGTAAAAAGACACGACACACGTTTACTAAGGGCGTGTCTGTGTAATAAACTTCAGTTGTAGTAGCGCCTTTGTGTCGTGTCCTTTCACAGTTCCTGTGTATTCGTTGCGCTCAACTGTTCAGAGCCGTTGTTTTAACGGGCTTCTTTATACATAGCCTTCTATGAATACTTAGTCGTACCAAACCGAAGAGTTCAAATTAGGCAAAAAAAAAAATTTAAAGTCGTTCCACTCAATGTGAAAGCCGTCGAAAGTTCAGAGAAATGATTCGTCATAATGGGCTGTACCGCCGTTATCCGCTCACTGCTACCACCCCGTACAATTCAAATTTCCCGCCTTCGCAGTGCTCGCGCACCCCCTGCCTGAAACTGCGCCGGCGGGAGTCATGTTCTTTTTCTGCTTGCTTTAATTTCGTATGCTGCGGCTGTTTCGCGGCATTTCGAACGCGCCATTTTCTTCTTGCGCGGCTGGAGCCTTTCTGCGGCATTTCGAACGTGCCATTTTCTTCTTGCACGTGGTGCCTTTCCGCGTCGTTTCGAACGAGTCATTTTGTTCTTGCGCGGCCGCTTCCTTCGCTTACTATCATAAAAACCAACCCAACGAGCATTCCTAACTGAATGAACGTATGCGCTGCCGGTTAATTACGTATATTTTGCCTCAAATGTACCTACAGTTTTCTTTGCGCTAAACAACGGGGAGATGTAGGACAAGCGCCAGTGGTTCAGTAGCTTCGAACGCTTATGACTATACAAACCGCTTGGCTTTCGAAGCCTCTGGGCTACGCCGCGACGACAGCGCTGCAACGGAACGCCCTGTTGCTCTACTTGTCTCCAGCGAGCGAGCTACGACGACAAGGCGAGCGCCTAAACTGCTCTGCACTTAAAAATTGGAATTATTGAAGTCGGAGCTGACCAACTTTCGCTGTATATTTCGGGAGTGCTCGCGGCATTCCGGGGAGCAAATGTGGTGGCTCCGTCCAAGGTGCCCCTGTAACGCGCGCGGCTCTTGGCGTGCAGGAGGCTACCTGTTCGCCGTGAAGATGCGCAAGGCCGGCTACAAGACGATGCTGGACCCTTTCCAGCAGCACTTCGGCAACCGCATGGGGGGCCTGCTCTTCCTGCCGGCCTTGTGCGGCGAGGTTTTCTGGTCGGCCGCCATCCTCGCCGCTCTCGGTACGCACGCCGCACAGTGTGTCTAAGTGGCACTCCAATGCGCGCCCTCCATTTCTGCCAGGACAGATTACTGTGCAGCTTTTCGAACGAGTTGGACGCGACCTCTTACGTGTAGGTAGCGCTTAACCATTTGATGCCCAAAACTTGAGTATTTTGTTTAAGCGTGTGAGTTTTTCTGATGATCTAAAAGGACTTCCGACATCACAAATATGAAGTCAGAAAAAATTTGGTTCATCAGGACGGACATTGGGACACACTGGACACTGGGAAACGCTGGCCACTGGCTGCCCATGTATCCCTTGAACAAGACCGCTACCTTGATCACCATGATTTATGCTTCAAGTGAAGACAATAACGTAAATTTCGTATTGCTATCATTTGTAATGAGAACGAAATTGCACAATTTCTGTTACCTGTGACCAGCTCATTGAGCCACCCGGGCTCGATGCGAGTTGACTCGCGTAAACAATATTTCTTTAGCACACGGGAGTACGTACTGTCCTCTCTTCTTTAATTTTTGAAGGTCCGGGATCCTTTTCCTGCAGAAAGATGGGGTTAAATGTCGAAAAAACCGCGAAGCGCGAGAGAAAAAAAATATTGTTTGAGTTGTTGCTCCTGAGCAAAAGCGGGCATCAAAGGGTTAACTCTAATTGGAAAGAAAAGCGTACTTTTTCTGCCATTTTACACCTGGCCTGTGTATCAGAAAACTTGTGATGCATTTGTTTGGCTAAGAACATAAATGCTGACACAGCCCAGGACTTCGGTACGTGTAAGGCCACCGATAAAGCACAAGGCGTAACACAACAGGAACTAGCACCAAAATACCAAAGCAAGCAGTATGCAGTTCTGGTGGCAGTACCCGGCGATGCCACAGTGGGCATATTAAAAATCGGTATTAACAGATATTAAGTTACTAGAATCTGTTCATAATTAGTTATTGTGCACTGGAGTTGCGCACAGCCAAGAATTCCCGCCTGCTGTCGCCTCCCGTAGCAGCCCATGCATACAGGATCTGCTACGGAAGGCATGTGGTTAGAGAAAACGGCTGACAGTGGTTCTTTATAAGACCGTCCCCGAAGCAAACTGTACAAGATTGCTGCGTTCAGGCAACTATTTACCCAGGCTTAGTCTCAGATCAGCACATTCTATCTCACTCAGTGTTGTAACACATATTTTGAAGCCACCGCTTCTAAACCATTCCAGCCGCGTCACAAAACTCAAGCAAAATGGAGAGACGAGCTAGTTGGTTCGCAATTTCCATGAGTGAAACTTAAGCGCAAACGTTTTTCACAGGGACGAGAAAGGGAACGACACAGGCGCTTACTATCAACTGAAAGTTTTAATGAAAACGAATACACATTTATACCACCCCCAGACCGAACAACCCAGCACGTGTGCCCTTCGCACATGCGTACGGCCGTACAAGAGAACCGCCCCATTCTCTTCTCGTTTCTCTTCTCCTCTCCCTCATGCCTCTACCCCCTCTCCTTGAGAAGTTGCACTTCTTTATCTAAAATACTCAGCGACGGGTGACTTATACAATCGGGACCCTTAATCCGGATATGGAAGGCTTCTGCAGTTCCCTGGTGGCACGGTCTCTGTGCTTAAAAACTACTACCGTGTCCGTGAAGTGTGGCTGACAACGTAGCTGATACCCGCATTTAGAACAGTGCTGCGCCAGGTGTGTGTAGGGCTTTCCTTTCAAAGAGGAATGATGCTCCCTCAGGCGTACATTTAGACAGCGGCCGGTCTGGCCGACGTACACCCGGCCACAGGACATGGGAATGCAGTACACAACATTAGTCATGCAACGAACAAATTGGAGCCCGTGTTTTATCAAACAACCTCGTGGGGGGGAATCGCCCCGGGAATCGAGCCTGTTGCTCACCATGGCGCATAAACTGCCCAGCTTGTTCCTGGCTGAGAACACCACCTTGGCGCCGAATCTGTCAGCTGTCTTCTTGAGGCGATGCGACAGCGCATGTACATAGGGAATGACTGCCACTTTTTTGCTCTGTTCGGTATCTGTTATGTGATGCGCGAACCCTTTCAACTGTTTCACAAGACGCTGACAGATTGCCTGGAGGACGGAGAGGGGAAACCCTGCGTTCTCCAGCCGAACTACTTGTGCATTAAAGCTTTGTTGCGCCAAATGATAACAGGACTTGCTGACTGCGGATTTGAGACACGTGTGGGCTATCCCGTTCTTAACCAGCTTGGAATGAAAAGAAGAGAAGTTTCTCACGGCACCATACATGCTGGATGTACGCGCCTCGTTCTAATAAGCCACTCTTGAACTTCGCTTCTTTTCATTCCAAGCTGGTGTACGCCAAATGTACGCCTGAGGGAGCATCATTCCTCTTTGAAAGGAAAGCCCTACACACACCTGGCGCAGCACTGTTCTAAATGCGGGTATCAGCCACGTTGTCAGCCACACTTCACGGACACGGTAGTAGTTTTTAAGCACAGAGACCGTGCCACCAGGGAACTTGCAGAAGCCTTCCATATCCGGATTAAGGGTCCCGATTGTATAAGTCACCCGTCGCTGAGTATTTTAGATAAAGAAGTGCAACTTCTCAAGGAGAGGGGGTAG
Organism: Haemaphysalis longicornis; assembly: GCA_013339765.2. Lineage (NCBI taxonomy): Eukaryota > Metazoa > Arthropoda > Arachnida > Ixodida > Ixodidae > Haemaphysalis > Haemaphysalis longicornis. The sequence continues at coordinate 8,932,969 of CM023451.1, forward strand.
AGGATGAGGGAGAGGAGAAGAGAAACGAGAAGAGAATGGGGCGGTTCTCTTGTACGGCCGTACACATGTGCGAAGGGCACACGTGCTGGGTTGTTCGGTCTGGGGGTGGTATAAATGTGTATTCGTTTTCATTAAAACTTTCAGTTGATAGTAAGCGCCTGTGTCGTTCCCTTTCTCGTCCCTGTGAAAAACTTTTGCGCTTAAGTTTCACTCATGGAAGTCACAAAACTCGCCGTGGAAGAGACAGACCCACGTTTGCCTGCAGAAGCAACATTGTTGTCTGTTTGTTTCCCAATTTCTGAGTAAATCATTCAGAAAGACGTAAAATCGCAGATTACACACACTCGAGCCTTTTTTCTTGCAACCGTTTCGGCTGCTGTCCCGGTCAAATAGTTTTGTGTCATGCGCTCATTTGGTTTCGCAATCAACACAAGTTCACAGATATGGCTCGGGGGATTTTAAATGGAGTTGTCTTGTGGGGCCACCTAAACGCGTACAAGTACCGGCGTTTTCTTATTTCAGAACACACGTTGGATTAGTTTTTCAGATGGCGAAAAAGCTCGCGTATAGGAATAGGAGCCAAAAGACGCGCGCGCTGCCCTGAAAAATGGCGCACAAGCTATCCGAACGGAGGAAAACTGAGTCGAATTGAACCAGCCTCCGTAATATTCATCGTCTGGATTGCGGGAAACTGTAAAGTCGGGAAGGAAGAGAAAGGAGACGCGATTACTTGGCAAAGGCAGCTGAAGGCATTCGGCGTTCGACGACAGTTGCAAAGAAGCAGGCGGAGCGTCCGGCACTTTTAATGCGTAGCCTTCTTTTCCGAGCACCCGCGCAGCCAGGACCGTGTAATGCCCTGTCTTTCCCACAAAATGCAGATTTTGCGAAACTTCTCTCTGTAATCGTTGTAATAGCGTAAATGTAGATAATTGGTCGAAGAAAATTTTGGAAAACTAGAAAAAAAAAAAATAGCGAGAAGTGGCGAACCGTGTAACGCCTTTCATTTCCTACAAAAATGCAGATTTGGTGAAAGCTCCATCTGTAATTTCTATAATGCCGTATATGGAGATATTTGGGCGAACCGAATTTTCAAAAAACGGAGAATAAGAAAAATGAAAATTGATTAGTGAATAGAGGCGAACCGTGTATAACGCACTGCATTTCCACAAAAATAGAGATTTGGCGGAAATTCCCCCTGTGATCGTTGTAATTGCGTAAATGGAGGTGACTGCATGAACAGAATTTTGAAAAAAAAAAAACATAAGGATACTAGACAAAAAATTGCGAAAGGTGGCGAACCGTGTAACGGTCTGCATTTCCAAAACAAACACGCATATTTTGTGGTAGTTCCACATGTAATCGTTATAATAGCTTAAATGAAGACAATTGGTCAAACAGAATCCTCAGAAACCAAAAAATCAAAAATAGAAAAAATAACGAAAAGTGGAGAACCGTGTAACAGTCTGCCTTTCCACAAAAATGCAGATTTGGCGGAACTTCTGCTTGTAATCGTTATAAAGACAACCGCCGCTACAACGAACGCTTCTACTATGAAATAGCCTATAGAACCAACGATGCAGTATGGCCTGGCCAGATTCCTGTGTTTCCTATGTATTGTGAACGCCACTACAGTGAAGACCACTACAGCGAACTCGCCTATTTAACGAAGAAATTCATGCGTTCCCAATCGCTGAATTGTAGTTGGACCAAAAATTGAGCAATCGGACCAGTTCACCCATTGGACCAAGGAATAATACGGTCCGTTAAACCGCACGATGATGCTGCCGTGAACTTTGCTGAATCTCCAGCGCAACATTGAAAGGGCAACCAGTATCAACGTTCGCCAGGTTATTGAGATGGTTACCGGCGCATGAAGGAAGGTGTCCGCCGACGTTGTGCGCTACTGCAGGCGCAGTGCTGGCTTCAGTGAAGCCGACGACACAGCTGATAGGTGTGGCAATGAGCCAATTCGGCCACGAAGCTGCAGGAATTGATAAACACGTACAGTGCGTATTGCAATGCAGTACGGGTTGTGACGGCCGACGAAAACGTTTCGGTGCACGACCAGGTCCTGGTTGGCTCGGACCTGACAATTGACGATATTGCGGAGGCCATATAGAGAAAAGAGACGCCGCAAATGAAGCAGGGGCGAAAAGTTTGCAGAGTGTCCTAATGTTGTGGCTACCCGAGACGCTCTTGAGGGGCTCATTGAAATAAGACAGAAAATAAGAGTTGGCAGTCAAGAAAACTTTGGAAAGGAAAGGGGAGGATGTGGTAGGCCATTGAAACGGATAAAGAATTTGGAAAGAAAGAAAGTGGAGAAAAAATGCCTTTGCTGAAACGTTGGCAACAATCGTGCTTTTACCTTGTTCAAAGTTTTCTTTTCTTATATATATATATATATATATATATATATATATATCGTCTGTTCCTGACCTAGCGGCGCAGCATGCCGTGGACCTCGACAGCCTCAGGTTGCGGATTTAGTACATCACACTGCTACACAAGAGAAAATTCTTGAAATGTTTTGCCTATTGGAGTTTAAATTTGATGTAGATAACCTTTGTTTCTCTGAATACGCTTATCTCCTTTACTGGGGGTCAGTGAATTGGGCGACGCATATAACGAAGTGGTGTGGTTACGCCGCGGCGACGGAACGCCTTGTGGCTCTACTTGGGTCCGGAGAGCGAGCTGCGACGACAACTCGAGCCCCTAAAGTGTTCTGCACTTTACCTGCTTCTAGAGTACTATAAATACGACGCCTATTTCTCAAGCCTCTACGACCAGCGGTTTTGTGCGCGTTGACATCACATCCGAGGTCTTCTCACTCATTGGGGGTTTAATTTATAAAAATGTCTTTCGCCTTTCCCCAGCGTCTTATAGCAAAATCCTTACATTTCTAATTGCGCAGTTCTCGAAAAAAAAAATTTAGGGACACATAACAATCCCTGCGTGCTTTGAAGGCAGATGCCTTGCGTACTATTTTGACGGGCACGTCTATATAAACGTGACACATCAACGCAGAAGCCACGCTACACCTTAATCAGGCATAATCCACATGAATTTCACTTTAATCTCTGTTATTCTTAGTATCCTAATCTATCTCATTCCCCCTTATTCGTTCTTGATATGCCTTAAAGCCTCCCTTATTTCACTCGAATCTTATCTTATTCCCCCAAATCTGTCCTACTTTTTCCTAATGTGGTTTACTTCATTCTAATACCGCTTAATGCCACCTTGCTAGTCGCACTATTCAATCATTATCACTAATCAATCAATCAAAACTGCGCCACCCGTTTTATTTACTCCCAGTACTCTAACGATATCAGCGTCCTTGCACCGCCAAACTTTCCGAAATAAACTTACTCCCAGTACTCTAACGATATCAGCGTCCTTGCACCGCCAAACCTTCCGAAATAAACTTACCCAGTACTCTAACGATATCAGCGTCCTTGCACCGCCAAACCTTCCGAAATAAACTTACTCCCAGTACTCTAACGATATCAGCGTCCTTGCACCGCCAAACCTTCCGAAATAAACTTACTCCCAGTACTCTAACGATATCAGCTTCATTTCACCGCCAAACCTTCCGAAATAAACTTACTCCCAGTACTCTAACGATATCAGCGTCCTTGCACTGCCAAACCTTCCGAAATAAACTTACTCCCAGTACTCTAACGATATCAGCGTCCTTGCACCGCCAAACCTTCCGAAATAAACTTAACAGTCACATGTCACAATCTGAGTTAATGCAGCTAATATGCCCTTGTAGAGTACTTTTCGGAGCCCTGTTTTTTTTAAAGACGATAGTCTTTCTTGGGCTACTTAAACCCAGAAATTTTGGTCTGTCTGTATGTCTGTCTGTCTGTCTGTCTGTCTGTCTGTTTGTCCGTCCGTCTGTCTGTCTGTGACTCGATTCAGCCCACCGGCCAAAGCAAAACAATGCCTGCGCAATAGTCTTATATAGTCACAGCTAAATCTACCCGTCTATGTGGGGTGTAAGGTTCATACTTGGCAACATTGTTGAAGGAAGAACAAGACATTACGCAAATATGAGACAACAAATCAATACAGAAGTGATATTTGCAGTTAGTTGATGAAAAAAAAATCCCCCCACCTCCCCGAAGGGGATCGTGCGGAAATGCGAATGCATTGGGTGCACCGATGAGTGCGGTGCGAGTAATTATTATTAATGGCGTACTTAATGACTTCACCGACTTCCATCGCTATCAAGGCGCCAGGCGCGCGCTCCACTGCATTATATAGATTCCTAGCGCAGCGAGCGGAGAGAGGGTACGCGGAGAGGAGAGAAAGCCCGCCGAGCTCCGCGATGCGAGCACCCTCACACGCCCGAGCGCGCTCCTCCTCTCCCCTTGCCCTCCGCTACTCCCGCCCGAGCTACCACCTGCTCCGGTTGCTAGGCGCGCCACAGCTGTTGCTAGGGGCGAGGAGGAGCGCGGAGAGATAACACCTGCGGGCGCACGCCGACGGAGCACGACAACCCCCGACTAAGGAATGCATTCGCATTTAAAAATCAAACATGCTTGACTTTTGCGAAATTAAATACTTCATCAACTGCAGAAAAAGAATTCACTCCGCCGTCGCCTGCTGTCGCCCGCGCCACTATAGCTTCTGGCGCCATTTTAAGAAATCAACCGGCAACAGTTACGCAAGGTTCCACTAGATAGGTTCCACGTTCTGCTTGCAACGCACGTGGAGTATGGAAACGCGGTTCTATAAACGTTAAAGTAGGGCGCCTCGATTAACGCGCGTCTTCTCCGTACGGCAGCGTTCGCATCGAGACACCCCGTTTGGAGCAGTGGAACGCGGGAAATTTATAATGATTTAAGCAAAACCTTTGGCGTCTTTACCTTGGGAGGAGCGCGACGCGAAAGGAACAACATGAGAGGTCAGCGGAAAAGCGAAGGGAGGCATTTACTTCGCAAAAGCCGATAAAGACTATCGTTTTTTGACGACATTTGCAACGAAAGGAGCAGATACGCCGCCAATTTTTTTGCCTTCATTTTTATTGCAACATTTTTTGTGCCACACTGTTTCTTTTTTTTTCTTTTTTGTGCTCTCGGTGTTCATGGTTGAGCAGAAACTCTTACCCTTATGGAATGCCTTCGGGCCTTGAAGGTTGAAATCAATGGAATGAAATGAAATATACTATTTCATCTTAACCCTCTTTTATCCATTGACTCACTTCAACTCACTATCATTGATATCAATCACTAATACGTCCTTAATGATCCTTACCTGTAAACATGCGTACTATTTGTCAATAATTTCGCTCCGGCACATAATTAACTGACCTGCACCTTGCTCTCCCCAAGGCAGGGTGCCAGGTTATCGATTGATTGATTGACTGATTGTAGGGTTTAACGCGCCGACGCAACGCTGGCGATAAGGTGCGCTGTAGTGGGGGGCTCCGGATTAATTTTGACCACCTGGGTATATTTACGTGCGCCGAAATCTCGTACGCACGGGCGTTTTTGCTTTTCGCTTCCATCAGAAAAGCGGCCGCCGCGGCAGGGAAACGAACCCGCGTCCTCGGGCTCAGCAGCGCAACGCCTTAGCCACCGATCTACCGCGGGGTGCCGAGTTATCTCAGTGGTAACGCACTTGCCTGAGGCTCTAGGTACTCGTGTTTAGATCCTACACGAAGCCAAATGAGCTAAGTGCAGAGCACTTTAGGCGCTCGCCTTGTCGTCGTAGCTCGCTCGCTGGACCCAAGTAGAACCACACGGCGTTCCATCGTAGCGGCTGTCATCGTGGCGTAACCCAGAGGCTTCGAAAAAAAGCCAAGCGGTTTATATAGTCATAAGCGTTCGGAATGCGTGAACAGCTGGCGCTTGTCATGCATGGCCCCGTTGTCTAGCGCAACGAAAACTGCAGGCACATCTGAGGCCAAATATACGTAATTAACCGCCGGCACCCGCGTTCATTTAGTTACGAATGCTGGTTGGGTTTGTTTTTGCCATAGTAGGCGAAACAAAGTGGCAGTGCAATGCCGGCGCGTGCTGGAGGAAACGGAAGCTCAAAAAGAACAGAACTACCGCTGGCGCAGTTTCAGGCAGGGAGCGCGCGAACACTGCGAAGGCGGGAAATTCGTTCGCGTTGAACAAACCTCCGTTAGAGGAATGAGACAGGGCAGCGAAGAGCGTCATGGGTGGTAAAAGTTGGCAGATAACGGCGCACAGCTGATTATGGCAAATCACTGCTCTGCACTTCGGACAGCTTCCACATTGAGTGGAACGTCTTTAAGTATTTTATTTTCCTTCTTACGCGCCAGTTATTTTGGTACGATTCGCGTTGACGCAAACGCCGACTGCGACGACGAGGTCGGTCACCTTCGCGTTTCTTGAAACATGCTGGGTGGTGCGACGAAAATTGACACACTAAAACATTTTCATGAGTGAACCGCCGCTCTATTCGCGCTCAAACTTCACACGAAGTTCGAATTTTGTGGTCCATTTTGTTTGACACCGGGAAAAACGACGGTACTTACCTGTTTATTCTGAAAATAAGTAAAAACGATTTTCGTCAATGGGAAAATGGCGGCTGATTTGGTCGTGCGTGCCAGCGCAAGTTGATCTTAGAACGACTGCACCACCGGGGGTATGCAGAGCGAAACGCACGTTTGGGATTCACGCTAGGATGTAGCCAAATGGTGTAGCAAACGATCAGAAAATGTGAAAGCGGGTTTTCTGATCGTCTGCTGGCTCCTTCCTAAGGTGCATTTTCTGATCGTCTGCTGCACCATTTGGCTCTTTCCTACCGTGAATCCCAAACGTGTGATTCGCTCAGCATAACCCTAGGTGGCGCAGTCGTTCTAACATCGCTGGCTCGCACGTCCAAATCAGCCGCCATTTTCCCAAAGGCGACAATCCCTTTTACTATTTTCAGAATAAACAGGCAAGTACCGTCGTTTTATACAGTGTCAAACTAAATAGACCACAAAATGCGACCTTCGTGTGAAGTTTGAGCGCGAACAGAGCGGCGGTTCGCTCAGGAAAAAATGTTAGTGTTCCGATTATCGCCGCACCATCCTGTATAAGGCCTTTTCCTTGACGGAAATGTTCGCTTCTAAAATACGGATCCGCCACGACTCGTGTAGGGTGGTGCTGGTGGTGGTCATTTATTAACTCATGTATGTATCTTCATGGGATCACTTTCCCTTTCGCAGGTGCCACGGTGGAGGTAATCCTGGAACTACAGCGCGAGACGTCGGTAATAGTGTCCGCGTGCATAGCGCTCTTCTACACCTTCACCGGGGGCCTCTACTCAGTCGCCTACACCGATGTCGTCCAACTGGGCGCCATCTTCTTCGGACTGGTGAGAGGCGAAGGGCGGCAAATTTAAAAGTGATTTTAGATGCGGAGCATCTTATAGTCTGGGCATGTCCCGCGTCGGCGTCCGCACTCACACTGCGCATGCGCAACTCTCCTCCTCCTCTCTCTCCCACAGCTACGCGATACTCCCGCCACTTCTTCTCTCGTACCAGCTGCGTGCACTTCGCTTTGGCTTCTCCCGCGTTCTCGCTTCTGCTTTCGCGGCGCATGCTCGGCGCTTGCGCATCTCTCCTCCCCTCGTCTCATCTCCTTCAACCTTGAATGTAAATCGGGTAGCGCACTGCGCGCGTTCAGTTCAGCGCTTGCTGCGGTTGACTCCGCTTCACTCCGTTCTTCCGATGAAGTGTGATGGAAGCAACAGTCCCGTCAGTTAGTGGGTTGGCGCAAGCAAGCGTCAGCACCACCCCTCAAACAACACAACTGAAACACAACGGAACCCCGAGATGCTCCGCATCTACTCAGCGTTCCCTTCGGGAAGATGGGGCTAATTTTAGATGCAACACATCTCTTTAACTCGCCTTGCCCCGCGTCGTTGTCGCGGTGTAGTCCGCATCCCTCCCCCATTCTCCTCGCCGCGGCAGCTGCGCGCTCCGCCGCTCTCACCGCAGCGCCATCTGTGCGTCAGCGCGGTCAGCGCGCAGCTTGCGCTCGGCTGCGCTCGCTCCCGTCGCCGTGACAGCTGTGCGTTAGCGCGCAGCACCATCTTCCCGCGAGGGGAACCATGGGGCAGATGCGACGCATCGGGGGTGAACATGCTGCGTAAATAGGATACACAACAACAGCAATCCACACGCTGGCATCGCTAACGTAACCGAAACGCATCGGCAACCCCCGATGCGTTGCATCTTCCCAAATGTTCCCCTCGCGGGAAGATGGTGTAACTTTTTTTTTCGTTCGTTCTCTCCTTTACTCCTTTCGCGTGTACTAATAATTTCATTTCGACAATACCACGGCGGAACTTCAGGAAATTTTGGTGCCGTCGCAGCAAAATGCTTCTCGTTTAGCTAAGAGAAGCTACTGCAGTGATAAATACGTCAAGTATGTCGGCCGATGCCACGATGAGCGCAGCCGGAAAAGACAGGGCACTGGCTAAGGCGTTGCGCTGCTGAGCACGAGGTCGCGGGTTCGATTCCCGGCCGCGGCGGCCGCTTTTCTGATGGAGGCGAAAAGCAAAAACGCCCGTGTGTACGAGATTTCGGCGCACGTTAAAGATCCCCAGGTGGTCAAAATTAATCCGGAGCCCTCCACTACGGCGCGCCTCATCGCCTGCGTTGCGTCGGCGCGTTAAACCCTACAATCAATCAATCAATCAATCAATCAAAGACAGGGCACTGCCAATACTAGTGCAGATAGACGCTATGGACGTAAGCAGTGCCAGTGGTTTATGCGTCGTGACATAGTGCGCAAACAATAAAAGAAGGTACAATGGGTAAAAAGGCAAAGCTAAGGTTAAATACACAAACATTACGACAGACGTTGGTATGAGAAGCTTCGCAGTTGGCAAGATGATCCATCAATAATAAGCACAGTCGGAGCCGCGCGTGTGATGAAAGTTGTCGTTATTTGCATTTATTCGAGACATTTCTTACACGTGTATTATCTAGAATGACAAGGATAAACGGACATTCCTGACGAGGCTATGCCACCCTTACAAGGCATAGCGAAACCAAGCCAGCATAGCAGAAATCAAGCGAACAATAGCTACAACAGGACAAATATTCTGAGTTAACAAGCGCTTTTGGCTGACGCAGTTCAAACACTTTACACCATGATCATTTGCACCAGGCAACTGAATGCACAGAAAACATGTTCAAAGAACTATTTTATTGATTGATTGTAGGGTTTAACGCACCGACGCAACGCAGGCGATGAGGCAGGCCGTAGTGGAGAGCTACGGATTAATTTTGACCACCTGGGGATCTTTAACGTGCGCCGAAATCTCGTACACACGGGCGTTTTCGCTTTCCGCCTCCATCAGAAAAGCGGCCGCCGCGGCCAGGAATCGAACCTGAGTCCTCGTGCTCAGCAGCACACCACCTTAGCCACTGAGCCACAGCGGCGGATGCAAAGAGCCATGAAGGATTGCATGCAAGATAACTAAATAAAAGGAAATACACAATATACAATATTTTCTTGAATATACTTACTTGCTTATTTAGTCAGAGTACCCTTAAAGTCCCTCTGGACGAGGGTATTACATGGGGGAGGGGCAAGACAACGTAATAGAAAATACGGACAAAAATACAAGACTCAGTATAACCAGTGCGACAGATGGGTTATACTGACAGATGGGTTATAACCAGTGCGACAGATAGACAGATGCGACAGAAGGAAAAACCACAAATACAAGCTACAGCCAAACGGCGTAGTACAATCGTTAGATAATTAGATAAAGACAGTAAGATAAATTGTGAACATGGCGCACAAGTGTTCTAAGAATTTTTTTTACCATATTATGGGCTGGTGAAAAGAACCTAGTGTAAAAATAAAAAAATTAAACATAAAAGTGGCATTATATGCAGATATATCCTGCAACAAAAAAAAAGAATACTGCATGCAAGTTACAACTATAGGGCGTTATACAATTGTTAAATAGTACAAGGAAATAATTTAGTTAGTCACAGTAGTACGCAGGGCTGCAAGAATTTATTGGGATCTTTTTCGGTGGCAACATATGCTGGCAAGCCTCTCCACTCAACAATGGTGCGCGGGATGAATGATTGCGTGAAACGACGTGAATGACATTCTGGGCGCTTAACTTTATTGAAGTGATCCCGTTGTGGAAACAGAGCAGAGGGGCATTCAAAAAGACTGTCATGCAGTGATGGTTGGTTGTAAAGTTCGTGAAAAAGAGATAAGAGCGCATATTTCTGACGAAGGACCACATCCACTAGCTCAGCACAGTTTTTGAAGTTAGGGACGCTGGAAAAAGGAGGACTAGTCAATGTAAAAAAAGCGATTAGCATGGTTCTGCAAGCATTCAATATTTGATATAATGTAGGCTTCACGAGAGTCCCAAATGGCCCTGTCATTCTCTTATAATTTAAGACGAATGAAAGTGGTGAAAGCAAATTATCTTTTGACTATGGTGGAGCCTGATTAAAACTACGCTCTAGCAAACCAAGAGACTGGTTAGCGCTTGCAAGAGTAAGTTACACGTGACTCTGCCTTGTTAGATACAAATGAAATAACACTTCCTAAAATAAAAAAATCACATAACCTAGTGATAACGCCCAAAATACGTGTACTCAAGAGGAAAACAATAATTTTTTATTTGTTTCAAACCCATGTAGCGAGATTGTACTTTGAAATAGACCTGATATTATAGGGTATTCAATAGCTCTAGTATCTGTGAAACCAACAGCTGGTTCTTATCAGTTGTCCTAACGCAAGTTTTTTTCTATCACTCTGTTTCTTAATTTATAGCTACTTGCATTTCATGATATTACCTATTGAATATATTTTTGTTGACTTTGTATTCGCAATAAATTTCTAACGCCATCTTATACCGTCGTAATTTGCATATGTCTACAACTCGGTACTTCCTGAAGTAAGGCCTACAACGAATATATTTTTGTTGGCTTTGTATTCGCAATAAATTTCTAACGCCATCTTATACCGTCGTAATTTGCATATGTCTACAACTCGGTACTTCCTGAAGTAAGGCCTACAACTTTCTTGGAGCAAAACATCCCCAACTGCCCGCAGAGCCTTTTTTTTTTTTTTGTAAAGTAAAGACTACTTAGATTTGTTCGCATAGTTGTCGAACGGTAACTTGACCTGGAATGGAGCAGTGCGAAATAAATTTGTCGTTTAATTGTTTTTGGAGCCCAAAATCGCGATATTTAAAAAATTGAAGACCCTACTGCCCTATAAAGGTCCTTTCGTAGCGAGCCGACGACCGGTATCCATGACCAACTCGTTGAAATCGAACCATTTGTGATTGACTTGTGAATGTGTTATCGGAGTTTATGCAGTTGTTTGCACTAATATTCTATTTTTTATCTAAAAAGCATGTGCGTAGTTTTGTTTGTGTTTAGATTTGGCTTTGTAGCAGTAAGTATAAACTTCCCCACCTAACGTATTAGCATACACTTAAGCGGCCCCTCCAGTCATTCGCTTGTTCAAAAAGTTCGTCAATGTTTTCACCAAAAAAAAAATGTTTGCATCGCCAGCATATAAGACTATTCTCGAGTTAACCTGTATATTTACTAAATCATTTACATATGATAAAATAATATAGGCCCTAAAATCAATCCTTCTGGAACTTCGCATTCAATAATTTGTGTGTCTGAATTGAAATTATTTATTACAGTATATTCGGTTCTAGAGGACAAATATCTTTATAGGAGTGACCACGCATGCTGCACTCAGAATGCCACAGGCAAAGCTTTTAAAAGTATATCATGTTGAACACTGTCAAAAGGCCTTTTTTTCTTCCTTTATTTCTAGTAGTCTGGTCTAGGTTAACTATTTTTTTTTCTAAATCTGAACTGTTCATTCACAAATATGTTGTTACAACTCCAGAATCCAATACGCCTTTTTTCATTAGTGAAATAGTGACATTGTTGTCAAGGTGTAATACACAGACAGGACGACACAAGTGTGTTGTGAAGATTCTCAGGTTGTAACATGATCGATCACTAATCGGCGCAGAGTCGCGACTGTGCGGAGAGAGGTATTGTTTCATCGTTTCCTGAACATGCCTATACTCGGTTACAACTTAAGAACGGCAAAGATGGTGATGATGATGATGATGATGATGCTAGTGGTTTCCCCTTTGAAGCGGGGTGATGACATGTCATCTTACCAAAAAGGACTAATATAACCATGTTTACACACTCTTGGTTTAAAACTAGCGCTGCTTAGGGCAGGCACTAAAGCTTATTAGGCACGAAATACTTTATTTTTTCCCTGTTACAGGTGGTAACTGTCCTAGGCAATATTCCTCTCTCTGCTTTTCGTCCACCAGCATTCTAATCTTCTTTTCGTCCCCTCGACAGCCTTGAAGTTAACTTCCCCTGTGATACCCTTAAATCCTTGGGCTTCTGGAAGCCCAATATTCCCTTTATGTAGATTTGGATGGATACCCTCACATTCTAACACTATGTGCCGCATAGTTTCTGTTTCTTTTCCGCAGACCACGCATCCCCCATCATTTTGTGAATACTTCCCCACAAAACTCTTAGTTCGCAGGCAACCTGCTCTAGCCTCAAAAAGCAAAGCACTGCCCTGGGAATTATCGTAGAAATTTTCCTTTCTGACGTTCAATTTCTCAGCCCTGTACATCTCTAACGACGTTTTAGCTTCCATTTTTTTCCCTCCATTTATTCGTTTCAATCTGCCTTGCCTCCTTTTTGGTTACCTTGGCTGTTTTGGATTCTCCACTGTTCTTTCCGTATTTCATCGTTAGCCTCTTCCTTAGCCACTGCGTGTCCATGCTTTTCAAGTATAGGTACCTAAAAAAACTTAGCTGCCCATCTTCGTTGATCCATTGCCCTCAACCTCATCTCAAAGCATATTTTACTCTGAGCTTCTCTAACTTCAAACGACGCCCAGCCCATATCTCCCTGGACTGCTTCGTTAGTTGTTTTTCCATGCGCGCCTAAGGCCAAACGTCCTACCGTTCTCTGGTTTACTTCAAGGCCTGATAGAACGTCTGATTTTAAGCAGAGTACAGCATTCGAAAAACGTGAGACCCGGAACCATTACTCCTTTCCCCATTCCTCTTACTACTTCATATTTGTTATACCCCCACAGAGCTCTATGCTTCATTATAGCTGCGTTTCGCTTTCCCTTAACCTTAAGTTGCTCCTCGTGAGTTCTTAAGTAGTTATTCCCTTCGTTTATCGACACTCCCAAATATTTATATTCCTTCACTCAAGGTAATTCGCCTTGCTGGTAGACACTACGTCAGTGGTAGTATCATTGAAAACCATTATTCCGGATTTTTCTGCACTGAAATTTAAACCGAGGTCGGTGGCTTCCTGGCCGCTAATACTTATTTGCCGCTGCATATCGGTTTGGTTATCAGCTAAAAGCACAATGTCGTCTGCGTATAACATTCCCGGAATATGCTGTTGTACCACTTCGCCTTGCAGCATATGGGTGAGGCTAAACCCTACTTGACTTTCTTCCAGTTCCAGCTGTGCCTCATCACCGCAGCCGGATGTTGCTCCGCTCGGCACAAGTAGTGCGTTACTGGGAATATTTTGAACATGGCGCGAGCCATTTCCGTGATTTTGTGGACTTATATGCTTAGAAACTACTGCACTGACTACAAATGAACTACGTGAGAAAAGGCAGGCGATATCACGCATTCATAGCAATCTCCCTTCAAAATGCGCGCGCCGTTGACATCCGGGTCCGTCGCTTTGGCGGAGTGATACCGTACATGAAGTATTGCCATTCTTAACTTGTTACCGAGTATAGACACACTTTGCGCCAACGAAAGGGGCTGTTGTTAGCAGGTGTAGCTCGCTATGCTTTTTCCAAAACAAAATGTTGCCGTTGTACTGTCGATTAGAGCACCGTGTCTCCAAATAAAAAGCATTATACAGTAGAACACCGCTCTTACATTCCTCAGTGCTGCGTTTTCCCGGCTTCTACGTTGTTTTAGGAGTGGAGCACCTAAGTACTACAAAATGTCGGTCCGCGTCCGTGCGCATAGCATTTACAATCGCAAAAAATCACACAGGCACCGGCAGGATTCAAGCCTGCGTCTGGTAGACAGGTAGCAATTACCCGTGCTACACGAGCGTTTCGAAGGCCTTTGAGTCGAATGTCCTTTGACTCAAATGACACCTTTGAGCTGCTACACGACGTTTTTCAAAGGCCTTTGGTTTAAATGCCATTTGAGTCAAAGGAGCACGGCAACTGACCTTTGAGAGACTCAAAGGCCTTTGAAACGCGAACGGTCGTACCCTCGGGCTCAGTTTCTGCAAGCCGTAATAAAAAACCAATTATTTACGAGAAAAGCTTTGTGTTTGAAGTGCAATATCTTAATAATTTTTCACTTGTTCGCTTGTTTTCGTTCTTGTCACTCGCTCTACGATTACGAGGTGACTTGGTACTCTCAACACCGGCTGTGCGAAAAAAGACAAAAAGAAGCTGGCTGCCTTGTGCATGTTTTGTTCGCGCTTGTAGATAGTTATCAATTTGGTCTCTAATAATTGCTTTTTTGCCCATTTTAACTCTAAAATTACATTTTCGCCAAGAACGAAACATGGCAGCAGTGGCGACACCAAAACATGGCGGGCGAATGCGGAAACTTTCAACTGCCTTTGAGAATCGCCATGTAGATCGGCGAAACTCCTTCCAGTTCGAATGGCATTTGAAATTTCGAAGGTCCTTCGACTGAAATGTCCTTCCAAACGCTCGTGTAGCACGGCCATGAGTCAGTACTCGAGAGTCAAATGGCTTACTCCCTCGCCTGTAACGGTGCGGAGTACCTTAGGACCTCCCAATGTCCGTCCGCATCCATCTGTACGCACACCACCATCAATCGAACATCAAGCGAAATTTGATTTGAGCCGTGAGTTGCAGTTACATTTAGGGAATAATCAAGGTGCGGGCACAAATCGGATGTCACTCGAGGCGCAACTTGGATGTCATTTCGCGTCCCCCTACTCCGTACCCTGGCCATCTTCCACGGAGTGGAGATGCTGCCATTTTTTGTGTATACCCTCAGCTCACATAGAGTCCCATAGAGTCCCATGCACTGTTACGTCGTGGCTCAGTGTACGTTCCCGGATCATTCGCCGCAATCTGACACTACGAACCCCACCCCCCCGGGCAACATGCGTGGACTACTATTTTGACGTTTGAAGAGCTTTGGCTGGGCTTGGCTACAGAACTGACTGCATGAAGCCGCACACGGGTGCGATTCGTCATTACCAGATGGCCCTATGCTACTCTATGCTATCATCAGAATCACTGCGCTTACAACGGAAGTTTCACTTCGCAATGCCGGAAGTGCGCCTTTGCCTTAAAAACACCACCGCAAGAATAACACGTGCTCTCCTCGCCCTCGTGCGCTAGAGGCGCCTATTGCCCTCGCGCTTTCCCAGCGCCCCACCCCCCTCTACGTCCTCTCCGACTCGCATACAGCCATCCGCCATTTTCTCCGGGGCAACATCTCCCCACAAGCCCTGAAAATTCTGGCCACCCATCCCTCAACCGACACCGTGTGCCAGCCCACACGGGCGTAGGCGCTAATGAGGTGGCGAACGTCCGTGCTCGCGAACTAGTAGACCGGGCCACCGCTTCATCTACGCCTACACGCGGTGCCCCTGCCGGTAGCCTCGCCGTGCTCCTGCATTTCAGGAACATCACCATTCACTACCACCTCCTCCGCTGCCAGTACCCTTCTCCACATCCCCAACTCACCCTAGACGCAGCTCACTGCCTGCGCGTCCTCCAGACCCGCACCTTCTCCCACCGCACTCAGCTCATTCACACCCACCCACACCTTTCTGACTCCCCAGCATGCCTTGCCTGCGGGGCCCTCAACACGCACTATCATTCTTTGTGCGAGTGCCCAGCAGACCCCTTTCCCCCTCCCTTCCCCCTCCCTCTGAGAGCAGGCGCTGCGCGACCCGGAGGCATCGTGTCAAGACTTGGTGACCACCTTGGCCCTGGGGGTCGCGGCAGCCCTTTGGACCGCTCCTACCCCCCTCTCCTGATACCGGAATATCAATAAAGTTGTTTCTCTCTCTCTCAAGATTCTAGAACACCGTTGAACTTGCAACCGCGAACTTAGTCGTGCCTTGATAGCATCACGAAAACGGGAGGCGATTTCCCTTCAGGAAAAGCTTGACGTACTAAACGCAGCAGACAAGCAGCCAGCGCTGGAGAGAGTCGAGATCGCTAGGGACCTTTGCATTGCTACGCGTGGTTTTTTCCAGCGATCGCAAAAAGCAGCAATCTTGCATTCTCGAGTTCCACTGTAGACGTCTTGCCAAAAGGTGTTGACAATGTCCAGTTGGACGGAGATGTTACGAAAAAAGACTATCAGTAGAGGTTATTCTATTGGTGAATTAAAACTGGCCAACAAGATGACCGTCTATTCCTGTTATAGGAAGCTTTCCAAAGAAAGTAGGCATGCAAAACAACAAAATTAACACAACTGACGGAACTACACCGGGAAAGAACTTTGGCAACTATATTTAGCCAAGACGTCAGTGCAGACATGAATTACTGTGAATAACGTTGCCAGTGCCAAAGATTTATTGGAAACGGCGATTGGAAATTCACCGAACTAGGCTGTCTCAAACGACGATTTCGGTAGAACGACGTTCTTTATCCTATGCTGTATGCTGCTGATACGTGTTTGTGTGCAAAAGCTTTAAACAAAGAGTAAAAGTTTTGTAAATGCTTTGGAAAACGTTTTCAGCATGAGATTTGTTGATTAATTGAATATTGTATTTTCTCCCATTTTGGGAGTTACACTGACACCGGTAGTTCTGCTCGGAGCTTCTGTAAATACATGAGAGATTAACCACGTAAGGGATCGGATGGTAGGGCTGTGATATCGACAACAAATGTCGCGCGTCCTATCTCGGCGCAGAAACCTCGTAACCCTGCCTATTCTCCGTACATAATGGTTGAAAGCACTACAGAGTCTGAGGCAGGAGTTATAAAAAATGTTATGAGGACAATATTTTTTTCGATACTTCCAATGCGCGAGCCTAAAAGTTAACTAAGGTCTCATAAGAGCTTGGGTAAGTGAGCGATTCTGACTGAAGTGCCATAATCTGCTACCTTAATATTGGGGGTAGGGACTACTCCAGATCATCTCGTGTGTAGGAAAATAATTGGCGCAGCTCTCACTAGTGGTGCAAGGTTGGAAAAGCAGCAGACCCGGCGGCCCCTTTCCCTTCGTCGGAAACCCGGCAGTTGCCGCTCACAATAACTCCCGAACTTGTTTCCGAAAGTTCTCCATGATTGGCAAGCCCGGATCGTCTTGTCCGCCTTCTTTAAGATCCCTCCCAAAGTGGACCGCGTTAGCACGAGCTCGAAACCACGGCAACCGGCTTCGCGAACGCGGCGTCTGTAGCGTGAACTCGGTGTCTGTGCTCTCCACTTCAGAGAGAGAGAGAGAGAAAGAGAGACAAAACTTTTATTGCCGCAAGTGCTAATTCGGGGGAGGGGTGGTGACCGAGGGAGGAAGGTCCCCGGCGACTTTGGCAGCCCGGGCGACGATGGCATCTTGCACCGCCGAATCCCAGCTGCCCAACGCCCTCGCCCAGTGCTCACCGTCTCGATATGGGGGAATGGGTTGTGGGGACATTGCTAGAGGAGGTGATCCATGGTTTGGACCACCCCACAAGCGGGGCAGTGGGGTGAAGGGTACAGACGGGGGTACATGCGGTGCAGGTGGGACAGGCAAGGAAGGGTGTACGTTTGCACTAAGCGCCATAGGCGTTCTTCGGTGTGAGAGAGCGCCGGATGTGCAGGGGGCAGTAGCCGGCGGGAGAGGCGGTAATGAGACGTAATCTCATGAAAGGAAAGGAGCCGATCTCGATCTGACAGGGCTCCATGGAAGGGTTCAAGGCTAAGACCCGCTCGGATGGCAGGAACCATGTAGCGATGAAGCGATGTATTTACATAATGCGAAAAACATGCGGCCATAACTGAGCCCGGGATGTCTGCGCCCTGAACACAGCTTCTTCCTTGTCGCCATCGTCATTGGTGCTCGGCCGTGGTGCCGCGGGGATTGTCCAACACGTCGCGTGACAATATTGTTTGCGAGCTCCTCAAGTTCCGCAAGCCCACACGCAACACTGGCCGACAACGGGCGTTCCTCACGAGCCGCACACCCACGTGTGCTCAGTATCTTTTTCGTATTTTTTCTGGTAACGGTCGATGACGGAACTAAATGCTTAAGCAGATTTGTTGTTAAAAAATTTCCCCGCATTTCCCCGAGGGGAAGAAGTGAAAGTGCGAATGCACGAGTTGAATTTGCGCGGTTCGGTAATGTTCGCGAAAGGAGAGACTCACACACGCAACACACACACACTACAAAGAAAGAAAGATGCATTTATTCACAGACACCTATTTGTGTTGTCGTTGTACTTGATTGCTAGAGCGTATCTCAGCTTTGAAATTTCGTGTCAGTACTCCTTTAAGCGGGTGCATTAGCCCTTCTCACGCCCGATTCCTGGCCAATCCCCCACGTGGGTATGTGCCATGTCAGCGGCCAGGCAGCGCGCGCCCATCTTCCCCCGTTGCCAAGGAAGACGAGGAGATTCCTGGCCAATCCCCCACGTGGGTATGTGCCATGTCAGCGGCCAGGCAGCGCGCGCCCATCTCCCCCCGTTGCCAAGGAAGACGAGGAGCGCGCGCACCCGCAGCTGTTGCTATGTGGACGGACGGCGGTCGCCGGAATTCAGGGTCGCTTATAAAGTGCATTCGCACTTAAAATGGCCACAGAACAAATGGCCCCGGAAAACTGGTCTTACAAGCAATGGTCGCCCCTCGGAAGTAGGAAAAAGTAGTCCGGTAACAGATGGTCGAAAGGATAACCTAGGAAAACTTTTCCCGTACCTTGTTGACGTGCTGCTTGTTTTCATCAGATCAAGCTTACTGTAGTGGCATCGCGGCTCCTGTGGGAAGAAACATCCATAAAGCGATCCGTTCATTTTAATGAGTCTTTACGGAAAAAAACGGCTCAAGGGGCAGGCCCACAAAACACAATTGTGGTTCACTCGAACCATTTCCTCGTTAGAACCGTACTGACATCACTTTTAACGTAAACCTTACTCAAATGAGCTACATAATTAGAAAAAAAGGGAATGGCCATGCGACTCGCTAGCTCATTTCCCGCACTAGAACAATTAGCCCAGCCGTGCGGTTGGCTGCGGGCGCTGGCAAAAGCAAATGCAAGTTAGGCAGGGCTTATCAACTGGCAGAACGAGCTGTTTTCGCTTACGTGTAGGGCCTATTCATTTTATATTAGTAAGAATGGTGGGGTGAAAGAATAGTAGCAGTGCGCACAGCTGTTGGTACTGCGCGCACTATGGTTGTTATAACTGCACAGCAGTGGGCCTCTTTGGGGCTGTCTCAGACGACACTACCCGATTGGCGTAAGCGACATTGTCCTTCATGACCCTATTTGTCGAACATACCCCATGTTTCATGAAACGATTACTACCTACCCTAACAAAAACATGCCTCGTGCAAATACGGTCAAAAACAAAGCAAAGGCGGGCAGCGATGCGCACGAGTATGGTGCAATCATGTAGGAGGACTGACGGTAAACAAAGCCCCGCAGTCCCCTGCAGACCGAACAGTTCCCTTGAGTTGGCTTGAAGACACGTACATGCGATGTCATGGCAGATGTCACGAAACACACGATTTGGAGGGAGAATCAGAATTTTAAACAATTAATTTTTTAGTGAATCAAGCAACACTTGGTGCCAGAATTACGCTGGGGGCACTATAAAACAACAAATATTTCGAATAAAACTAACTTTCGAATGAAATTAATTTCGAATAAAATAAAATTTCGAATACAACTAATTTTGTCCGCATGGCCCCTTTAAGGTTGGGTCTCACCTGCCGGCCTGCAATATGGGAAAAGCTGTACGGGACGGGCAGAAGGAGGTTTCGCAAAATTTCGCCAAACCTGCCCGGCCCACTCTCTCAAATTTGCCACGGTAGAATTATTTTCCACCTCAAACAGTGGCTGCTGGCAGAAATAAGCTCCTTTGGCACGAAGAACCTTTGCTGAGAGCATAACCCCTAGCACTAACTGCCGACCGAGACATAAAACGTAACCGTATTGAAGCATTTCACCGGTGCGCTGGCCCAGGTGCTACGGCGCTGTGCTGCTGGGCCCAAAGGTGTGGGTTCGGCTTCCGGCATCGGCGGAGCCTTTTTCATGGAGGCGCAAAACGCGAATACTCATACGTCCGTACTACCGTAATTACCTGGTTCTAACGCGCCCCCAATTCTAACGCGCACCCGATTTTCCTGGCAAAAAAAAACGAAAAAACTTGGCACCTCCGATTGTACACGCGCACGGAACTTGTGAAGCAACAAAACGAATGCGAGAGAAATGGGCGTTTATTTCCCGAAGTAATCTCACTCATCTCACTCCCTCGTCGCTCTCCGCTGACCACAACATCTCGTACCCGGTGCCGTCAAGCGCGTTCGCGATGCCACACTTCTAAACGAACGTTCAGCCGTGGTCGATGGGATCGTGGCCCACGCCTCGCCAGATCCCCCCGCGAGCTTCTCCAGAGGCGCACGCTTCAGCCTACCGCTCGTTTTGAACGCGAGAGAGCCGCTGCTGCCATTGCTGTTATCAAGCGCGCAAGTTGAACGATTTGACGGTTTGTGTGAAGCCGATAGAAAAGCCCAGGCGCCTATGCTTCATGCGTCCGAAAAATTGTTGCTAAAAACTTTGGTGCCATCTTGAGATGGCGATGGAGATGGGTGGGACAAAATTTCCGCTGTTGAGGCAAGTTCGATTTCGTATCCGATTCTAACGCGCATGCGATTTTTCGACCTATTTTTCCGGAAAAAAAGTGCGCGTTAGAATCGGGTGAGTACGGTAGCGCTCCCAGGGGGCGACCTCAATTCTGAGCCCTCCACTACGGCCTATCTCATACCTATGGTGCCGCTTCCGCGTGTAAACCTCCAAAATTTGAAGTTTAGTTAGTGAACCATCTGGAAACTAAAAGCACTTTCTCTATACTTCACGGCCTGCGGAAACGTATTTGCAAGTGAGTTTCATTCGGGGAGGCTTGAAGAAATTTACCAAAACGTAACTAACGACAAAAGAGAAAATTATTAGAGGTGCTTCCGCCAGTATAAAACAAGTGTCTCACTGAAGTTATTCTCTGGAATAATGAATTGAAGAAGCTCACTCGTAGAATGCCGAAAATAATGACTCGTACCAAACGTCTTGTAGAGATCGTGTTTGTCCAAAGAGCAGACTTTCCAGCTCTAATCGCTAATGTCAGCTTACAATACCCATGGCGTAAGGTTCTGGCTCCTAAAATGTGTCATTTCTGTAAACAAAAATGTGTTCTTTCTGAAAATAATCCCTCATTTCACGAAAGATGCTGTTAGCAGCCTAATTCCTTCCCCTGTTAGAAATATAAAATAAATCCTAAGGGCCCTTCAGTCTGATTACGTACTTTGAAAGCGAAAGCCTGGCGATACTTAATAACGCTTTCTTTGCTGCAACATCGCTGTTTCATCGCTTTTTTGCTTTCGTTTCTTCGTGTTGAGGAGTGAATAAATTCATCTTTTCACCTAAACAGTGCACGCGCCTATTTCATCGTTTTCGTTTTATTCTCTTACGTCCCCTATTCCGTCAGCAAGCAGACTGCCACACGCTAGAGCTTCTCTAGATCAGGGTTCTGGGGTGCTGGTGTGGGCCTGTTCCACTCGCGTTTCATCAAGTTCAAGTGATTGATTGATTGTAGGGTTTAACGCGCCGACACAACGCAGGCGATGAGGCGCGCCGTAGTGGAGGGCTCCGGGTTAATTTTGACCACCTGGGGATCTTTAACGTGCGCCGAAATCTCGTACACACGGGCGTTTTTGCTTTTCGCTTCCATCAGAAAAGCGGCCACCGCGGCCGGGAATCGAACCCGCGACCTCGTTCTCAGCAGCACAACGCCTTAGCCACTGAGCCACCGCGGCGGGTATCCCGTTCAAGTGTCACGCGGAACAGGTTTTGTGAATTTTGTGAAGCGTGCACACTGTCAAAGCTTCCGATTTGTGGCCAATCGCCCAAGTGTGTATTTGCCGCGAAAAAAAACTACAGCTGGGCTGTCACTTTTCAACACGGGTTGAAATCCCATCTGATCACAGATGTTTTTAGTTATTTACTCTTTACTTCGGCGGCAATTTTCTTGATTATTCAACTACAACAACAAAAACACCGTTTCATGAAATGGCGCGCTTAAGCCCTTCAAAGCACCCCGTTTCTCTTCCTGAAGTCAAAAAAGTAAAACCGAAAACGAAGTACCCAGCTCATATCCAGTATTCTGGTTACGTGAGAAGCGCGTTCTCAATTTAGATGCCTGCAAATTTTTATGATGTTTGATTCCTTGATTGGCTCTAAACAAACATGCTCCGTATTCAATCGTGCAGGGCAGTTCAAGAAATATTCGCTGTTTAAAACACAGTGATACAGTTTACATTCCTTACTTGCTAAGAATAACTGGTGGCCAGCCTAAGGCTACTTATTCCTTTCTACTTCACAGGTGTAGCCAATTGTTTGGGGACCATTTGTTCCGGACTCATTAGTCTCGGGGTCATTATTTCCGAGACCATTTGTTCCGGGACAATTTTTCCGCTATCTGGATACATCATGCTTCTCGTCTTCGTTGTAATGGTAGCAATTTTGGTGACTCTGTAATAAACGTTAAATGCTACACCTTTTTTTTCTCTCTCTCCAGGTTTCTTTGATACTACAGTGAAATACTCTGAATCGATTTAGCAAGTTGAGCTCACACTAGGAGCAAACAAATACCTGCAATTTTATCTCTATCGCAAGCTATGTTAGACATATTACTATTGCAATAGAGAGAGAACAATTGTGCACCCTCCCTGTAACAACGACTATGGTTGAACGCGAACTTTCCGTTATGTATTCTTTGGTTGTTGTCGGTGCTTGGGCTGCGTTTCGCCCATCCTGGAGACCCAAGTGAAACTGCTGGCTTATGCGGATGAGGTTGCTGTGTTCTGTGAAAACAAGGAGAGTATTAATAGAGTAGTCCAGGTCACAAAACGGTTCAGTACCACAACCGGAAGCCTAGTGAATTGGGGAAAATGTCTGGAGTTCTGGCATGGCGATGGCAATCCACCCCCAGCGCTTTTGCCAACGTAGGCTGGGGCAACCCCCCCCCCCCCCCAAATCAAGTATCTGGGAGCCCCCCTTCAGTTTTATAGGGATAGCGAACCATATTGGCGAGAACAGAAGAAACAAGAAACTCGCGCGTAAGCGGACAAGTGGAAGGGGGCTTATTTGTCCACATTTGGTAGGGCCACCGTGTGTAACTTGTTCTTAGTATGCAAACTGTAGTATGTCATGCAGATGTTGCACTGCTCACGCACGAATGTGCAAAAGTTGCATCGAGTGTTCGCTGTTTTTGTCTGGGCCTCGAATTGGGAGAGGTGCAGTCGCCACAACCTTTTTAGGCGTGTTAAAGATGGAGGAGTGGGGATAGCACATTTATTTGGGCGACAACTAGTAAATAGATTTCTTTTTTTGAGAGAAGTAAGGGACCTATTTCTTCGTACAGTGTGCCAATTAAGGCTAGGCAGAGTTCTCTCCGATTTCGTTATTACAACTGAATACATACGGGAGGTATCTTTGGATATTTTAAGGAGGTTGTGGCCAGCGTGAAGTTTTTAAACGCAAGATTTTCAAAAGAGTATTTAAATACCGTTACGCGTAAGAAATTGTACCGTGATATTGTCGATGTTGTGTTCCCTGTTCCCATGTACAGGGCTATGTACTTTGGAAGGCCCGGTAGCGATGTGCTTAAGAGGGTTTAAAGAATGCAGATTCAACCAGGGGTCAAGTCCTTTGTGTTTAGGTCACATACATGGACATTATTAGTACAAACGTTTATGGAAGAAAGGGGGTTATTCGTTCCGTGGGGGACAGATTATTTTAGTTGTAAATCCCCCGAGACAATACATCATGTATTTTTGCATTGTTGGGAGGGAGTATATTTTTTAGATGTGCTACAGAGGACATTACACAGATTTTCAACTAGATCCTCACGGTATACGTTTCCTTGCAATAGACAATGAGGATGGAGTGCCTTACGATTTAGTCATGGCACTGGGTCTCCATAGTATATGGCGCTCACGTACAGCAAGGTTGTACAATGATGTTGATGCGCGATGTGCAAGGAAGTATTTCAAAGAGAGCATTGGTCGATTTGTTGAAGTTATTAAGTTCCAACAGGAATTACCTGATTGGCTGCCACAAATAACTAATCGATATGAGGGCATTTTAAATTTACAAAGTCAGCCCTCTAGTAACTGGCAACTCCACCTCTTGTATGTGTACATATTTACAAAGTTGAGATGAAATCTGTTGTAAATTGTCAAAGACAGGCAATAAAAAAATAAAGCAATCGGGTAGACGCCGCCATGGTAGCTCGAGGGACCCAGGTTCGACTCCGGCAACGGGAAGAGGTTTTTTTTTCTTTCACGTCGGCAACGATCATTCATCATCACCTTCAGA
Organism: Haemaphysalis longicornis; assembly: GCA_013339765.2. Lineage (NCBI taxonomy): Eukaryota > Metazoa > Arthropoda > Arachnida > Ixodida > Ixodidae > Haemaphysalis > Haemaphysalis longicornis. The sequence goes on from CM023451.1 coordinate 8,957,545, forward strand.
GAAAGTTGGCTTTCCTGAAGGGCGTTTCCGCTAGAGACGCCACCAGTGAGAACACCAAAACATCGTTTTAAAACCTCAGGATACACAACATAAGTACGTCAGTGTTGCAAGTGCATGAGCGATACCGAGTAGTTTAAGTGCAGAGCACTTTAGTGGCACGGCTCGTCGTCGTAGCTCGCTCGCTGGACCCAAGTAGAGCCACGCAGCGTTCTGTCGTAGCGGCGTCCCGCAGGGGCTTCGAAAGGTTTATAGTCATAAGCATTCGAAACTTGTGAACCGCTGGCGCTCGTCATATATCTCCCCGTTGTTTAGCGCAAAGAAAGCTACAGGTATATTTGAGGCAAAATATACGCAGTTAATCGCCAGCACCCTCGTTCATGTAGTTACGAACGCTGGTTGGGTTGGTTTTTACCATAGTAGGCGAAACAAAGTGGCAGTTCAATGCCGGCGCGTGCGGGAGGAAAATCATGCACAAAAAGAACAGAATTCCCGCCGGCGCACTTTCAGGCATGCAGGCGCGCCAGCATTGCGAAGGCGGGAAATTTGAAATGCGTTGTACAAACCTGCGTTGAATTAATGAGGAGAGGAATGAGACAGGGCGGCGAAGAGCGTGAAGGGCGGCGAATAACCTGTAAAAGTGAGCGGATAACGGCGCCACAACTCATTATGGCGAATCGCTGCTCTGCACTTCCGACAGCCTTCCCATTGAGTGGAACGGCTTTACTTTTTTTTAGTGTTCGGCTCTTCTGAGACAGCAAAATCCGCCAAAAAATAAGCAAATAAATAGCTTTCGGTGCAGAGTGGCTCTGGGGGGGCTGACGGCAGCTGTAAGTAGCGGCACTGGTCTAGTCGCTTGAGTGTCGCCTTCCTGATACACGTTCCAAAGCAGAGGACGTACACGGAACGACGAGTGCGGTGCTCCGCTGCCACTCTCATCGTGCAACCCAACAGCGAGTGTCAATTGTCGTGTTGCTAGACGCGCTGTTGAGGACCCAACACCGCCCCTGGAAAGCGATTAAGACCAAGGTTTGCGGGACAAGCTAAAGAACAGCAACCTGCGGAACAGCAAACTGTGAAGCAGGAACCGCTCGCAGCGCATGACGGGACAGTGCTTTTCCAGAATTACTCCTGACAGAACATCCTTCACTGTCCGACGCAGTGGCTGTGCGTGCCCTACGCCATATTCCACAAGGCTGTGGGTCCCATCTCGTACCCGACGAACGACTTCATCGGCAGCGTCGATTGGACATCAATGGGCAGTTACTGCGACTCAATGCTGCTCTTAATGATGGGTGGCATTCCTTGGCAGGTGAGTGTTGCGGGGGGGGCTTGCGTGCAATGTTTCCACAAATGTATTCATGAGAGAAGCTGGCGTGACTACACAAGACAAACAGCCACCGTTTTTTAATATTCTTTCGACTTCAGGTAACGGTCATCACTACTCCTTCAAACCTGCGCTCGGAATTCCCGCCGTGTTTCTCATGAAGTAAATGCATGTACCGTTCAATTTTGTGATCGTTGCTTGTACGGGTGTTCCATCGTTATAACTGTGTGAGTTACGCCTCTGTAATGTGACCGGGTAATCATACCATTCCTTGAACTCGCGCTTTCAAAGTTCGAATCACGCTAACTATTCACCTGTGCAACAAACTTGCGTACACTGCCGCTCTTTCTTTCTTGGAGGCGATCCACCTAACAACGGTGACTTTGTCAAAACAACACGTTCTGGATATTATAGGGACCGAGTAACCACTTCTAGTTCTTCGTAATTATTTCTATTTGAAGGAGATTGCCAGTTTCGAACCAGAAATCGTCAAGTAATTCCACTCTTCCACTCCGTGAATGTGGATGACCAGCAAAGCTGGAATGCGGACTTCACGCAGCTTCCCCACTGCGACGACAGAAAAGATACAAAATTTGTAATGGATAGCGTCAACTTTTCTGGCGCCCCGAGGAACTAGAAGAAACTAAAGGAACTCGAAGAAACTCGAACAAACCCTCTTGACGCGCTGACAGATAACGGCCGACGTGCTAACGGCCGACGCGGGTCGCCCAGCCACCACTCTTCGAGAAAGCGTTCCGATCTACCTGTGGGTCTACTAGACTAGAAAATTTGGCCTACTTATAACTCATCTACCCTGAATACATAATGAAAGGGCGGGACGTATAAGCTTGTGGTCCAGGGGCTGTTTTCAAAGGCGTGCGACTTTCATGGTGATCGCATCTTAGTAGCACGCACGCACACAAATGTCTAGGCACATAAAATGACCACAAAACGCGCCGGCCATGCTTTCATCGGGGCATACGTGGGTTGAAATGAACCTGGGTACACCATTTTTCCAAGAGCGTCTTTCTTAGAGCACTTTTCAGAGAACCGAAACTTCTCTTGGCGCTGTGCCACCAGTCGCTCTCTCCGGCCGGGCCCCCTGGTGAGGTACAGCGAGGCCATGGCGTTATCTGGTGCAAGTTCCAGGGCGCCTCTCCGCGAGTCGTTTTCCCATCCCCGCGGAAACGATACGCGGAGGCCAGCGTTATCTGGCGTGAGATAAAACCAGCGGCACACCTGGAAACAATGCCAAAAGCAACACTACAAGTAGCACCTTCCCCCTTCCAATCAGAATACCGGTAGAATAGTCACAAACAGCTGCGCTTTTAAAGGCGTCGAGGCGAAGTGCCCCCGCATAAATATTCTCAAAATAATTTATTTTGTAAATAATATTCGTAATCAAACACGCTGCATCAGCAAAAAGAAACAGAAAGCGGGCATCTTTGCAACCGAGCAGTAAGTCAGGGCTGTGCTGGTACTTAGACCAATACTCAGAAACTGCGGCAAGTGAGCATGCATGCGCGCGCTTTGAGCAAACAAATATCTCCAACAGTGCGCGACATAAAACCTCTAGCTCGTGCTCACTAACGTAAACGAATTATTTTGAATTGAAATGGAGAGATCGCCTAGCAATGCCGTGGAGCCCGCTGCTCCCTCGAAAGGCAGCTGCTACGAAACTGCCCTTGGGGTGCCCGCGCTCCCGCGGTGAAAATGCCAAACACGACGGGAACAAGAATTTCGCGGCAGCTTTTACGTCCGACCCTTCAGAAAGCACCTGCTCCCCGGCAAGCATTTTCTCCTTTCCCGCTATCAACTGTCTGAGGAAGGGACTTTAGTCTCGACGACGTCTAACGCCACCCATGACGAAAGCTTTGTCGGAATTTTCGCCATACAGTCGTCGTTCGAGCTAGGCTCCTTGCTATTTGATTCCCGGTTTTAGCTGTTTGAGTCGCGCTCGCTTTCCTTAAAGGGACACTGAAGACAAAGCGGAATTTGATATAAATGCATATAGTGGCATCCCCAAAAAGCGAATATACCAGTCTCTGGTGCAGTACCTTCAAAATATACTCGTAAACAAAGAAAAAATGTAGCTATCAGTCGCCCAGTAAACTTCACTTAAACGGTGACTGAGCGGATGTGCCAAGAGCCACGTGACGAACAGTGGAACGAAAAGCACGCACACACGCTCTCATGGAAACACGTAAAATCTATTTTTGCACGTTGACGTCCATAAATCATAAATATTTGAAAACGTACAGGTATTATTGAAACAGTGCTGACATTCGCAAGCTGCCAAGCCGCGGCGCCGGTGGCGGCTGCGATGGTTATTGCAAGCTCTTCGTAGTCACACGCCTGTTACCTCCAACTATACGCATACCAAGGTAGCGCCGCATAAGCCCTTTTGTCGAGACGTAAATTTGAATAGAGAGTTCTAGCGTACGCAGCCGTACGCAAAGAGTTAGCGCACGCCGTTTGTTTGCGCTCGTGCGTTCGCCAGGGGGCTTTCGTATCTCCTTGTTTACATCATGGCGGCGAGTAGCGTGTCGGCATTTCACGGTTCGGTGTTTCTGCGGACAGTAATTTACGTCGGATATGACAAATGTTCGCCCCCTGGCGTCGCGCTGTTTTCTCGAATGAAGTTTTGCAGCCAGGCCAGCAGCAGAGGCCGTGTGTGTGCTGTGATCGCATTCGCTTCGCGATGAAATGCGACATCGTGCTTCAGCAGGTGGACTGTGCTTACTAAGTTGGAATTATCAGTAGCGACGGTTCAGCCCAGCACCGCGTATGTAGAGTGAGCTCGATTTTTACAGCGAAGCTGTTAGCCTCTCCACTACATGGTCGTCGTGGCTGCATGTGGGCGCGTAGCCCTGTACAACCTTGAGTTTGTACCTCTTATTGAGCCTAATTACAAGTCTTGGCACCCTTTCGTTAATGCTATAGTATTCTTCTATGTTGCCAGCTATGCTTTTATTGACTAGACTGTCAGTCTTACTGTCAGTCAGTCAGTCTTACTGTCAGCCTTATAAACTGTCAGTCTTACTGTCAGTCGTCTACAAAGTACCTACCAAGGTAATCGCTAACAGAATTTCTGCAGCCTTAGATTTCAGTCAACCCAAAGAACACGCAGCGTTCCGTAAAGGCTATTCAACAATGGACCATATTCACACGATCAATCAGGTGATAGAGAAGTGTGCTGAGTATACTGAACATATAGCCCTCATAGATTATGAAAAAGCATTTGACTCGGTGGAAACCTCAGCAGACATTCAGGAATTACGGAACCAAGGTGTAGATAAGCATTACGTAAGAATACTAGAGGATATCTACAATGGGTCCACAGCTACCATCATACTCCATAAAGAGAGCAGTAAAATACCTATAAGGAAGGGCGTCAGACAAGGAGACACGATCTCCCCGATGTTATTCACAGCATGTTTATAAGTAGTATTCAGAACATTGGAATGTGAACAGGTGGGAGTAAGGGTTAATGGAGAATACCTGAGTAACCTAAGATTTGCTAATGACGTTGGCTTGCTAAGTAACTCTGGGGACGAATTGCAGAGCATGCTTTCCGCACTGGACAACCAGAGTAGAACCGTGGGCTTGAAACTTTATATGCAGAAAACCAAAGTAATGATCAATAAATTCGCGAGAGCACAGCGGTTTGAGATAGGGGGCGAGGCAGTGGAAGTGGTGAGCGAATATATCTACTTAGGCCAAGTTGTGACCCAGGATCCCAACCATGAGGCAGAGATAATTAGAAGGATCAGAATGGGGTGGGGTGCATATGACAGACATTCTCAGATAATGAATAGCAGCCTACCATTGTCGCTGAAGAAGAAAGTGTATGACAGCTGCATCTTACCGGTACTCACCTACGGGGCAGAAACTTGGAGGCTCATTAAGAGGGTTCAACTTAAATTGAGAACGACTCAGCGGGCAATGGAGCGGAAAATGATAGGTGTAACATTAAGGGACAAGAAGAGAGCGGAGTGTGTCAGAGAACAAACGCGTGTTAAGGACATATTAGTAGAAAATAAGAAGAATAAATGGACGTGGGCAGGGCATGTATTGCGAAGGCAAGATAACCGTTGGTCATTAAGGTTAACAGAGTAGATCCCTAGATAAGGCAAGCGCTGCAGGTGGCGGCAAAAAAGTTAGATTGGCAGATGAGAACAAGAAGTTTGCGGGGATAAATTGATCGCAGTTAGCACAGGACCGGGGTAATTGGAGATTAATGGGGGAGGCCTTTGCCTTGCAGTGGGCATATATATGCTGGTGATAATGATTGATGATGATGATGATGTTAGCCTCTATTTGGTCGAAACATTTCGTGTCGCAAACAAAAAAAAACCAGGTAGTACGCAGAAGTTCTCGCCTAGGACGCCGAGCGCATGGGTCAGGCTAATCAGGCATACAGCATAGAGCTGAGAATTTGTTTAAAAACCAGAAAACAAGCATTGAAACCGCATGATGGATGATAAGGCGCGCCTGTGAACAATGGATCCTCCCCCACTTTGTGTTCCTGGTAAAGATTGTCTGAAGGCTAGGCAGGACTACTGTCACTAAATAGAGCAGTTCTTGCCTAATTATTCAGTGCATGCGTCAGGCTAATTAGGCGTAGAGCATAGAGTTCAGTGTTCGTTTAAAAATACTACGGTTGCCGTTGGAACTTTACTACAGGAGAACAGCCGAGGTCGAATCAAAGCAGATGTACCTCCCGCCGATCTCGTTCCGTGCAGGTGTATTTCCAGCGAGTTCTCTCCAGCCGGACGGCCGAGGGTGCTGAACTACTGTCGTACATGGCTGCGTTTGGCTGCCTCTTCATGGCCGTTCCTCCGGTAGTCATCGGAGCGGTTGCCAAGGCTTCCAGTGAGTGGGAGGCAGGACATGTAGTTCTTTCTATTGATACGTACCCATCGTTGAACGGACGGAGACGGAGCTGTCATTGAGGAGCGCCTATAGTACACAATACTTCGAGAATGTTCATCGGTGCCTAAGGTATTGTGCTGCTGAGTTCGATGACGTTAGTTCCATTCGCGGCCGTGGCGGCCGCTTTTCTGATGGAGACAAAAAGTAAAAAATGCCCGTGTGTTCTAGATTTCGGCGCACGTTAAAGATTCCCAGGTGGTCAAAGTTAATCCGGAACCCTCCACTACAGCACGCCTGATCGCCTGTGTAGCGTCGGTGGGTTAAACAACAAAAAAAGAGCTTTTTCGTCGGGCTCAAGAATATGGGAAGTTCATGGGCATTTATAACGAAAGGTGGCACGTGTTTGGCTCCAAAACTAAGGTTCTGCCCGTGTGTACGCACGTACCTCATGGCGCCTTAGGTGGACAACCACCTCTCGTTACTTCCGAGTTTAAGCTCGTGCTACCAAACGCCTGGGGCCTTGGAACGCTTCCAGAGGAAGCGCTTTCTGTCCCAGGCGCCAACGCAACCACCGACGCCAGCTTTTCGGCTTAATCGGACATTTATTCCTTCCACACAAATGCTGCCGTCTTTGCTTGTTTCCATCTTTATACGTGTGGTGCGCCCAATACACAAGCCGAGGACCGTAGGCAAATGGCTGACACGAACCAGGACCGACGCACGCCTGCGTGCAACGAACACGACAGGAAACAAGGCTTCAGCTTGACCTGCCGGAATTCATCCCCGATTTCTGAGCCCGTGTGCCTGAGCTTACCCCCTGCAAGTGCTCCGCCGCCGTGTCTTAGCGCCGCCTCTGGATTTGCCGCGGCGCGCAAGGCGGGGCCGTGGGATTACGGGGATGGGTAGTCAATGCAGACAAGCATAAAGCGATCCAGCGCGTTGCACACAAAGCCGCCGCTCATCTGTGTAGCGCTCCTGCTCTTCGGCTCATCTGCACGTCCTCATTTCTACCTGGTACGGGCCAGTCGAGGACAGTAGATGGAGTGAACTCGAAGGAACCATGGTGGTTTGTTCGTCTTATAGGAAGTTCGTCTTATCAGAAGACCTCACGAAAAAGGTTTTGGCAACACGCCCAGGTGCATGGAAATATCTTGCTTCAAGACGGTGAATGAAGTAGACTTATGCAATGGAGGAAAAAGACAGAATGACTTATTTCAACGCGAAACTTTATAGAAGACTGTCTTCAAGAGCTCCTCCATGGTTTTATCTAGTCCACGCGGCGACGGAGAGCGTACACCTGCTATACCTAAAGCGACAACGCAGCAGAGCGACAACTCCTCGCTTTCTCGGCGGTGACGCGGTGAAACTCGCGACGCGAACTCACATGGTCCCGCTGAGAAACGGCATTGGTCAGGAAAGCTGCTGCGTTCGCGAACAGGAAGTTTCCATCGTCGTTTTTTTTTCTTTATTTATCCTCCTAGTTTTGCGCCTAGATCATGCACACTCACCTCGTTTTCTGTATTTCATCATGGGGTAATACCTATCATACTCATACCGCTCCTATTCAGCACTTTCAAAATCAAGCGATACGAATAGTTACATATAGTCCGTACAATAGCAACGCCGCTCAGCTTCTTAATCACTAACAATAGACAATCTTTTCAAATACAGCCTGAGTATCCTTATGTACCACTCACTTAATAAACTGATATCTACGATCATATTCCACCCCGAAACACTAATAGCCAGTGCACCCGGTTCGTCTAAAAAAAAAAAACTTTTTACTGCCAAACCTTAACACTAACTATGGCAAACACACTGCATATTTCGCGGCAATTTCAAACTGCAATAGTCTTTGTAGTGAAATTAAAACGCGATCCTTTATAAATTCCTTCAAAACTCCGCTTTCTTCCTTTCTTCATGGCGCTTAGCATTCTATAAACACTTTTGACAACTCTTTTCATTTTGCAATTCCCGTTATTGTTTGTTTGTGCACTGCTCTACTTGTATTTTAGTTTTGTCGAACTAGCTTCACTGATCTTTTTGCAATTTCTGTATGCACTTACTCAAAGGAGGTTCACTTAGAGCATCTTGCTATGGGACCTCCTTCTGTATATTCGCCTATGTATGCCGTTTATGAACACACAATAAACATTCTTCTTCTTATTCTTTCTTGTGAAGTCATATCCTGAATGTACATCCCTTATAATGTCGCCTAGAAGTCTTATGTAGATCTCTTCTATTCCTTGGTCCTTCAACGCTTTTAGTACGGCTGTGGTTTGTACTGAGTCAAACGCTTTTTCATAGTCTACAGATTGTCTACACATACGATGTAAAGGGATTTAGTATATTCTGTGGATCTTTCTATAACTTAATTGACAACATGGATGTGATCCATGGTTGCGTACCCCTTCCTAAACCCAGCCTGCTCTCTGGGTTGTTGGGAATCCAAGCTTTCTCCAATGAGGTTAACTATAACTTTGGTAAACAGCTTACAAGCAACTAATAGTAGGCTGATGGGTGTGTAATTCTTGAGGTCCTTGGTATCTCCGTTTTTGTGAATCAAAATAATGTTGGCGTTTTTCCAGTCCATGGGTGCTTTTTGAGTCCTTAAGCGTTCCGAAAATATTGCAGCATGCTTTTCTAGTACTATATCTTGCCCCTCCCTCAAAAGGTCCACGGTTATGCCGCCGTCACCTGCAACGTTTCCTCTTTTCCTGTCCGTGAGAGCCTTTCCTACTGCCTATTTAATTACTAGTGGGGCATCGCAAGTTACGCTCGTACCCTGAGTGGTTTACCCTGATCTAACTTCGCAGGCATACAGCTTGGTGTAGTACCGTTCTGCTACCTTTATTATCTCGTCCATGTTGTGCGTAATGTTTCCCTCCTCGTTTCTGGGTGCATGCGTGCATCCTGTATTTGCCGATGGCAAGCTTCCTCTTAGTCTTTTTTAAACTCCCTCCTATTTGCCGCGTTTCCTCGATCACTGCCATGTTATATGCACGAACTTCATCATTTGTTTGACTCCTGTTAATCAATTTAGAAAGCTCTGCTTACTCAATTTGATCCACCGCACTTGACGCCTTCGTGATCTTACGTTTGGCAATTAGTTCCTTCGTTTTTAGTTAGTTTCCCCGCTTCTTTCCTACGCGCTGCTTCTCCCACAGCTGCTGTATTTTCTGTGATTGCCCTTGTTAGCTTGCCATGTAGCTCGTCTACACTATCCTCGTTCTCATCGTTTAGAAGCGTGAGTTTGTTTTGGAGAGCAATTTTACATTTCTTCCGTCCTGGCTCTGACTGATTCCATGCTGGGTATCTTAATGTTCATCGGTTTACTTCTTTCCCTTTTGCGATTCAGGCTTACCTTGCATCTCACCATCCCATGATCGCTGTTTCGAACCTTTCTTAAAACCTCTACGTCCTGCATAATCCCTGGGCTATCACTTAATTACGATGAAGTCACTTTCGTTTTGTATTGTACCATCAGGACTTTTTTTCCACGTCCATTTTTTGTTCTCAAGTTTGCAGAAGAATGTCTTAATCAACCGCAGAATCTCTCCGCAAATCCAACCAGTGTATCCCCACGACTTTTGCGATTGTCTAAAGTGTCCCACTGCCCTTGCTCCCATTTGGTTTTTGCCGACTTTTTTGTTAAACTCACCCATCATGACCATGAACTGTACTGTTCCCTTATTCAATGCTGATTGCACGTACCCGTAGAAAAAGTCTACGGCTTCATCATCGTAGCTTGTTGTAGGCGCAGAGGCCTGTACCTGCTCTAACCTGTAACGTTTATTGATCACGACCGCTCTGACTCTTTCATTAATGCCGAAGAGTTTTTCCTCGTGCCTGACAATTCTTTATGGCTTTAAAGGAGGTATGGTAGGGTAAATGATACATGTTAAATTTAACGTTATATTTCCGAAATGCTTGCAGATTATCTCATCAAATTTTTTGTGCGCAGACAAGCTGCCACTGGGTAAAACATGAAACCCTTTGTCTGGGTCTAGATTGTGTATCTTTCTTGTGGCCCACTCCCAAAATTTCAGGTGTGTTTCTTAATTCAATGTACCTTTTCTCTGGAACAAGAAAGAGGAATGTGACGATATCGCGCAGTGTTATTCTAAATACCCATTGGTTTTATCTGATTAAAGACATTTGATACCCTACTTCGAGTATGGGCGCAAAAAAATAATGTCACTGCATGCACACAGCTGTAAGGGGTGTCATGTAGTATACTTTTTTGCAGTAGTAATATTTATATTAACGTAATTGTTTTAGTTCGGAATATTTATGATTAGTTGCAGATCATGTGTGCAAAGTTTCATTGTAATCAAATCAATACTTTCCGAGAAAAGGTACATTGAAGTTGAATAAGTTACAAAAAACCCAATTTGAGAAAAATGAAGTTTTATGTTTGCGTACTGCTCAAGTATGCTTAAAATGAACCAGGAGAATAAATTTCACTGCTGGATTTTTTAGAGGTGACTCAGAAACCTTTTCTTGTGTTCTTTTTCACCCGTCGTCTTTCTTTGCTTTCGAAGGAGCTATAGAGTTCTGCCCGGTCAACACGCTCTTTATCCATCCTGTCGAAGGCAATGTCACAAAACACACCTGGAACAATTCCAAGGGCTTCCAGAACTGCTTTCCGTGCGGAATTGCCATCATTGTAGTATGCTACAGCATCGTTAGTTGCTGTTTTCACCGTCTGTCAGCGCTTGACGAATGTTGTCTTGGGGCAGCGGCACCAGATGAGTTGGTTGAGTGACTCATTAGTGTTCTGGGTTCTTCCATGGAGACATTTTTTCAGAAGACCTGGATCTGACAACGCCTTGAACACTGGCTTGAGGACATCCATCACGGCCTCAGGAACGTTGTCTTTGTGGGAGTAGGTCACGCTTGCCTCAACAAGGCTCCGATTATACCCACACCATGAGGATGGTCCTTTTGGGCAGAGTCCGTGCTGGGGCTTTGATATCTGTTGATAACTTGTGAAAGTATATTGCCCACTCAGCTCGTCTCATGTTATCTAAACTATCTACATTTTCCCGGATAGCCTTGCCATAGTAAACCTGAAGGGAGTCGATGTCCTTTTCTGAGAGGCGTCCTTTCCCTGAAAGTGGCAGACCATCGGCGAGCTTTTTCACCGATTCCATTTTTTCTTGGTGTTCCTGAGCCTCGTGCCCATTCGCTTCTGCACATTTCCCACACATTCATGCTTTTCTATGGCCTTCTTGTAGGGCTGTGAGTCTCTGACAGAAATGTATGCCTTAGTGTCTCCATCACCAATGTAACTTGTGTACATTAGCTGGTGCGTTTCAACAGAGCGACCAAAAATTTTTGCAGCTCCAGCACATTCCATTCCACCAGATGGCCCATCGTAGGTAACTTTACATTCACTCATGTTGTCATCTGTGTGAAGGTTGCGAGCACAGATGTGGCAAAACTTGGATTCTACTTCAAAGTCCAGCACCTTTCCTGTGTCAGCCGATATTGCTGCTACAACACCATGAATAACCACGCTTCATCCGTGTTCCATCTACCATGACCGCAGTTTCAAGCTCTCCATCAGAGTCGAAGGCCTCTTCGGCAGCTTTTGCCATACTATTTCTCACTGTGGTCGTGGATGCGTCAAGAAGCCTTGCGTTGTACGACGCAAACTCTTGGCGGTGGCGGTAGACTGAGCACAGCACACATGGTGCGACCCGATGCCAACCCTTTTCCGCAGGTACGAAGGGCGTACACGAACCTTTCATTCACTTCAAAGATGTTGCCAAAAGTGCGCCTGGATGTCTCGAGCACATTGAAATCATCGCATTCGCTGCAAGTGATATTTATGGAGGACGCCAAACCGCTACGCCTGTCAATAACCTCTTCCAAAGTAATTTCTCCCTTGTTGCACTTTTTACACACAGCTACATTTTGCAAAAAGCTACGGAGAAGCGCGAGGCCGATCAGGCGGTAACCAGTTTTACTTGCACAGTCTACGTCGAAAGATGCACCACTATGCCTCTAACCAAGTCTCGCGAAGCTTGCGCTTCGTCGAGCCGGTTTCTTGCTGTCTTGCTAGGTCGTAAACCGATTACCTTTGAAAGTTCTCTTTTGGTCCATTGTTGGATGATCGTGCCATCTTCCGGTATCGCAGTGCGTTTGAAACTCGAAGCAGGGGCAACGCGACCACGACCGTAAATGTGGGAACAATCACAAAAACGGTACATGCTACAAGAGCACCACTAGCGGCAAGTCTCTTAAAGTTAGTAATTTAAAAAATATACGATGATTAGTACACTACCTACATTGGAAACACAGGCGCAAGCAAAAAAAGTAAAATAATCCAGCGAACCGCGAAAAACAACGCTAAACATACCGTCCTCTGAACCGATGTCTGAAATGTAGTCCGCCGTTTTTAAAGGAGCCATGAAGAGAAAACACAAGTTTGGTTCATTCGAAAGATTGCCTCGTTAGAACCATAACGACACCACTTATAACGCAAACTTCGCCTCAAATAAGCTACATAATTAGGAAAAAAGGAAATGACCATGCGACCCACCAGCTCATTTTCCGCAACAGAACCTATGATGTCACTCGAGAATGCTCTGCGATTGGCGGAGGCCGGCAAAAGCAAACGCATGTTAGGCAGGGCTTATAGTTTGCATAGCGAGCTAAATGCCCGTGAAACATACTGCACATTCTTTTTATGACAAAGAACGGTGGAGTAAACGGTTGAAGTTCCGAACGAACACGCAAGCGTGTGCGCCAATGCGTACGAAACTACCGTCGGCCGAACTCCTCATCTCGCCGTCGCCACCGTCGCGCAGAAGAATTTCGGATTCGAGGCTCTTAGGCATCTTAGGGGCCAGCGAACCGTTCCTAGCACGTACAGCCGCGACCTTGCTTGGTATCTTAATCCCTTGACAGGAGGTTGGCCGTCATATCGCCAACCAGCAAAGGTAAAAATAGAAACGAGGGAGTAAGGAACAGCAACAAGCGACGAGATAGTGCCAGTCGTCGCAGAAGTTTCGAATGGTGTTGGCTTGCTGCTGTCGTTACGAGCTCGTTTCCAGTTTACAACCACTGAAAACTTCAGTTTGTTCGAAGTACTTTACAATGAAATTTCGTTGCTGCTGCGTTTGAAATGCCCATGTAGTACGGGCAAATCGTCGAGGGAGTGCGACATCCCCGCCGGTGAGGAGATCTCCTTTCATGTGCTGCCCAACGACGAACCTCGGGACGAAGCAAGTGGCTACGTTTTGTGAACTTTGCAAACGGAGGAGAAAGAGAGCTAAAGGAAGTGCGAGTGTGCTCGCTTCATTTCCGAGGAAGTGATTACGGCAGGGACCCTTACGTTAGCTCACTCCTGGGACATGCTGGCGCTCGTCGCCGACTTCGTCAAATCGCTCTGACCTTGGGGAAAAATAATGCCGGTAAACACCGCGCATTGACGCTCGTATCTTTCTGGTCGAAGCAGAGGAGCTCGCGCGAACGGCTTTCCATACACGACACCGGCCAACTGGCATAAGTGATACTGCTACTGAAATTGAACTATTATTAACCGTAATAAAAATACGGCACATACGTCCCAGTCTGTATTCGTCCGTCGATGACGGGGCTGACGAGGCAGCGGGTGCCGACGGCAGGGCGTTCGTCTGTTGTGGCTATCGCGGAATCGTCGCTTTCCCGTCCACCGCGTATCCCACAACTCTTGCCGCCTCGTGCACTTAGAAGCATTGAGCGTTGAAGTGGTGTGAGGTTGTTAATGCAAGCCCGAGCTCCTCGGCGAGAGTTTTGTTCTCCGGATCAGGCGATTCCATGACTAGGGCTGCGGGTGCACTAGGTTTTACTAGTATTTTTAAAATGGCCGCCGTTTCGGTCGACCTCCCGCGTGTGGGTGCTATATGGAGTCGACATACTAAGTATCTGTTTCATGGACAGCTCGTATGACGCCATTGTTCACGTCACGGAATGTGCAATTTTAGCGGGAGATTTAAAATTTGGCTTAAATTGCCTTATTTCTCAGTGAATAAAGCATCATTTGCTTCCGGGAAAGCGCTTGGGGTACTATGAAACACCTAACCTTTCAGATAAAACAAACCTTTGTTTTCTCTTCATGGCTCCTTTAAACGCCAGGGCGCACGGCCCACTTCGGCGCGGCATTTAAAACCGTTTTGACCGGGCGCTTGACGCCGCGCTTCACAGGGCTGTTCCTCCTAGTGCGCTCTGTTTTTCTTTTCTGCGCCAAAATTGCAAATTCAATTTTTTTGGCCGGTTTACCCTACCAAATCCCACTCCGTGTTTCCTTCTTCTCGTGGAGGTCCTCTGTAGCACAAAATATTCCCGCTAGTCAGCTCCATGAAGCCCTTTCCTGTTCTTCTACTTCGCTTAACCCTATGATATCCCATCTAATGTCTGAGAGCTCCTCTAGTAGTCAGCTAAGGTTCCCTCGCTTGACAGTGTTTCATGCGTTGAACGTTGCCAGGGTCAAGTTCCAAAGGCGGCCTGTCCGGAACTATAGATTATAGCTCCCTCTGTTGTAGCGCTGGCCTGACCGCTGCCGTGGTAGGGGCTCTACAGCTGCGGGGGGCAGAGAGGTCGAAATTTGCTTTGGCAAGTCATAGGAGTGGTGTCGCCATCTACAACATCAGGGTGGCCAGATCCTTTTCTGGTGAGGGAATGCTGTTTGTGTGTGTACCAAAGAGACTTCCCAGCATGGCTGAACCTATCTCGTTTAGCCTCTCAGGTATCCAGGATGGTGGTTACTTCCGGAGCAGGCGGCACTCCATAACTGCGTTGGCTGTGCTCAATGAAGTGTTTAACTTGCGATTGAGCATACTTCTTAGCCAACTGTCGTAGCGGACAAACATGGAGCTGTCCGGTTTTTAGATGCGAAGCATCTCATTCTTGGGGCTGTGTCCCTCCCTCCCTTGTCGTTGTCCGCCGTCCGCACTCTACTGTGCATGCGGGTCTCTTCCGCCCCATGAGCGTTTGGGCTGACGTCAGCGCAGTTCAATATAAAAAGTAGTTCACTATAAAAAGAAATAGTTAGGCGGCGCGCGGTTTCGATCCCACGACTCTCTGGCCGCACCGGGAGGTACGTGGCGCTCTTCCCACTGCGCTACAAACCGAGACGGGAGCATGTGCTACGAACGCGCCTTATGTCCTTCCCTCATTCAAAGTACGTCAAGAAGCTACTGATACAATGAAGGCACGCGAAACTGAACGTCAACGGAAACGACGAACTGAAAACTTTAGAGGAGGATGTTGAATTTCCTTCGGGAAAGCTGATGCGGGAAGCGCCACGCGCCTTGCAGCTCAACCAGAGAAGAGGGCGAAGAGGGCGTTCAGCGGGGTAGGAGCGTGAGCACGCAATAAAGAAATACGAGAACCAGGAGGTGTTCGATCAGGTAACGCGGGTGTCGGTCTCTTCGCTGTCTCTACATTTCTCTATATCTCTCTGTCTCTACATGGGGGTTCACACCACGTTCCCATTCGTGCTCCGATAAATAAAACAACATAACTGCAACACAATGAAACCTACACGGAACCCCCATGATGCTTCGCACCCTCCTCATGGTTCCCCACGGGAAGATGGTGTAATTGTTTCCACGTCTAAGGCATCTTACTGTCTGTGTAACCCACCAACCCAAACAGCTCGAGCACGGAGTACAGCAGCTAGATCGCATCGTTACGCGAGACGTCGTAGTTTTTTATAGTAGAGGTTAACTTGCCGAAGCTACACCTAAGCTGTGACGATGAAACGTAGGTCACTGACAAAGTCAAAGAAGCGGTTTGACGTTTCGGTACCCCTACGGGTACCTTGATCACAATGAGCCTGTGAGTGGAAAACGAAGCTATATATTGGGCATGAGGCGTCGCAATGAGGTCGCATAGATACGTTGCAGGTTGCCGTCTGTTCTGTTGATAGTGTCGGCCGTCGTCTGCATGATGAGGTATTCGAGTAGCAATCGAGAAGACAGATTGCGCTCGGTTGTCAGAACTTTCGCCTCGTCCCAGTTGACCACGTGTCCCGTTTTCTCACAGTGCTCCGCCAGTACGCTTGCTCTTGCATGGCCCTTGTTTACGTCGTTCCGGTGCTGCGTTAATCTTCTTTGAAGATTGCCCGTTTCGCCAATGTACACTGATCACAAGGTCAATCTTCAAAGAAGATTAACGCAGCACCGGAACGACGTAAACAAGGGTCATGCAAGAACAAGTGTACTGGCGGAGCACTGTGAGAAAACGGGACAAGTGGTCAACTGGGACGAGGCGAAAGTTCTGACAACCGAGCGCAATCTGTCTTCTCGATTGCTGCTCGAATCCTTCATCATTCAGACGACGTACGGGCGACACTATCAACAGAACAGACGGCAATCTGCACCGTATCTATGTGACCTCATTGCGACGCCTCATGCCCAATATATAGCTTCGTTTTCCAAGCACAGGCTCATTGTG
Organism: Haemaphysalis longicornis; assembly: GCA_013339765.2. NCBI lineage: Eukaryota > Metazoa > Arthropoda > Arachnida > Ixodida > Ixodidae > Haemaphysalis > Haemaphysalis longicornis. Next base: position 8,974,193 of record CM023451.1, read on the forward strand.
ATCAAGGTACCCGTAGGAGTACCAAAACGTCAAACCGCTTCTTTGACTTGGTCAGTGACCTACGTTTCATCGTCACAACCATGCTTTTACCCGACCAGACGGTATTCCGTCAAACTCTGGACTATACAACTAAGCTATAAGGCACGCCGTAGTGGAGGGCTCCGGATTAATTTTGACGATCTTGGAATCTTTAACCTGCGCCGTACGTCCACGGTTAAATCGCTAGAAAGCGCAACGGGGCTGTCTCGGTGAGGGCGTGAAGCCTGGCTGTGCATGCACGTCCCTTTCCCCCCGTAGCCGGTGACGCACGCATGCTTAGACGTGAAAGACGTCGGCAAGAAGGCCGCCTCCGAAAACATTTAATCGAAACAAGAATCACAGGCTTTTGGCGTTACAACTTGCAAGGTTGCTCTTCGTGCATAAGGGATTCACAGCTACTCGATGAAGTGGAACTTCAGATGGCGACGACGGCGGCTGCTCGTACTGCGGCGGCGGCTTTCTGATGTTTCTGCGCCAATTCGCGCTTCTGTACGGGGTGACCCTCCTTCAATTTCCGCTTGTCTTCCTTTGAGTGAACAACACGCGTCCGCCTTCTAGCGAGTTTAAAGTGCGACTGCTGATAACGCAACTAGCGCCGTTAACGGCCGATTGCGCAACTACGCGCCATTTTATTTCGCTGTCTGCCCCTCCGCCAATGAGAAAATGTCCCAAAAGCCTGGGGACATTTTCCTTGACTTTCAATAAACACTGGCGTTAATCAACGGCGTTTAAAGCAAAACATAAGGCGTTTCGCAACCTGTTCGGGTGCATCTTGAGTAACAAACTGGCCCGTAAGAGTGCGGCGCTTGCGCTCTCCAGTTCCAACCCTCGCGAACGACAGAAGCGGGCCTACCCTCAGCTCAGCGAGCGCTCCCCTCACATATCCCTTGCGCATGCTACTTCTGACATGGAGCGTGAACCGCACGCAAGTAGGGCACATTTGCGCCCACAGTTTTGAGACCCCTTTCCCATGTGGCGCATAACAGCGTGCTTTTCGCTATGAATTTCATCGTTCTCCATTGCGTAGACTGAAGCGGCTGCGGGCCACCTTATCAGCGGTATACCGGTCCATTTATCTTTTCCCAGGTACATTTATTGCATGGTAAGCAGAATACTATCTTGCATCGCGTGTGTTAAATCGCATAAGAACACGCGCGAATACCACGACATGAAAGACTTGTTCGTGCAAGCGCAGCATACCCGGTATGATCTAGAAATTAGAAGTGGACTACACCAGTGGCTGACTCCCGATGTCGCCAGGCAGCACGAAGGTATCAGGCTGCTGAAACACCAGCTAAACACGTCGCTGGGTTGGGAGAAGGCTACACGGCAATGTTTCGTCGTTTGCAGGCAGGAAAGCGCAGAAGAACGTGAGTCTTCCCGCGGCGTGGTTTGCGGAGCTTGCTTTGTACTGAAGCTTTACTCGTCGTGTGGATGCCTGTTGCTCTTACCCGCTTCTCTATCGAAGTATTTATGGCATCCAAAAACAAAATATCTTCCTGCCTGTTCACTGATATTATAAGCTAACTGCAATGCCGACATCCCTCAGTAGTTTCCTGTCGTAGGAGGCCCCATGGACTTCCCTCGTTGCGCCTGCTTCACGCGATGAAATGAGAAGCACTGCCTGTTTTTGCAACCTTCGCACAACATCAGAAGTCTCCCTAGTCACTTCTCATCTGTCAACTTAATAACAAAGAGCACACCTGGATTCCCTGGGTGGGAAGTTGTGTGTTTAAGAGAGCTTTTATTATGCGCACCAATATCAGCGTCAGCGCCAGTTGTCAGAGGCTGATTCTTTGTGGCGGGTACTGTTAAATTGTTCGAACCTTTACTCCCGGTTCTAGTTATGGGCGACATCAAGTGGCGATGCCAGTTGTATGCTCTGTCGTTTATACAGGTTAGAGTGGGAGATTATGGTTCTGTGTCACCCCCCGCCCCCATTTCTCTAGCGCTCATTTGGCGGGTAGCAAGTGACCTGCCCGATTCGCTTTTTAAGTGAGCAGTGTATTTTTACACATCTCCGTCCTTCTGCGAACGTAACGTCTCGCCGTCGTCTTTTGTGCACTAGGAAGTTTTGCCATCCATTCTTTAAGTACCATGTGCAGTCGCAGCCCCATCAAAAAGCCAACCACTGCGACTGTTCCCGCGCGCTCGCAGATTTGACTCTGGCCGGATACAAGAAGGAATTTCCGCTCACGAAGACGACGGCCGGATTGACGCTGCCGCTGGTTCTCCAGTACCTGACTCCGGGTTTCGTATCCGCCATGGGCCTTGGAGCCGTGTCGGCTGCCGTCATGTCGTCGTCCGACTCATCCATCCTTAGCGCCGCCTCGATGTTCGCCTGGAACATCTACAGGCTCCTCCTCCGGCAAACGGTGGGTGGGCGCGTGCATTTTTCGAGGCGACGGAATTTTAACACGCAAGTGTTTTATTCCGGGATTCACGATGATTTCGCTTACGTCATATCCGTCACGGAAGTGACGCCAGTACAACGAAGCAAGCGGCCTGTAAAGGGTACACCCCTGCCCACAGCGTCTTCTTGCGGGGAAGCAACCTTGAGTAGTAAAGAGTACGTTATACTTCGGGTTGTTCGTTTTCGGGTTTTATATTTTAACACGCAAGTGGTTTATGCCGGGATATACCAACTTTTCACTGACGTCATATCCGTCACGAAAATAGCGGCAGTACACCTTTGCAGAAGCGACCCGCCAGCAGGACGTCGCTCGCCAAGCACACCGGCAAGACAGCCCCCGACCCGCAAATCATACTCAGCTGCAGATTTCGCTGCACATTTCCCTTTCGTGTTCAACGATTCCTATGACAGAGGAATCAACCACAGTTTTTTTTTAAGTACTACTACCATTTAGACGAAGCTTATATGGCGAAGGTTACGCGTATTTCTCACGTCCGCGAAGGCAAACAGCCGAGGCTCGAGGCGTATTTCTAGCGGGAGTGCACTGGCAGTTGCTAAACGAACGTACAGCTATGCGCAGTCATGGACAAGTGAAATGCGAACACGGAAATATGAACCAGAACACGCAAAATGGAAAAATTCTGATAGTGGAAATTCAACGTGGCGCAATATTGGTATCTTTCGAAAGCCATATATCCCACCGTTATTACTGCAATTAGGGCATGCATCAATTTGGCTTGCATGCAAAGTAATTGCGCCAATTGTGCTGTCTGGTTCATGCTTTCGTGATCGTGTTTCCTTTGTTCATTACTGTACGTTCGCGGTCAGCACGAAATCAGCCCGCGGTCACTATCACAGCCACACGATGTTGAAAACATGATTTCCACCCTAAGCTCAAACGTCCCATCACATGGGTCGGAATATTGAGTAGGTTTGTTAATATTAGGCACCACTTTCAAGACGAGTGCAGTCCTAATAAAAGTGTGTCTTTCTTAGATATCAACGCCGTGAACGCTCAAGAAAAATGTTATTTGCTGCTACCTTTCGTCTGAATTCTGCGCCACCTCTATGTCGCGTGCTACAAAGCTTTGCTGGCCATCCATCTTCACAGGGTAGAATGATTTATAATTTTTAACACGAAAGTGCAATTTCATTCCTGGATACACGATGATTTCACTGACGCCATATCCGTCACGGAAACGACGCCAGTACAACGAACCAAGCGGCCTGTGAAGGGTGCGCCCCTGCCCACAGCGTCATCTTGCGGGGAAGCAACCTTTAGTACCAAACACTACGTTATACTTAGGGTAGTTCGTTTTCCCGCACGTTTTATGTTTTAACACAAAAGTGTTTGATGCCCCGATACACCAAGATTTCACTGACGTCATATCCATCACGGAAACGACGGCCAGTAAACCTTTGCCTAAGCGACCCGCCAGCTGGACGTCGCTCGCCAAGCACACACCACAAGACAGCCGCCGGCCCGCAAATCACGCTCCTTTTGCTGCAGATTTCACTGCACATTCCCTTTCATGTTTTACCGATTCTATTACAGAAGAAATCAACCATAACTTTTTTCCACGTCTCTCTGTCGGTCCATTGACCTTAGCAGTTCAGCACAAAACAGAATAATGTATCCATCAATCGATGGATAGTTAGGAATGAGTTACCGTCGAATTTTTCGTCCCCGCCAACTTGACAATAGGCCACTTGCACACTTTCTCCGGCTTTAGGAGCCTGGCACCTAAGCATTTCCACCGCGCTGTTGGCGAGCCGAATCCGCGAACCGTACCGACCTGCTTTTCGTCTTCGTGTGTCAGTGGTCACCGGCAGATCCCCTTTTTAAGATTTTTTTTTAAATGTCTTCAACTTATTTTTACCTAAGGGGTCACCCTCGCTTCAACTGGACACCGCGTGGGTTGCCCGCAGGTCTTTTGGTTGCTCTGCAGTCTTGGAATTTGGTCGCCGTCGTTCCTAATTCGTCTCCTTTGGCCCCATGCTCTGTCCTGCACTCGCTCCACACTACATCTCACAGTGCGCATCAAAGCGCACCAAAGCGGTGACGCATCACGCAGAAATCCCCCTAGCATGATAAAAAACCAGCGCACCCACTATACAGGCCGAGAAGACTAAAAATAACGCAACCAGCGCTTGTTTCGTTTCACAGCGACGTTGTTGGCCTCCCGTTGGTCGGAAAATTTCTTGTCGCAAACAAGAAACCCGAGAAGGTCCCAGCAGTTCTCGCCAAAGACGCCGACCGCATGCGTCAGACTATAGGCAGGACTCAGCATTTACCGCCAGAGGAGCCAAGCGCAATCTTTCTTTCCAATCAGGCATACAGCATGGAGTTCACTATTCGTTTAAAAAACACAAAACAAGCATCCAGATCGCGGATGAGTGATAAGGCGCCTGCGAAAAATGGGATCCCCTTGTGTGTTCCTGGCGGCCATTTTTTATAGTGTTGTTGTCTCTAACTACCCCAAGTTGCAACCCTGTCACAGTTAAGCCCCCGAGCAAGTGTAGTTTAAGTTTCCCGGGTGACGTCGATGTAGCGGTGGCGACTCCGAGACCGCTTTTTCGTCGGCGCCGCCTCGGCTTGCCATGACGTCAGCCCTCTGAGCGCGTGACCTAGTGGCTGAAGCAGTGTTACTCCACTCGCATGTGAGTCAACTGGGGGTCTCTTCGATTTACAGTCTCGGACTTACGGCGGACTCCCCGAGAAGCAGTCCGGCATTAGATTTTCCCATATATCCCTATGGCTTCGTGGAATCCTCGGACTACCCGCTGACTATCCGTGGCGAGTCCGAGACTGTAAATCGAAGAGCCCCTGTCTCCACTTTCCACTTTCCTCCGCTTTGCGCTCCTTGTACACCCTCTCTCTTCTGCTCGCAAAACGAGGCCTTCAGGTTTATTGCTATGACCCCTTCTAATAGTATAGCAGCAACAGGAGGCGACACAAGCTCAATCCGAATAACAAGAACGGACAAAAAATCCCCTGCACAACTCAAGAACGAAAACGAAAGTTGCCTCTGCGCCTCATCTCACGAGCCGGCTGTTTCCCAGCGCGGAGGCCAAAGAGTGCGTACACCGAGTATATAAAAATCCGCACAACTCGTTCTGTAATTATCGAACTCAGTATATATGCTTAAAACAACCGCAGCGGCGGACAAGCGAAGTACGTAAGAAAAAGCAGAGGACCCCACCCGTTTAAACGCAGTCTCTTTCCAGAACGTGCGCGCTCGTTTCACGTAACGAGCCCGTCGCTTCGGCGGAGGGGGTACACTACGTGATCTAGCGCCGTTCTTAACCCTCGCCGGTCGGAGTATATGAGGACTTAACTCTGCTGACGTGCTTTGAAGGAGAAAGCCTGGCGATAGTTATCTGCAACTGCTTTACTTGCTACTCCTATCTCTTTGTTGATTTCATTTCTCTGCGTTTTTAATGCAAATTACTTCTGCCAGCTCTGGTTCTTCTACTCACGTGGCGTCGCCTTCGGGTATCACGCGGCACGCAGTATTCTACACTTCGTGGGTTTCCAATTCATAGTTTTACGAATTTTGTTACGCGGGCACATTAGCCCCTGAAAGCTCTTGATCACTGGGTAAATTCCCTAAGTGGGAACGTGCACCAAAGAAGGGACAGCAACCTCCGCGACAACTTTTCTTCTCCCACTGGCAACGTGCGGACACGGTACAGTGGTAGCGCATCCGGCTGATGCTCTGGATACCCCAGTTCAAATTCCATCGGATTACACTAGTGTTCTTGATTTATTTACTCTTCACAGCGTCGGTCAGTCATTTCCTTGGCAGGATAACAACAGCGATTTTTCGCAGAATTGTGCCCTTAAAGGAGCCATGCAGACAAAACACAAGTTTGGTTCATTCGAAAGATTGCCTCGTTAGTATCATACTGACACCACTTTTAACGCAGAGTTCACTCAAATAAGCTATGTAATTAGAAAAAAAGGAATGGCCTTGCGACCCACTAGCTCATTTCCCGCAACAGAACCATGATGTCACATGTGTCCAGCTGTGCAATTGGCTGAGGCCGGCAAAAGCGAACGCAAATTAGGCAGGGCGTATGAGCTTTCCTAACAAGCTATTTGCGCTTAAATGTAATGCACATTCATTTTACAGCAGAAAAAATGGTGCGGTAAACAACGAAAGTCGCGAAACCACACGTAAGCATAGAAGTACCTATGCCAGCTGCTGTTGGTACTAGGGCGCACTGTGCTTGTTTTAACTGCACCGCAGTCCGTCGCTTTGGAGGTGTCTTACACGACACTGGCCGATTGGCGTAAGCAACGCTGTCTTACGTGTCTGTTTGTCGAGGATACCTCACGGTTCACGAAGCGATTATTTTTTACAGTAACAAAAGCAAGCTAGGTGCAAATACGGTGAAAATCAAAGCAACCGCTGACAACGGTCCGTGGCTGAGTATGGTAGCGCCATCTGGGATGACTGACGGCAAGCAAGGCTGCAGAGCCGAATTACGCAGTGGAAGTACATTTGAATACGCGTACTTATGACTTCATGGCAGACGTCACGCGTGACCCACGATTTGGCGGGAGAATCAAAATTTTAACCTAAATTGATTAAATTCTCAGTGAAGACGGTATCATTTGCTGCCTGACGTACAAGCGCTGGGGGCACTATAAAACACGAAGTCTTTCGAATAAAACAAACTTGTATTTTGTTTGCATGGCCCATTTAAGGCGTTCTCCTTAATAACGTAACAGTAATAATAAAAACAAGCCTACACGGATATATTAAGTGAATTGTACTTGATCATTGAAATATGAAATACAATGACCATTCAAACGTGGCAGCCCGTTATTTGTTGCACTGAAACGAGAGGAGTAGAATTGTAACATTGCAGTGGGAGAACGCTGTACGGGCGGGAAATTCAAATTCAACAGGCGAACTAGAAACCGCGGCGTAGTTTTTTGCTGGTTAGTTCACCTGGTCCAAAAAATCAGCTGGTATGACCGTAGCGCTTACGTGGTCATAACCGCAGTAAGTATGGGTTATTTCACAAGCTGCGACGCGTCATGTATTTCTACAACCCTCGCCCAATCCTCCCCCATTGTGACTATCTCCAATGGACAACTGAATAAAAGCAATAACTAGGTGTTGGGACCTTTCTGTTCCACGTGGCAAATAGAGAGACGGTTATGTCATTCCGAGGACCGAACGTGTTTGTCGCCTTTCCTTCAGCCGGCCGCTTAGATGTCACGGGGGACTTGCACGCGCAAACGCGAGTCCATTGCTGAGATACGTGTAGAATTGACTGTGCTGCCCCCGTCGTGGAAATGACCTACAGTCGTGGCAAACGTTGGAAAATCGGGGTAATTAGTGATTAAAAATAGCAGGAATACTATTGCTAGGCGACGAAACACTCGCCACAAAGGACTTCGCGCTCGAACGGCAACTACCTGCTACAGTAATGTCCGCATTATTTTGTTTCTACGAAGTGATGTCATGGGTCAAAACAGTTTGTTTTATTTCTTAGGCGATATGTTTGCTCACTATAGTAATTGGTGTGCGATGACTAGAGCTATGGAAGCTTTGGCGCGGTCCGTTGTGCATGCCGTAAGTGGACAGACAAGTCACTCAAAATTTCGACGTTTGTCGTCTGTATAAACAGAACAATCACAAAACGCAAAGGTATAAAACGACGACTACAGGCTAGGGTGATATCTTAAAAGTGGTGAATACCTTGTAGAGCAGCTTGCGGGATCTTGGTTACGTTTCCGCGTCAGAAATGATTCTTGGGTGACAAAAGAATGGGGCCAGTTTTCATTGTTTGTGCTGTGACTCTTAAATGCGTGTGTGTGAGACAAACACAGTTCAGCTAGCGCAATTTTCGCCCAAATAAGGTGTCGTGAAATATTTCTTGATCACCGTCAGCGTCGGTCACAATTGAACGACTTCAATTACACCACCATGTGAAATAGTTGTTTGGACACTAGTTGTCTTCACTGACACTGTTTTCAGGCAACGGACACCGAGGTGATTTGGGTGATGCGCTTGTCTATCGTCGTGGTGGGTGCACTGGCCACGTACATGGCGCTGACGGCGGAGTCCGTGTACGACCTGTGGTTCCTGTCCTCGGACCTCGTCTATGTCATCCTCTTCCCTCAGCTGTTCTCGATCGTCTACCTGAAGGCAAGATGTTCTCGCTCTCCGTTTGACGCCATTCAGAGCTCGAAGTGCGAGCACACGTGTCGCGTTTGGTGACGTCGTGCCGCTTTTATGAATGTCTTCCATGGGCCCAGTTCTCTAAACCGACAGGCCGTAGCTTTGAAACGACGGGGTAGCACCATGCAAACGCGTGTGTTCCGGGGTTGGCGCCGTCACTTTGAGGGGCGAGGGAGCGGCAAAATGGCACTGCGGCGCACCGGCAACGGGGCGCAAAGCGACACGCAAAACGAAGGGGCGCAGCGCGCTTCCCTTTGCGCCCCGCTGCCGGTGCGCCGCAGTGCCATTTTGCGGCTGATTTGATTGATTGTAGGGTTTAAAGCACCGACGCAACGCGGGCGATGGGGCGCGCCGTAGTGGAGGGCTCCGGATTAATTTTGACCCCCTAGGGATCTTGAACGTGCGCCGAGATCTCGTACACACGGGCGTTTTTTGCTTTTCGCCTCCATCAGAAAAGCGGCTGCCGCGGCCGGGAATCGAACCCGCGACCTCGTGCTCAGCAGCGCAACGCCTCAGCCACTGAGTCACCGCGGCGGGTGCCATCTCGCCGCTCTCTCGCCCCTCAAAGCGACGGCCCCAACCATAGGAGTGGCCATACACACATGGCATGCCTCGTAAACGTCACATCTACACTCAAGATTTACCGATCTGAAAAATGCACGTGGGATTACGTACGCTTTGCAAGCCGCACCGCAGAAAAACGACAAAGCCATGCACAACTACGCTGCGCTGACCGCCACCGGCATTCCACTGACGAGCGGTTCGCCACGGACGGCGCTGTTCGCTGAAACGACGGTGGTGCCATACAACGGCCGCCCGGTCGCGTATTCCCAAACCATATCCCGTAGGGGCCCAGGCCGACCACACCCCCTAAGCAGCGGCGCAGCCAATGAGGTTAAAAAGATAGCAATTTTTTATCCTCCTTGGACACAGCACCGTGACGTCACTTCCTCTATGTGCGCGGCTTCATGCGAGGTGGATTTTTTCTTTTTTCTCCTTCCCCTCGTTTCGGCTGGTTGGCGGGCGGCAGATGTTTTCGCTCCGTGGGCGGGGCTGGCCTGCGGCGCTGGGGAAGCTGACGCACATGTGGTAGAAGTTGACCTTTCATACCTGAGCCCCTGATCTCTCCGCGCTCTTCTTGCGGCCTGCAAGTTGACGCTGACCTGCGATCGTGTTCCTAGATAAGCGCTCGGCTCGGTGCTCGAAGTGCGCGCGCGCGGATGGACGCTTTCACGCGCATGTGGCAATTATACACGTTCCGGAAAGCAAACACCCTCATTGAAAGCTCATTCTACAGCACACAGAAGGGTATACAATTGAGTTGGGTGCTGTTTCACTATATACACACCTCAAAACACAATTCGGTGCTGCAGGTAAGGATTACAAGAAAGGCAGCCAATTACCCATGACCACATTTACAAACTGTCCTACCCTTGCGAAATATTACAGCTGCATGAGCTGCTACATTTTGGCACTTTCATAAGCACTATTACATTGAATTTCGTTAATATTAACTTCATTGGATTAATTCTTTATCAGGAACAGTGCCACTAAGGAAAACATTGACATTTTGTTAACAGCAATGGAAGGTGTGAATCGTTCTTGAAAGGGTGACACGTTGATAAGAAATACACCAGCTCAAACGTACACGTTTCACACTCGGGTCATGAATTCTGCATAATTTGCACTGCTGGTGGTAACAATTTAGGGAAACAATATCGAAAATATCTACCAACCAAGTGCTAAGTAATAGTTGGATTCACGGAGCAAGTGGTTGGATTGTACAGCTATTGAAGTACTCGAGGAGTTTGATATATTGCCGCGAAGCATATACGGGTTTGTTTATTTATCGTTTGTTTTTAATGCCCGGCCGCACCCGGATCTGTTATATGTGTCCCATGCGAAGCGCGTGTTCCATTCTTTATTTTTATGCCGCATGGGCTATCTCATTCAGATAAGCAGAGTGTTTCGCCCTAATGCCGCTAGCCCAGAATAATCTTCTGTGATCTACAATGTTCTGGATGTGAATCGACGGTTCCAGAAACCCTCGCGCCGAAAGATAAAAGCCGGCACAGCAGACGCCGCGGCATTCGATTCTGCGACGTTCGCCGACGCAAGTCACTTTGTTGACCGCTGCTTCGCCGCCTCTGTATTCTTTTGAGTTTTTAGGGGAGCACAAGTTCGCTCCAATAAACTTGTTTCTCCTTCAAGACAACTGCGTCGTCCTTGGCTTCGTGACATCTGGTGGAGGTGCGTGGTACGCACCCTTTATGACGACCTCTGCAAGCCGCCAGCCCAGTCCAACAGAGACAAGCCTCCGACTGCAAGGATTGCCACCCGAGCGCGGTCTTCTGCCAGAAGGGCCCAAGAGAAGGAACGCCGCAACCAACACCATGGTGCAAGAACGAGCGTCGCCAATCGTCCTGCAGCAGCCCCGGGAACCACCATAGTTCCGCGGATCCCCCGGAGAAGATCCTGAGGACTGGCTGGAGAAAATGGAGCGCGTCCGCATCTTTAAACAGGTGGGATGACGAAGAAATCTTCCGCCATGTTTTCTTCTACCTAGAAGATACGGGCCCGAACGTGGTTTGAGAACAATGAAAGCCCAACCTGGACTCTCTTATGAGCGAATTCCTCAAAACATTCGCTACCGTCGTGCGAAAAGAACGAGCCGCCCTCTTCTTGGGAACGCGCACGCAACACCCCAACGAAGGGGTTGTGATCTTCGTTGAGGAGATGAAGCGACTATTTTCGCCGCGCGGACCCTGATATGACGGAAGAAAAGAAGCTACGCTTCTTAATGTGCGGTGTAAAGGAGGAACTGTTTGCTGGACTTGTCCGAAACCCGCCCAAAACTGTCGCCGAATTCGTGACCGAAGCCACTACAATTGAGAAGGCCCTCGAAATGCGGGCTAAGCAGTATCAGCGGAACTTTGTTGGCGCGGCTAATGCGAGCTACATCGACAACATACGGATTCCGGCTGAAAGCCTACGCGAGACCATCCGCGCAGTAGTGAGAGAGGAGCTGCGGAAATTTCTCCCCACCCCGCCACAGCCCCAACTCGCTACCCTTACCGACGTGATTAGAGAAGAAGTGCAACAAGCGTTGGGAAGTTCTACGCCAACCGAAGTACTACTCGAGAGCCACAAGCTATGACATACTCCGCGGTGTTCATCGGCCCCGCCCTGCTCCAACACGCCTTACCGCCGCCCCACTGTCACCCCCCCCCCCCGACCCCCCGGTAGTCCGAAACCCAGATGCCGAGGAAGACGGACGTATGGCGAACTCCCGATAATCGTCCTCTGTGCTACCACTGCGGAGAGGCCGACCATATCTACCGTCGCTGCCCATACAAGAGACTCGGACTGCGTGGTTTCTCCGTCGAAGCACCTCGCCCTCTCCCTGGACAACGACCACGTGAGATCGACCAGTATCTATCTGAAACCAGCCGTGGCCCAGCGCGTTTCAACCGTTCGCCATCGCCCTACCCATACCAATCGCCGAACCGCCGTAGCAATGCTGACTTCGCCCGTGGAAGGTCCCCCAGCCCACGCGGGGAAACTAAAAGCAGCAACTTCTGGAGGTGAAGTTGCTCTGCGGCGAAAAACCGGAAACCCTCCAACGACGCAATGACGCGCCGAAGATGGTGATTCACGACATGCCGTCATTCCGACGACCCGACCTAACCCTGAGGAGACTCCCGAACATGACGACAGCTATACGGCGCGACGCGTACCCGACCTGACCGAGACGTCCGCTGAGAAGACGACGACAACCGCGACGAAAAGTGCCCGACCGTCAACACGCACAAGCCGAGATGCGACGTCCCGACGCACCCGGAACTCGAGGAAGGCGGCATCCGACGTCAAGGTGTCCATCGACGGCTTTGATGTAGTCGCCCTCGTAGACACGGGAGCCGACTACTCCGTAATGAGGGGACCATTTGCGTCTAAGCTGAAGAAAGTTATGACCAGATGGGACGGTCCGCGCATACGCACAGCAGGAGGCCACCTCGTGACGCCAAGTGGAACGTGCACATCGCGCGTCACCATAGACAGCACGACGTACCCTGCAGTGTTCGTCGTTTTGCCCAACTGCTCCCGCGACGTAATTCTCGGAATGGACTTTTTGACAGACAACGGCGCAATAATTGATCTGCAGACCAAGTCGATAACGTTTTCCTCCGATCCCTCTATGACGCCGGAACCGAACCCAGAACACCGTGCAGCTGTAAGGATCGCCGATGATCATGTCACCCTGCCACCCCGCGCAAGCTTGATGATCACCGTCTACTGTGAAGGTGCTGCTCCTGCTGCCGACGCTATCGTGGAGAGTGGCCAAAGGTTGCTTCGCGACCGCGGTGGGTCTGTCGCAAGAGGCATTGCGCGGTTTAAGCAACGGAAATCCCACGTTTTGGTCACCAATTTCACCGAGGAGTACCAGCATTTAAACAAGGGCGCTGCAATTGCATTCCTCGAAGAAACACGACAAGCAAGTGACGTGATCGCAGTCGCCGACTTTGAACGCGCACCCGAAGATACCTTCAAGTTTCCGCATTCCTTCGACGTGAATCCGGCGTTACCGCAAGAACACGGAACAAACTATTGGCTTTGCTGCGTCGCTACAGCGAGTGTTTTCGTCGAACTCGAAACTACGTCAGACACCTCTAGCGAAGCACCGAATAATAACCGAAGATGGAGCCCGACCTACCCGACAGTCACCGTACCGCGTCTCTTCCCACGAGCGGGAAGCCATCCGGGCTCAAGTCAACGACATGCTCAGCGACGACATAATACAGCCATCGAAAAGTCCGTGGCCTGCGCCGGTCGTACTCGTGAAGAAAAAGGACGGCACTTTAAGGTTCTGCGTTGACTACCGGAGACTGAACAAAATCACCAAAAAGGACGTGTACCCCCTGCTACGAATCGACGACGTTCTTGACCACCTCTGCCACGCGAAGTACTTCTCATCGATGAATCTGAAGACCGGCTACTGGCAAATTGAAGTGGACGAGAGAGACCGAGAGAAGACTGCATTTATAACCCCGGACGGTCTGTACGAGTTCAAGGTGATGCCGTTTGGGCTGTGCACGGCGCCAGCAACGTTTCAAAGAGTCATGGACACTGTGCTAGCTGGCCTGAAGTGGCACACCTGCCTCGTCTACCTCGACGACGTTGTGGTATTCGCCCGGACTTTCGATGAACACCTTGCAAGGTTGGAGTCTGTACTCGAGGCTATTTGCTCGTCGGGGTTAACGCTGAAGCCCGAAAAGTGCCGTTTCGCTTACGAGGAACTCAAGTTTTTGGGACACGTCGTCAACACCGCGGGAGTCCTGCCTGACCCGGCGAAAACATCAGCCATAGCGAACTTCCCAAGACCGAGAGACAAAAAGAGCGTGCGAAGATTTCTCGGAGTGTGCGCATACTACCAGCGCTTCGTCGCAAGCTTCGCACGCATCGCAGAGCCACTCACGCGCCTGACAAAAGATAGCACCCCTTAGCCTGGGAAAACGCTCAAGAAAAAGCATTCTGTGAGCTGAAACAACGCCTGCAAAACCCGCCCGTGCTCGCTCAATTCGACGAAAACTCCGAAACGGAAATGCACACGGACGCCAGCGATATAGGTTTTGGGGCCGTCCTAGTCCATAAGCAAAGCGGGTGCGAAAAGGTAATCGCCTATGCAAGCCGTGGTCTGTCGAAGGAGGAGAAAAACTACTCTGCCTCCGAAAAAGAGTGCCTGGCAATCCTATGGGCCATTTCAAAATTTCGCCCATACGTGTATGGTAGACCGTTCAAGGTTGTGACATACCACCATGCGCTGTGTTAGCTCGCCAATTTGAAGGACCCCTCTGGCCGTCTTGGGCGGTGGAGTTTGCGCCTGCAAGAGTTCGACGTTACAATCGTCTACAAATGCGGCAGGAAACACTCCGACGCCGACTGCCTGTCCCGCGCCCCTGTCGACCCACCACCACAAGACTCCGATGAAGACAGCGCGTTCTTCGGGGTTGTTACGGAGAGCGACCTAGCCGCCCAGCAGCGTGCCGACCCCGACTTGCGCGTAATGATCGACTACCTCGAAGGACGAAACGTCGCCGTGCCTAGAGCCTTCAAGCGGAACTTACCAGCATTCAGCCTCAAAAACTCCGTCCTCGTGAAGAAGAATTTCAGCCCCGGAACGAGAACGAATTATCTACTTGCCATCCCCGCAGACCTTCGTGACGAAATTTTGGAAGCGTCCCAAGACGACCCGTCTTCCGGACATCTCGGCACAGCTCGCACTATTGCAAAAATTAAGGCGAAGTACTTCTGGCCCCGCCTTACCTCCGACGTCACCCACTACGTTCGGATTTGCCGTGACTGCCAGCGACGAACAACGCCGCCGACAAGACCCGCCGGATTTCTGCAACCGATCGCCGTCCCGTCGAGGCCCTTTCAACAGATTGGAATGGACCTTCTAGGTCCGTTCTCTACGTCACGATCAAAGAACAAGTGGATTGTCGTAGCGACAAACTACATGACGCGCTACGCAGAGACCGCCGCTCTTCCGAAGGGGACTGCACAAGAAGTCGCCAAGTTCTTTATAAACCAAGTTGTGCTGCGACATGGAGCCCCTGAAGTCCTTATCACGGACCGCGGAACGGCCTTTACCGCGGAGCTGATGCAAGTAATCTTACGCTACAGCAACACGGATCACCGAAGAACGACGGCTTACCACCCCCAAACGAACGGACTAACGGAACGTCTGAACAAGACGATTGCGGATATGCTGTCCATGTACGTCGACGTTGAACATAAGACTTGGGACGAAGTCCTCCCGTATGTCACGTTTGCGTACAATACAGCGACGCAGGAAACTATGCAGATGACACCGTTCGAGCTTGTCTGCGGAAGACGGCCGACTACGACGCTCGACGCCATGCTTCCGCATGTAGAAGACGACGACCTCAACGCCGACGTCCAAGGATACCTTCAGCGTGCGGAGGAGGCCCGCCAGCTCGCTCGAGTCCGTATAACGGACCAGCAGCTGGTGGATGCCGGCCGCTACAACCTCCGACGCCGAGACGCCGAGTACCAACCAGGGGATCGTGTGTGGGTTTGGACTCCCATTCGACGACGCGGACTCAGTGAAAAGCTTCTGCGGCGGTATTTCGGACCCTACCAGATTCTACGACGTTTTGGCCAATTAACCTACGAAGTGATCCCCAGTGGTGATTCTGGCACATCACGACGACGCACGCGACCCGAAATCGTCCACGTGGTTCGCCTCGAACCGTACTTCGCAAGATGACGAACTTTTTTGTTGTTGTTTTGTTGTTGCTGTTTGTTCGGACTGTCGTTTTATTTTAGCATCAGGTCGATGCACTCTTAGAGGGTGGGTAATGCTGCGAACTATATATGGGTTTGTTTATTTATCGTTTGTTTTTAATGCCCGGCGGCGCCCGGATCTGTTATCTGTGTCCCATGCGAAGCGCGTGTTCCATTCATTATTTTTATGCCGCACGGGCTATCTCATTCAGATAAGCAGAGTGTTTCGCCGTAACGCCGCTAGCCCAGAATAATCTTCTGTGATCTACAATGTTCTGGATGTGAATCGACGGTTCCAGAAACTCTCGCGCCGAAAGATAAAAGCCGGCACAGCAGACGCCGCGGCATTCGATTCTGCGACGCTCGCCGACGCAAGTCACTTTGTTGACCGCTGCTTCGCCGCCTCTGTATTCTTTTGAGTTGTTAGGGGAGCACAAGTTGGCTCCAATAAATCTGTTTCTCCTTCAAGACAACTGCGTCGTCCTTGGCTTCGTGACAAATATGTCTTCTGTACAGGGCTATTGACCACAGTCTCCTTACTGAAGCCGTCAGGGCGCAGTTTGATATCAGTACTCATACGTGCTACCACTCACATTGTTGCCAATGTCGATTAGTTATTTTTAACAATTTGTGCTTCATGCACACACAGATTTTGCTGCATTAGATACGTTATTTATAAATAGACAGCCCCAGCAGGATCCGAATGGCGCTGATGCCCCCCCCCCTGTAATCGGGAAGGCACACCAAATCGTTACCACTTAATTTGGCTCTGTCCATTATTCGACCGTAATCGCCACCAGCTTTTAACTCTAGGTCCCGCCCTGCGACTGAACAGGAACATGTTAGTCGGGTCCGTGACGATCCCACCGCACTAGAAGCAATTACCGAGTACGCCCTTGAAAACGGACTCTACAAATTGGTGTAGCAGCCTGGCCGACTTCCCCGTTCGGTTTACAATGTGAACTGTCTGCAGCGTGCACTGTTTTCAGTGTGAACCGCATTGTCTACAGTGTGAACTGTACATTGAAGTGGGAACTGGGCGTTTTGCTGCCACTGACTGACTTTAATGTGTTCTTTTTGCGATTAGGACCCCAAGACTGCAACGGTGTTTATTGTGAGAGTTGTGACCTTCCCCTTTTGCTCCTCATCCTTGCTCCCCCAGGGCCCCATGGCCTCTCATTTAATAAAGTTTTACACTCACTCAGATACGTACATTCTTTTCGCTGGGACTAGTGAGTAGTTGCGCGTGAGCTTGAAGTCACGGCAGTCGCAGCAGAGATAAAACTAAGTAAAAAACGTTATCTCCTTGGCGCACTATTTTTGCGATAGTGATCCGGGAGTCCAAATAGCGGCAAAAAATTGGCACTTTTCGAGATCCACTGATGGGTATAGATGAGCAGTTTGTGTCTGTTTCTTGCGACGCTTTTTTAGCTACCACATATATAGATTTCTGTATTGTCTGGCCTTTTAATTCGCCAGCATTGTGTCACAGCTCGCGCCTCAACTGTAAGCCACACACACGCAAAAAAGTATACAAATGTATAAACAAGAAATAGCAGGAATAAAAATATAAATAGTACAACACAAGTTGCAAAACGCCTCCTCGCGTACTACAACGCTTCGTATCGAAAAACATAACTTTCGCCCCGTTTCTGGACCTTTTGGACAATCGAGGTTGTGTTGGTGCACCCGCTCTACGTGTCCATGAAGGCGTTGACTGCTACATCGTCAGACAGGTTCGCGCGGAACACAGACTCATGATTTGTTGACGCGAGGTCATCTCTGACGACCTCGAGCGGCTGCTCATGCTTATCCATGAAGCAAAAGTTATAAGCTTCGCGACCATCGCGTGAATGCGCGGGGGACGCGCGTGGCGCACACAATTATGAGAACGGACCTTGTGATGGGCAGTTCTGCGCGAGTGCGAGGCACAGACGAGTATGGCGAATAACACGCTCGCTGATGTTCGCAGCAGACGAGCGACCGACGTACGCGTGTACTTTCGACCGAATGAGAGCAAACGTTCTGCGCTTCGGTAGGGAGTCCAAAGGACCACCCAAGACCAAAAAAAAAAAACATTTTTACCTTCACTTTATTGGGAGTGCTTGCTTTCCAGAACGTAAACAGTAACTACATATGTACGTGCAAAAGCATCCATCCGCGCGCGCACTTTGAGCAAAGCGCCGAGCGCTAGCTTAACTAGGAACAGCATGGAAGACGAGCGACTGACGGTGCACAAGAGAGCGCGGAGAGCGAGCTTCATCTTTCCAGCGCGTACGCCAGGCTTGTGCTAGGAGCGAAACCATCGGCCGCCGCGAAGCAGCGCGATCACAAAAGATCAAAACAAATTTTTGTCTTCATTTTTATGAGAGTGTTTGCTTTCCGGAACTTGTATAATTGCCACATGTACGTGAAGGCGTCCATCCGCGCGCGCGCACTTCGTGCACCGAGCCGAGCGCTTATATAGGAACACGATCGGAGGTCAGCGTCAACTTGAAGGCGCGCAAGAAGAGCGCAGAGAGATCAGGGGCTCAGGGACAAAAGGTTAACGTCTACCACATGTGCGTCAGCTTCCCCAGCGCCGCAGGCCATCACCGCCCACGGAGCGAAACCATCGGCCGCCCGCAAAGCAGCCGAAACGAGGGGAGGGGGAAAAAACAAAAAATCCACCTCGCATGAAGTCGCGCACATATAGGAAGTGACGTCACGGTGCTGCATCCAAGGAGGTTAAAAAATTGCAATTTTTTAACCTCATTGGCGGCGCCGCTGCTTTGGGGGTGTGGTTGGCCTAGGCCCCTACGGGATATGGTTTGGGAATACGCCGCCCAGTCCCTATAGGATCCCGTGTTGACAGAAGCAAAATGAGCTCGATACTCCCGATTCTTTTGCTACATGGTCTCCAGTCCATCCTCTACTCGTACGGTCTCTTCCAGCGATCAACATGGCATTAAGAAAAAAGGCTTTGCAGTGCTAAATACGTTTACAGCGTCGACAAAAGTGCTGGGACGGTGACGGCGCTCTGCCACTCGCAGGTTCACCGATCCATGGTCGTATAGGCACGTTGCGCCGATGTTTACCTCGCAAACGGCAGCGCCGTTTTCTATATCCTGGTGGTTTGGGGGGTCATCTCTTGTAGGAAAGATGGCACGCATACCACGTGCTCGGTTCGTAGCATTCGTATTACGGGACTGTCGGCGCTGTGTCCTAGACAGCAACAGCCGGGGTTATCACGAGTCACGCACAGGTGCTCACACAAAGAACGCATCTAAGGTAACCTCATGATAACAAGGCCGAGAAGAACGAACAGTAAGTGGCGCAGACAAAAATACGTTATCTGTTGATATTGTATCCGACCATTCAGATTGCAGATAACACAAATGGCACGGAGGAACCGATGCATTCATCACGGCCGTCTTTCTTTGCACCATGTCTCAGTGTCAACCCCATAGATCGTTGGAACGGCATGCTGCAGGCAGTGGGTGATTACGGTTCGAGGAATCGCCACTCCTTTACCGATGCCCTACGGTGCGCCACAGACACCTTAAGCAGCAAAAGTACTTCTTGTTTAAACTAATACATTTGGTTGCAAGGACTGTTTTACAACACCCGATCAAAAAAAAAGAGCAACGCAATCGGCGAATGATAGTGCATAAAAGCCAGCTGGTTCAGTGGACCGCAAGCTTGTCTGCTGCGGTGCGCCGCGCTTTTGCGTATCTGCGCACTATGCGTGCACTTTCATTTAACACGTACTGCTGTTTTGCGTCGCCGTTACGAATACATGGTGCTGCGCTAGCTTGCCGTTTTATTGCGTGTCTCAGTGACACAATGCAGCAAGCCTCAGAATTAAACACGAAATTTGCTTCGGGATTCCGAAAGTAGTGGCTTTAAAACAAAGTGGTCGGGTGAACTGAGTGGTTGTTCTCTTTCGTTGTTTGCTCTCACTTTATTTAATTGTGCCCTTGGATAATTTATTCCCAGTTCGCACTTAATAGACTAAAATAAGGGTCGGCACTGTTTGAGGTGTGGGGCCCAGTAGCATGAAGTCGATACGGCGGAGGGCTGGATGGCAAATAGGGTGGAAGGGGGAAGGGGGCTTTGAAGGCAAAGAGAAAATTCAGCGAATTGCCAATAATAATTGACAACAATCTGGCTAAGTGTGAAGATGGGGCACAATGCAACTGGAAGGGTTTAATTTACTGTCCTTGTCTCGTCGTCTAACCCCATTTGAGGACAAAACTGCAGCGTGTAGGCGTTCAGATTGTTAGTTACCGGGGCAGGGGTGGGGGCTCTGACGACGGGCTCGCGGCTGCTTTTAGTGCCCTTCCACTCTGTCAAGAAGGAAAACCTGCGACGCTGCTCGGCCTCCACGGACCGGACGAAACAAAACTAGTTCGTTTGTAATTTATGACTGAGCGTACTTCCTAACCAATTACCTGAACAAAATTTGGAAAGACCCAAGCTTTATCCCAGTGGACAAACGTAAAGCTTCCTTTCCCTCCCGCGTCGTAGGCAGCGTATTGTTTGTGTAACACGTCAACCCAAGCCACTCTACTCCTGAGGACACCGGACCAATCGCATTGGGCTGTTTGACGGCCACGTTTAAACCTCGGGCCAACAAAACAGACATGAACTCTGCAAGGGCATGAAACATACAGCTGCGCGTGCTCGCCCCCCTCCACTCCCTTCCCGTGCACGCATAAACCAGCAATCGGGCATGAGCGCACGCTTAGAAGTGAAATACACTGTCGAACATCTCACTCTGAAAGCTCTTTTAGCTGAACAAGTGATAATGGCCCATGTAGGCGTTCCAAGCGGGCCAGTTGCTGTTCATCCGGGAGGGATTCGCAGCTACTTGACCACCTGGAAATTGAGGCTGCAACGACGGCGGCAGCGGCTTTTCGTTGTTTTCACGTCCATTCAGAGTTCAGATCGGGCTGACGCTTCTTCAGTTTCCGCTCTTCTTCCTCCAAACGAACGACATGTGTCTGTACTATAGCAAGTTAACATCTCGACGGCCTCGACCTTTATTTTAGGGAACACACACGTGGGTGTCCCTTTCGCTGCCCACTCGTAGACGCCTTATTGTCTGCAACACACCAACCCACACGCTAACCGCTCGATTTCGGAGGACAGCTGACAGTGCGCATTGAGCCATGAGACTCCCACGTTTAAATCTCCCACCGCCACAACAGATATTTCATCGGAAGCGGCATAAGCCCTGCTGGGCGTGCATGTCCCCTCCTTCCACGCCCAACCCGTGCATGCCTAAACCGGCAAACGTGGTTGGCCACATAATTAGGCGTGAAATATAGCGGCGAAAGGAGTGAGAAAGACATTATAACGGCCAGATTAAGATGTATTGAAATTCTCCCGCCAGATAGACTATGACCAGCTGGTAAACAAGATCTGGCGACTCGACAATGCCGCTCGTCATAGGTAGGCCGGCTCACTCATGAGTGCACTCACACAGCCCCCACTCACCCCTCACGAGTTAGTGGTGAGTGAGCCTCACCATCGTTCCGGTCTGGTGAGTGCGAGTGTGAGTGCTGCGCAAGCGCGAGGATTGGATTGGATTGCATTGGATTGCATTGGATTGGATTGGATTGGATATGGATTGGACTTGGACTGGATGATAAGCAGCATTAAGCATGATAAACAGGTAATCCTAGACAACCAGGGAAGCTAAGAATAACCACCGGAACCTCAGCACACGCTACGCATATCCTGGCATGGCCGCTTGGCTTTTGAAGCCTCTGGGTTACGCCACGGCGGAGGGACCATGACAGGCTACACCGTAACTTCGTGGCGATATTCTTGGTTCCAGCGAGCAAGCTAGGGCGACAAGGCGAGCGCCTAAAGTGCTCTGCACTTAAAAAAGTGCCAATACAACGCCGGCATGAGCGGGAAGAAAACCAACCACAAAAAGAACAGAACTACCGCTGGCGCAGTTTCAGGCATGGGGCGCGCGAGCACTGCGAAGGCGAGAAATTTGATTTGCATTGGTTTGATTTGCGTTTGATTTGCAGTGAGCGGATAACGGCGCTACAGCCCATTTTGGCGAATCACTGTTCTGCACTTCCGACAGCTTCACATTGAGTGAAATGGCTTTAATTTTTGTTCAAATCGTGCAGCTGGGCGATACGCTCGTCTTTTTACCCCGTCTATGGTAAACCGTTTCAAATGCACCTGCCCTCACATTGGCGTCCAACCGACCGCATTACAAATTTGATACACACGGGCTAACAACTTTAAGCCGGACCGAGAGAGTGCGTGGTGAGTGGTGAGTGGAGTGAGAGAGTGATTGAGTGGTGAGTGAGTGATTGAGTGAGTGAGTGAGTGGTGAGTGATGGTGAAGTGAGTGAGTGAGTGAGTGATTGATTGAATTGTGAGGGTGAGAAGAGAGAGAGAGAGTAGAGAGAGAGAGAGAGAGAGAGAGAGAGAGAGAGAGGAGAGAGAGAGAACTTTATTCAAAAGCCTGGTTAAGTGCGTTCGGTGACCGACAGCCACAGTCTGTCGGTGACCATGGGAGCTCTATCCGCGAGGCTCTTATGGGTCTGCAGGTCCGAGCCACCCAGCGATTTCTCCCAGAGCTCGACTGAGGGGATCAAGGGAAAGGTTGCCTTCAGAGCCTGCCCATATGAGATGGGCGCCTGTGTCTTGCGCGCCACGCGCAGGGCAATTAGGTGACGTATATAAAGTCGGGTGAATATGGTGCAGTATGGAGCGACATGGCAGTGTGTTCGTCTGTAGTAGGCACCACAGACGTTCTTCGGCGTAAGTAAGATCCTGATGTGCGGGCGGATACATTCGGCGGGAGAGGCGGTGGTGTTCCGTGATTTCTCGTAAGCTTAATAAGCTGTCTCGGGGTGATCGGGCTCCATGTATACGGGGACGAGGCATGGTCCTGCTCGGGTCGTGAGCTCTCGAGCTGTTTTGTTGACCGCCCCGCTACCCTCCAACCCTGTGTGGGCAGGAGTCCAGATCAATTGTACTTCGGTGTTGAAGGAATTTTAGATGCAAGGCATCTCTTACACTCGGCCTGTCCTTCCATCCGGCGTGCATGCGTCCGCAATCCTCCTCCTTTCCCCTCGCCTGCCAGCTGTGTTAGCGAGTTCTCCTCGCCATGCCAGCTGTGCGTCAGCGCGCCGTTAGCTCGCGTATGCTACACTCTCTCTCGTTCTCCTAGCCATGCCAGATGCGCGTTAGCGCGCATGCGCGTCTCTCTCTCATAACTCTCTCTCGCGAATGGCTATATAACCGCGGTATCTGCGGTGCGCTCCTCAGTCGCTCCGTCAGTCGATCTCGCTGCTACTGCTCCGACTGCTGCTCCACCTGCTGCTCCGATTAGTTGAACTGGACACTAAGATGCCTGCTACCGCGTTGGCTGACGCAACCGTAACCAGTTCCAGCAAGGTGGTAATAGAAATGCTAGCACCAGCGAAGCCAGCGAATCTACGTGTGATTGAGCATCATTTAAGGTTCGCTACACTTCAACCACATTTGGGTAACCGACATAACGGAAACGCAAATTGAACCCCGTGAGATGCCTTGCATCACCCCAGGGTTCCCCTCGCGGAAAGATGGAGAGAATGTTTTTTTGACGAGAATTTTTAGTGCTTGAGGGGAAATAGTCCCTTTGGCCTTTGGCGAAGTTCTTGGTGGCCGTTTTCGAATCTGAAATCATGATTGCAGGGGTCGGCCGGCGAGCTAGTGCCAACGCAATAGCCGCCTCTTCTGCCGTTGCCGGATTGCGGGTGCGCACAGTAAGGGAATTGATGGGTAGAATGTTAAGGATGTTGCGGATTTCAATTTTGCCGCCAACATGCCACTTCTTCTCGAACCTGTCCATGTCTAGACTGTCCATCTAGACTGTCCGTGTCTAGACTATAGCCCTTTAGCTTTATGTCCATCTAGACATCTAGACTGTTCCTGTTGGCGTCAAATAGCAGCATACACGTCGTGATGCTATAGTCGGCCGCTTAGACGTATACCGTGCATGAGTTTATGGTGTATTTCTCGGTTAGAGTTCGGGCTCATTGTTCCCTGCGCTTTTGATTGTGTAACTGTTGCAAGTTTCGCGGAGAGGGCGAATGAGAAGTTGAGCGGGAACTTCATAGGGGATGGGGACCCTGGCGTCAGTAGTTTGCGGAGCTTGCAGATTCAGTCTGTACATGATTTGTTGGCCGGATGGGGATGCCGACAGTCGCGGTAGCTGATTCAGCCTGTGGGTCTCTATTCGTTCCTCGGCTGTATTGTAGACGCCCGACTGTTCCAATCTGGCAGTGCAAGTGCTGTGGGGTATTTTCTCTGTTGGAACTGAATCGAACTGAGCAAGACTTTACGAATAAGGCAATTTACCTCGTTCAGTTCGACCGAGGATGGATTAAGGTATGGTAGTGAGTGTGTAATACGGCTGACTACAAATGTTTGGATTAGTCAGATTTTTTCAGCTTCTTTAAGTCCTCTGTCCCGCCTGCTACACGCCGCATTAGTCCACTCGTTTAGTTCGCTTGCGTCGTGAGTTGCGCCATGAAGCGAGCGTTAGAACGCCGCGTGTCACCCGCTATTCCTTTTTGATGAGCCAAAAGCTAATGAGATGTATTCTCAGCCTCCATCACCATCTCTCCGGGTGCAGGACTACGTGAACACGTACGGCTCCCTGGCAGCCTTCATCGTGGGCTCCTTCTTTCGGGCCGGTGGCGGAGAGAAGGTGATGCACATACCGGCCTTCATCCGGTACCCCTACTACGACGAGAAGGAGGACGCTCAGCGCTTTCCATTCCGCACCTTTTCTATGATCATGTCCTTCTGCACGCTGCTGTCCGTGTCCGTCCTCGCCAAGTGGCTCATCCTGGACGTCCTCTCTCCCTCCGCTGACATCTTCAAGTGAGACGTGGCCCCTTTCTCGATTCTTTCTAAATTTCCCTGACCCGGAAACGCACGTTTGCAGCGCAGAATTCCTATCCACTTATTTCAAGCGGTCCGGAGAGTCGTGTGTGTATGCGCGTGTAATGGAGCCCGTTGGTCCCTTCCTAATGAAGCAGAATGTACAGTAGGTAAAACGCTCGTCTATAACAGGGATTGCTTCTTTAACTGCCTATAACTGGACAGTGCTGGAGGATACTCTTCAAAGACGTGTTGGAGACTGAAGTGGTTGGCGTAGACTTCAGAATGGTGCACCAATTTTCACTTAATTGCCTAAACAACAAAACACCGGAAGTACAAAAAGCCGTGTTACAGACAAGGGCTTTCCGACTGTACTTACTGCCAGCTTGTAATGCGTTTGGGGAAAATAATTAGTACGATTTTATTGCTACTCGAAAGAGCAAATCAATAAACGTTACTTTAATGCTCGCCTATCTATACTTAAAAGGAGCAGAAGCTATGATATTTTGGCTAGTAAGGAGGTTTGAACTGCAGCTTGTGAAAATTCACGCAGAATTCGCAAGAACGAACGGTAGCTGGCGAAATTTTTTCGCGTGTTTTGGGCAATGACGCCCAGAAATGACTTCCTCCCACCTGAGCTCTTCGCAAGCAAAATTTAGAAATGTGCGGTGTAATCCTTCCCGCCAAGTGTCAAAGATACGTCCCGATGTTGCAGCCAATCACAAAGAGAGCATGGCTCTTCGGCGTTACGCACGCGGCATTGTTTGTCTACGGGCGACCAAAAAGGACATCGTCCTTCTCCGTTCCTTTCGCATGTGTATATTGTTTCTCGTTTCCAGCCATGAACATGATACAAAGAGAAGCTAAAAACACACGTACACCTGAAAACTCGGGGTGTTCAACGTAGTGGAAAAGGAAAATTGCGAACGCACGCACGGTCGTTTGCCAGCCAGAAGCATGTGGACTACGTGGCAGCCTTTCAGGAAACACTTCCGGTCAACATAGCGGATTCACCAAAATTTTACGATTTCGAGAGTCGAAACACCGAAAAGCAGCTGTCGCCAGCAATTTCCAGGAGCGGCGCTTCTTATGCGGGCCATGGCACAACAGCGGAGAGTGAACCGCCTATGTCCTGTCGAGTGCGCTATGTGACTTTTATTGTGTACCGGCGGCGCCTGGGTCATTGGGCCACGATGCAACCGCTGCTAACTACACCGCACGGTTCGGTGGTTTCGACCGCTTAGCGAAATCCGCTGCCGTCCAGTTGACTTTATCCTACTATCTCACACGTGAGGCTCGTGGCGAGGAACTCCGAACTATATCGAATGAAACTAACGATCCCCCACAATGCGTGACGCATGCTTTTCATCATCTGCGAGAACCTCGGTGGGATCTAATGTCTTCACATACCTGTAAAGCGCACCATAACAGGGTGCACAAAAGCGGCTTCCCAGTGGTGTTCACGATACCTCCTTTAGATTTTTAAGTAATGGTCATAGCCCCACCGAATCAGCTGTTATCGGTTCTTTAATGACTGGGGTCAGTAGCTATGCATTTCCGGGAGTTTTCAAAGCTGCTGCCCACTCGAGCCTGGCTCATGAACCCCGCTGGCAAACATTGGTTGCTCCCACCAGCCCCCACTGGTACCTGTAACTTGGTACTTTTCAGGTAGTGCACTTACCTGTAACCAAAGCCATATGTAGTAATAGCTATCTTGTAACACGCTGACTAGCGGACAATAATACTGTATGTTCAATCACTTTATCTTTTTATATCGCTTCAGTGGTTGCGAAAGCATTGGTGGTGAGATGTTTGAGTGGCGACCTCTGGCTCTGACGTCGGCTTAGGGACTCGCGCCGCTGTCGTCTGGTGCACTCCGCTTGTGAGGCGCAGCAGTGCCTGGGCTAGAAATCGCCCGCTTTGATGCTTTAGTGCATTAAAAACACATTTTTAGTAATTCAGTTATTTGTACCAGCTTCTGACACATCTGAATAATTTCAAGCTGTATCCCCCACAAGTTTGCAACACAATTAAGATGAGAGAGAGAACAATTTTCTTCAGAGCACCGGCCGGAAGATCGTGTGTAACTCGTTCTTTCTAGCTTATTCACGAGGTTCAGCGCTCAGAGCTTCTCGATAAGTGTTCAAAATACGCAGGCTTCCTTCAGTATTTATGAAATGCTCTTATGAAGACTCAACAGTATATTGCTACGTACCAAGCAGCGGGGCCCTACACGCGCATCGCACAGCAGGAAATAAAGCGGCTGTCTTCTATTTCTTTCGTTGTTGTTAACTTGTATCAGAAGAATGTTTTTTTTCTGTGCCCAACGCATTAATTTTTCTGCACCGTCACAAATGTCTTAGTAGGTTTGGGGATGTTTCGAGGCTCACAAAGATAGTGATATTTTCTTCAGGCTGTATGGCATACGTTCCCTTTTTCACAAAGGGACTTTCGTTATGGCAGCGTGCAGGAAGGTGCATATCCGCAGCATGCGTTGCTTTTTCACATGCAAATACAATGAGAAGGTTTTTGCTACGCCACCGCCATCGCGCCACAGACAGCGTTGTCCAGAGTACTCGAAGGCGGCCTTTGTGCTTCGAACTTCTGTGGTAACCATCGATATCATAACGTACTGACCAAACCCGAACAATTATGACATGATTATAGTGTTGAAAGCTTGACACACTCGCTAATGAAGGCAGCGAATAGTATACGTGCAAATATTACAAGAATCGAAACCGATGAATATTTCCAAGCAGCGCTATTGTTTTCCAACCCTTCCAGGAGTAAAGAACGAATCCTGGTCTGCTTGGGATGGCGTTTTATGAAATAAAGAAAATTACTCTCACTCTCTTGTCCTGGAGTGAGGACCCGGCCCACGAATCAGCTCGACTTTACTGTCAAAAAAGTTTTTTTCCCCTCCATCTCCTCCCTCTTTTCTTTTTCCTCCTCTTGAGTACAGATTTCCTATAACACGTCTGCAATATTTGGGTGAGATGGCTGCAAGAAATAAAATCGAAATATCACCCCAGGTCTGAAAAAACATTGTGTTACCGTATATCTAGCCTATACGTAACTCGTTTTGGTCAATAAACCTCCGTCCTGGTTAGAAGCCTGGTATAAAACGAGCACGCGCCTATGCGCACAGTAGGTTATTTGTAACTCAACCTACATTTTTTGCGCGCCGTAGTGTATGTCGGCATACTTTCATGCCATGACAGCGTAAAGTGATGTGATAGAATACTTTCGAGCGGTCGGCAAGGTTCAAAAACTGTTTTACCTTACAAATTAGAACCGGGAATCGTAATGCCTTGTGCCAAAACCGACTAGCCCCTAATGTCCTGGAATTTATTTAGGTCTTGTATTTTCGCCGTTGTCGGTTACTAGCAGGTGGCTGCTACCTATGTTCGAAAGATTGATTAATACAGAAGCTGACGCCTAACTCCGACGCTTCTTGCTCCGCACAGGACCGGCTTCGCAAGGAATGGAGCGACGCCAGCAATCTTTCTTCCGTAGCTGTATACAAAACTATACTTCGACTCACGCCTTTAGCTAGTGTATCCAATTTTAACGTTTATTATTATTATCAAAAGTTACGCACATCGCAAAATCCGGCGGCGGAAAGGCATCAGACGTCAACCGAGCGCAAAGAAACAGCAGGGAGAGCGAGCCCGAGTGAAGCAGGCGACTAAAACGAGAATCCCTAAGCCGACGTCACGGAGGCCCCGCTCCGCAGCGCCGCCCGTTGTCGCGCTCAACGCCAGTATGCGTCCAACTACTGGTACCTACAGAACTCACCAGTACCTGTTTCCCTACGAGCCACTATGTCCCTCACCATCGTTTCAACACTGTTGTACCCCATCCGCGGGAGACACGTCTTGAGTGCAGAGCACTTTATGGGCTCATCTTGTCGTGGTAGCTCGCTGTCACAAGGTCACGCGACTGCCGGAATCAGGCGGCGCAGCGGGATAACCGACCCACGTAGAGCCCCACGACGTACCGTGTCGGCGTATCACAGAGGCTTCGAAAACCAAGCTGTTCATATAGTCATAAACGCTCGAAACTCCTGAACCGCAGGCGCTTGTCATACATCTCCCCGTTGTTTAGCGCAAAGAAAACTGCAGGTACATTTGAGGCAAAATCTGTGTGTATAACCAGCAGCCCCCGCGTGCATTTAGTTAGGAACGCCCGTTGGGTTGGTTTTTACGATAGCAAGTGAAAAAAGTGGCCGCCAAGAATGACGCGTTCCAAACTGCGCAGTAAGGCGCCGGCACGGGCTAGATCTTGCTCGCGCTGTTCCAGGCAGGGGGCGCGCGAGTGCTGCGAGGGCGGGAAATTTCAATTGCATTGGACAAACATCCGATAAATTCATCGAGAAAGGAGTGAGACAGGGAGTCGAAGACAGGGATGGGTGT
This sequence comes from Haemaphysalis longicornis, assembly GCA_013339765.2. NCBI lineage: Eukaryota > Metazoa > Arthropoda > Arachnida > Ixodida > Ixodidae > Haemaphysalis > Haemaphysalis longicornis. Next base: position 9,003,451 of record CM023451.1, read on the forward strand.
TGGCAGCGAGCGAATAACGGCGCCACAGCCCGCTGTGGCGAATCACTGCTCTGCACTTCCAACAGCGCTAACGTTGAGTGGATCGGTTTTATTTAATCTCAACTCTAATAATCAAAATTGCCACACTTCGGCAGGTCGAGTTTGCCCTGTGTGAGATTTTTCATTTGATGAGTCATTTACAATCTTATTACACGTACTAGTATTCGCGCTTATTGCACATTTCTGTTCATCACGTCTGACATCCCCAACAACGGTCAGTTGATGCCGGATAGCGAATGTGCGATGTTACTTGGCACTTCAAACGCTTAAATAACTACTGACAGCTATCATGGCTTTGTAATTAGCCAGGTACTACATTTACAGACGATAGTCTTTCTTGGGTACTTAAACGCGAGGATTTTAGCGTCTCTATGCGTCTGTCTGTTCCTCGATTAAGCCACCCGGGCAAACCGTAACGAAATTCTTGAACAAGAAGTACATAGCCAAAACTTCCTACTACTGAATCCGAAAACACTCTTGTCAACATGGTTCACCAACACGAAAACAATAGCATTATTTGAGACCAATCATCAACACATAAGTTATATTTATTAAAATGTTATTTCATTTGCAAATACATGGCTGCCTGATTTTTGCAATAGAAAATTAAAAAAAAACCTTGGGAGTAATGTTTTGGCCGAAAACAAAGTATAACAAGTATAAGTCGATTGGCATTAGGAGCACAAAGTAAAACAACAAATCAGGCAGTGCTGGGAGTCATGGGTCGGGCCTACTTTGAAGTGAGAGAAGCACAGAGCAAAGTATGCTCTGAAGAACGACTTCGAAATATTGATGACCAGAGATGGGCGGCCATAGTGTTAAGGTATGTTTATAAGAAAAGCGTGGACACACAGTGGAGGAAAAGAACCGGAAGGCTCAGGACAAAGTATATGAAACCGGGAAGTGCAAGGGTAACGAACAAAGCAATAAAAAGTGAAGTGAAACAATAAAAGACAAGGACCTGGAAACAGATGATGAATACGAAGAAGTCCTCAGATATCTACAGGATCGGGAAGCAGGAGATCACAAGGGAAAAATTCATCTGTAATACCAACGAGTGTGCATTGCTTTTTAAAGCCCTGGCGCATTGCTTGGGGACAAAAACGCTTATCCGCGAGCTGGTACTGGAAGAATTGTGCGCATGCTGCGGCAGGGAGCCAGAAACCATGCGACATATTGTAACGGAGTGCAAAAGTATCCGTCCAGTCCTCAGTGAGGGAGCCATCCAGCTTCCAGAAGCCCTTGGCTTTAAGGTTAGCGGCAAAGTGAATTGTACAGCAGTAGAGGTTAGTAAAATAAGGTTAGAGTGTTGGTGGGAAAAGTGCAGAGAGCAATCGGGAAGACATGCGAACAAGGAAGTCACGACTAGCAGAAAAATTTCGTAAAGGTATTTATTATTTTATTTTTATTACTTTTTGCATTTTCGGCGAGGTTATTGTGCAGTGGCGTAACGAATAAGGCCGCTGTGCAACGCCACTCCGTTACGAAGGGGCAGATGCTAATCATCATCAGCAGCATCGTTACCAACCATTGCTGGACAACTGAATTGACTCGAGCAAACCTCACCGTGCTAATCATGTGGAAAGCGGCACGAGCGGGGAACAGCGTGAGACGTCGGCTGGAAAGAGAAGAGAGACATTTTTGTGGCAGGGCCGGCCGAGCCCTTACGCGCCAATGTTTTTAGAGCGTCTGACATGTGGTTTGCGTACATGTAATATTTCCAATGGTCGCACTTTTTTGAAGGGCGTAGAGATCAGCAAAATGAAAAGGCTTAGGTCGATTCTCTAAAACTACTGCTGATGTAAAAATGTGACCGCGTATCTGCCGACTACGCTGGAAATGTCGCTGAAAGACGACAGTCTTCTGTCGCCCCTGCCACGAAAATGCCTCTCTTCTTTTTTCCGCCTCCCGCCTCGCTCCTCCCGCGATAAACACCTCAGAGGTTTGCGGAAGTCAAATGAATTTTGAATTTTGACATGATGATGATGTTGATTAGTGGCTCTCCTTTTGAACCGGGGCGTCGGTTGTCAGGAACCGACTTGCCTGTTTAATTACACTTACTTACCCTACTCCCAGCTAACCTAATAGATTTGCGTCCTCCCTCCCGTCTCCCCCTCTTACCTGTTTTAAACTCATCGCTCCTACCCCCCTTTTTTCTACCCTCGCTGTTCTAAATTCTCATCCGTATGATTACTCCGCCGGCGTACCCATCCCTTTCTTCTTTTCCTCCACCACCACTCCAGTCGCCCCTTCGTCACCTCTATGGCCTTGACGTTGAGGTTCCCCCTCGCCCCAAATCCCAAAGCCTCCGCCAGCGTCGTTTCTGCTTCACCCCGCGGTATTCGTATCTCTGTGCAGCCCCTGACAATATGGTCTATAGTTTCGCGATCACTGCCGCAGCATGCACATGTTTCATCCTGCTGCCTGTAGCTGCCCGTCGATGCCCGGGTTCTCAGGCACCCCGCCCGTGCCTCGAAGAGCAATGCACTGCCTTTCGTATTGTCATAGAATCCCTCCTTAATTTCCCGTTTCTGTGCCCTATAAATCTCCAGGGTTTTTTTTTTTTCGCTTCCATTCTCTGTGCCCACTTTGTCGTCTCTGCTGCCTTTACCTGCTTTTTAACTGTTGTGTAAACCCCACTTTCCCCTACCGACTTTCCGTATACCGCTTGGTCAGCTGTCTGGTACTCCGTCTTCACCGCGTGTCCACGCTCCCCATATACAGGTACTTAAACACCCTCGCGGATCTATTTTTCGTCCTCCATGTCACGAAATCGCTCTCAAACTTTATCTTGCTCTGCGCCTCCCTCGCCTCGAAAGACGAGCAGCCCATATCCCCCTGTAGCGCTTCATTTGTAGTTTTGCTGTGGACCCCTAGGGCCAAGCTGCCTGCAGCCCTCTGATTTACCTCCAGGCCCGCTTGGGTGTCTGGTTTCAAGCACAAAACCGAATTAGCGAAAGTTAATCCTGGTACCAGGACCCCTTTTGAGTCTCCCCTTACCCCCTCGTATTTGCTGTATCCCCAGAGGGCTCCATGCTTCGTTATAGCAGCGTTCCTTCTTCCTTTCGTCTTAAGGTGAGCCTCATGCGCATGCGTGTAACCTTCGCTGTCGTTCAGCCATACTCCTAAATATTTATACTCTTTCACCAATGGTGTTTCTACTTGTTGCACTGATACTGCTTTGTGCTCCGCGCAGTCGTGAAAGACCGCGATTCCCGACTTTTCTCTGCTAAAGGATAGCCCTAGGTGCGTCGCTTCTTTACCGCATATATCCATCAAGCCCGGCATACTTATCCGGGTGTCCACCATAAACAATATGTCGTCTGGATACATTAGTTCCGGAACCCGCTGTTCCACCACCTGCCCGTTTTTCATGTATGATAAGTCGAACCCCAGCGTGCTGACCCCTAGCTTCCTTTCTATCCCCGCAATGTAGATCATGAACAGCAGCGGAGAGAGAGGACATCCTTGTTTCAAACCCTTGTAGGTGAATACAGGCCTATTGTATGTTATCTCCTCCCACACTATTTGCACTTGGTTCTCCCGCTATAGCTCCCTGAGTAAGCTTCCTCCAGGAGTCCTCCAGGATACCCCATAGCCGCTCCCTGTCTACATTATCATAAGCCGCTTTAATGTCCAGAAAGGCTAACCACAACGGTCGGTTTTGCATCTTCGCCACCTCTATGCATTGGCTTACCAGAAATAAGTTGTCGTCTAGTCTTATGTACTTTCGAAACCCATTTTGAAGTTCCCCTAATATCCTATTTTCCTCCACCCACTGCTCTAGTTCGAACTTCACTGCCCGCATTGCTAACCTGCACAGAATTGACGTGACGGTTACTGGCTTATACGAGCTCGGGTTTGTCCTGACTCCTTTGCCCTTGTACACTAAGTTCATCCTGCTCATTTGCCACGCGGCCGGTATTGCCTTTTTTTCTATCCTTGTTCTGACGGCTTGTAGTAGTTTTCCCTTGCTCTTTGGTCCTAACTGGTTAGTCCATGATGATTATGATGATGATTATGATGATGATTATGATGGTGATGATGATGATGACCACTTTCCGCAGCTCGGCGCCATCTCCTGGAACCTTTTGTTACTGTTGAATTTTTTGGGAGTAGCTCCAGAGGTGCATTGCCAGCGCTTTTACATTGTTGGGTGAAATCATTTTTAAAGGCGTATTCTTTTTTTGATAACAGAAAAAATCAAGCACCCACGTGTTTTTAATTACAAAAATACTGCAGATATCACTTTGTATTGATGCCTTGCCTCAAATACGCCTAATATTTTCTTTTTGCTCAACTAGTTTAAAAAATTTTGCCTGTATAAACATTTCGTTCAAGAATTCTTTCAACTTTGGGCCTGGCATTTGAATCGAGGAACAGGTAGATAGGAATACAGATGTGACAATTTCTGCGGTTAAGTAGCTCAACAAAGACTATTGTCTTTAAAATGAACATCAACAGCGATACCGTGGCAGTTACCGCAGCTTTTTATCATTTTACCTTAAGGAGTGGCTATGCGCACTTTCTGAAAGCGTGTTTTGAAATGACCATGAAACCCTATATTACTTGGTTTTATAATAACAAAACCAGCCTTTAGTAACTCGCCGAGCTCTATTTCAGCTACGAAAGACCTTTTCTGACCGAAGAAAAGCACGAAATAATAAATTGCGCCCGCTGCACGGTGTCATCAATCATTCCAAAGCAGCAGGCGTGGTGCAAATGAAGGAAATACTAAACAAGTTGGCTCCAATCCACGCTGTGGAGGTGGCCGGACTGCGTAGTTGTAAACGACACCCACAACGTTTACCCATGCGGCGTCACTTGAATTCACACACGCGGCATACGCTCACTGCTACCACCCATCACACTCTTCGCCTCCCTGTCTCACTCCTTTCTTGATGAATTGAACGGAGGTTTGTCCAACACAATTCATATTTCGCGCCTTCGCAGTGCTCGCGCATCCCCTGTCTGGAAAATCGCGAGCGGGAGTTCTGTTCATTTTAAAGCGAAGCTTTTTACCTCTACCCCGAGGGTTTTGTCGCGACTGTTGGTGTCAACATAACACTCCCGCGAACAACTAAGTTACTGGAAGCGCCTGGAAGGCCGTTGTCTTACCGATTGAGATTGAAAGATTGATTGTGGGGCGACGATGCCACGCAGGCGATGAGGCGCGCCGTAGTGGAGGGCTCCGGATTAATTTTGACCACCTGGGCATCCTTAACGTGCGCCGAAATCACGTACACACGGGCGTTTTTGCTTTTCGCCTCCATCACAAAAGCGGCCGACGCGGCCGGGAATCGAAATAGTGACCTCGTGCTCAGCAGTGCAATGCCTTAGCCACTGAGCCACCGCGGTGGGTTTACCGATTGAGCGTACGAGCCCACGCGGAGACATGGGAGACAAATGGTGCACTCACCGAGCACATCTGCCGGTTTAATCACTGCGTTCTCGCTGAATGCCACGAGGTAGCGTCACGCGACCTCTCGCGCCGCTGTGCAAGGCGCGCACACAGCCGCTACACGTACCGTGGGCGGAACGCCCACGGCACGTGTAGCGGCTGTGTGCGCACCTTGCGCATGCGCTAGGAGTTCATATAAATTAAAGGAAGGTCTCACCAACTCATTGGTATCTTAGTTCTCCTTCGTCTCTGCCGCCGATCTCGTCGCCTCCGGCGGCGGCGGCAGAGACAGGGAAGTGAGATCGTCTACCACCGGTTTTGAGCTCCTTTAGTTTTATAAAAAACGTTTCCACCCATGTACTTCACCAATACAACTCAACCAACCACCATCAATAGATCATGCATTGATTTAACCTCCGCTAAAAAATACCTCTTTGAAGTAATAAAGGGTGTGGTTAAGTGCATTTCACTTGTCTCTGGTTTCACTCTTTCAGAGTCACGTGCGTGAATTCAAGTGATATCGCATGCGTAATTGTTGTGGGTGCTGTGTACAGCTTCGCTTTCCAACCGCCGTCGCAGGGTGGACTGGCGCGCCCGTTTTGCTTGCTTTCATGTCGCACGTTCCGGCGCCTTACTGCGCACTTTGGAACGCGCCATTATGGCGGCCACTTTTAGCGTCTTTCGAACCGTTAAGAGAGCAACACGACCGTATTTGCGTCATCTCACTCACTGCTTACCCCTCTTGTTTCATGCGTCGCCGCCAAAGAGCGCCCTCTCCTACCCAGAACTGAATCCAAACCACCGTCTGTCTCCCCCCCTCCCCCCCAAGTCTGCACGTGTGCGCTTAGCTTAGACGGCAAGACTGGCCGAGGTTCGATCCATGGCGGTGCCAGTAGTTTGTTTGTGTAGCCTAGGTGCAGACAGCAGCAAGAAGTAAGTAGCCTGGGATGTTTCTTTGCGTAGTCAGCAGTAGCCTGGGAGTTTTCTGCTGACGCGGAGACGAAAATTTCCTTGGCTGGTTAGAGGTTTACTGTTTCGCAGTAAAACGAAGTAAAACCTGAGCATTCAAGTGTTAAGATCGAATGGAACTAATGGCTGCCCTTCCTTCACCTAGGCATGTTCCTTTGGCGGAGGCTTTGGCCCGCTCTACCAAACGCACAACCACAGTCTGCGATGTCACTCAGCCCTCGCAACACAGTGACTGGGGAGTAGCCGCAGCTTCGTCTGTTTTCCTTAATCCCTAGATAATTGGTTGCAAGTCTGCCATATTGTTATAATTGCTGTGGAGACAAAGCAGACTTTTTTTACTGAACACAAACATTGTTTTGTAGAGTGAGCTAGAGTGGCCGAGGTTGAGCAGTTTCGCGCGGTTCCTGGAGAGCCGTGCTCCGCATTCGCGAGGAGCAGTGACGTCTCACGGCGCACAGCTGGCGAAACGGATCCCCGCCGCTGCCGTGACTGGATTGGATTGAATTAAATTGGATTGGATTGGAATTCGTGTTAGCATAAGTAAGCATGATAATCAAGCTAATCCTGGACAACCAGGTAAGCTAAGAATAACCACCTGAACCTTAGCTCACACTGCGTATATCCTGGCGTAGCCGAGCTAAGCCACTGCTAATTTTTTTCGTCTTCGCGGCCCCTTAAGCTCCAGCTACTGTCTCCCCAGTTTAAGGAAAGAGGGCGTTCAAGGGGGCCGTCTGTGCCATCTCACCCCAGGACAGAAAGATGCCTGGCCCCGTGGCTATTCAGCCACTAAAACTGCTGGGGCTGCTGCCGCAGGTGCTTCGTGGAGAAGGCCGAGCCACTCGCAGAGAGCCGGCCGCAAAACGCCACTGCTACCAGAGAATCGGCCATCTCCAACTCCCAGGTGCTCAATACAAGCGCCCGAAGCAACAGCGGCATTAAAAGCGGCAAAGCAGTCAGCGCTGAAACGTAAGTGCACATAACGTACAACCTTGGTCGTTCGAACATGGTCCGCAGTGGCCGCGCCCGCAGCCGTAGCGCTTCGCAGTCACGGCGGCTATCAACGGCTCTCGCAGGCGCTCACAAGTTGCGGGGACAAAGCAAGGTACGACGAGTATCGTTCTTGAGCGTGCGACAGCGATAAAAGTTCAAATCCACTCCGTCTAACCACGGCGATGGTTGAAACGCAAAGCTCCCCGCGTGCGAAAATCAAATGGCAAAGTGCCAAAGTCGAAGCCGCTGCTATCACAGGTCAAAGTGTCAACGGTCAAAGTGCAGACCTTCTGATAGTCAAAGGTCAAGCGTCCACGGCCGAAGTGCAAACTGCCTGATATTCAAAGTCCAAACACAGACGACAGCAAACGAATGTCTCCAAGATAGCTGAGCGCCCTCCCCCCTACCACCCATCGTCGTCGTTAGGCGGAGGGGATTTGAACGCTGAAGGGAAAATGCAAGGTGTAATGTTTGGTGGTGTTTGTGTGAAGAGGAGGCACGTATTGAAGGACTTGCATTTCATTGCGTTTGAGTGCTTTCTCTTCCATTTCAGCTCAGTTCAAAGTCCACCTTAGCCACAGTCCAAAGCCAACGCCCGCGCAACGAACTCAAAGGAAATGCTGAGTGTCTCATAAGCGGTGGTGGCGCAATCGGATAGAAGCCGGCTTCATTAGGCGGCAACCCAGATTCGATTCCCACCACAGGAAGCGTCTTTTCATCATCATCATCAACAGCATCATGTGCCCTTTAATTGTGTGAAGTTGGTATGGCATCACCATTAGTGAGACCAACAAGGCTTCGCTTTAAAAGTAACACCAATTTTTGTTCTCGACAACGGGTAAATGTGGGCTAGTTGGTTCCAACTGTGAAACATGGTTAAGTAGCGCAGTAAGGACGGGACAAAAGTAGAGGCCACACACCTAGGACTAGCGCTAGACATCAACTGAATTTTTACTACACGTATCGAAATATATATACAGGAGCGCGCATGCGTGAGCATGCTCAAAATACCAAAAAAGAAGTCGTGACAGGGTCAAGTGGTGCATTCCGTAACACACGTGGCAAGTTCGCATTCAGATACTCTATTTCTTCTTTTGACAAACTAATAGATGCCGTGCTTACACACTTACCACCGCCTTTCATGATGCGCCACGCTTCAAAAAATTCACGGCTGGCTTGGTCCTTAGAACAACGCAATATTTGTGCTTTTCGTAAAGTGGAACGCAGTGTCGAACGCACCTGCACCGGCAGCGGCGGCAATGGTCAGCTAAATGGCCCCCCGCAGCGAGCGCTTTGAACAGCTGTACGGTGCTCCCGGAGCCTGTCGTTAATGCACCTACCACTCTGCCCGATATATCATTTTCCACAGGATGGAGGCACTTCTTATACAACACCTTGTTTGCAACCAACAAACTGCGTGGCATGCCTCTTAGCACAGCGGTTGCCCTTTTTCTCGCCATTCACCGCGGACCACATTCGTGCTAGTTTATCGGTGGCGGAGAACACAACGTCGGCACCACATTTCGCCGCTACCTTTTTAAGGCGGTGGGAGAAATTGTGCCCGTAGGGGAGGACCACAGGCCTCTTTTGTTTGCGAGGTTCGTCTCGCCCTTGACGTCGTGCCCCTGACTTGACGTCACGCAATAGGCTTTCAACCACTGATGCTATTACTTTCCGAGGGAAGCCGGCATCTTTCAAACGTGAAACTTGGTGCTGAACACTATCGGCGACTTCGAATCGTTCAGCTCATTCTAAGATAGTGGAAAGGGGTATTGGCGTTAGCTGTCTTCGCGGTGCCCTCGAGGAGTCTTGTCAGCACATAGTCGCCGATAGCGACACCCACACTTGCCTTACATTTGTCATTTATATTGCATCTAGCTCCGAAGAAAAGGATCTTTTATAAATTCTTCACCACTTGCACTTCCGCGTCCAATATTTGCAATATTTGGGCTGGGCCAATGCCACCTCCATCCCTTAGACCTGTCCAAAGTTTTGCGACCTAACTATAGTTGTTGTACACGCGGGTATAAACATTTGTGCAACTTTTGCCTTACTCGCTAAGTAAACCAAAATCAACCTTGCTCGTGGTAACAAAAACATCCGCACAAATATATCGGCCGTCGTCTTTGCGAAGTGTGAGAGCTAACAAAACTGTTCCTCTCATAAACAATAAACTTGATTTTTTTCAACTCCCGAATGAAGTATTTACTTCTGTAGAGCGCTAGTATTTAGTTTTCTTGAAAGTAACATGTTTTCAACAGTGCATATGCCTCGGGTGAAAGTAGAAAACAGCGCTAGATCAGTCTTTTTTTCGTGTTTTAGTGCATAATTTAGCTATAGAAGCTGTCTTATAGTTTTAAATCTCTGTTATAATTCGATTCTCGATGTGCAGCAAGGCGAACAATGCTGGAATGATATTCACGAAGCTATTTGCACGTAATTTATAGTAAAAATAGTGATTGATTTACGCCCGCCTGCGGTTTATTCCCTTCAAAGGGTGCGGGGTGACAGCCGTGGCGCCGGCTAACCAAAGCTGCTTTTCGATATCGTACGAGCAACTAGCTTTGTAAATGAGGGCCCTATTTTTTACTCGCAATGCCAAGGATCGCTACAACGGCCGTTATTCTGGTGAAAAAAAAAAACTGCCGTACGGTCTACTTTACTTCGATTGATAGCAACGCCATGTCGGAATTGCGCCTAATTCAATTATCCTGGGTAAACGTTAGTGGGAGTTTTTCTGTGGAAATAACAGAGAGAAACACGACGCTACCACGCGCATTCGATGGCGGCTCTGAGCGGCGGCCGCCGGTTCTATCGCGGCCGCTTCCGTTCCATCACGTACGTCACGTCCGGCCGCCGGTAATGGCCGCCTTTTCTATTCAGTTTCCATTCCAAAAACGCGAATTTGGCGAGCCGTTCGCGTCGCTCGCGTTAATGTTTCAAACGTAATATTTTGCATTTCGCACTCTGTGTGCTATTGATCATCATCACCACCCTATCTACACCCTCTGCAGGGCAGAGGCCTCTCCCATTAATCTCCAAATACCCAGGTCCTGTGCTAACTGCGACCAGTTTATCCCCGCAAACTTCTTTATCTCATCTGCCCATGTAACTTTCTGCCGCCACCTGCAACGCTTGCCTCCTCTAGGCATCCACTCTGTTACCCTTAACGACCAACGGTTATCTTGCCTTCGCATTACATGCCCTGCACACGTCCATTTCTTCTTCGTAATTTGTACTATGTCCTTACCACGCGTTTGTTCCCCGACCCACTCCACTCTCTTCTTGTGCCTTAATGTTACATCTATCATCTTCCGCTCTATTGCCCGCTGAGTCGTCCTCAATTTAATTAAGTTGGACCCTCTTAGTGAGCCTCCAAGTTTCTGCCCCGAAGGTGAATGCGAGTAGGATGCAGCTGTCATGCACTTTCTTCTTCAGGGACAATGGTAAGCTGCCATTCATTATCTGAGAATGTCTGCCTTATGCATTCCACCCCATTCTTATCCCTCTAATTAGATCTGCCTCATGGTTGGGATCCTGGGTCACAACTTGGCCTAAGTAGATATATTCGCTTATCACTTCCACTGCCTAGCCACCTATCTCAAACCGCTGTGCTGTCCCGAGGTTTGGTTTTCTGCATATAATTTTTCAGGCCCATGGTTCTACTCGGTTTGTCCAGTGCGTAAAGCATGCTTTGCAATTCGTCCCCCGAGTTACTTAGCACGGCAACGTCATCAGCAAATCTGAGGTTACTGGGGCATTCATCAGTAACCCTTACTCCCACCTGTTCCCAGTCAAACGTTCTGAATACTTGTAAACATGCTGTGAATAAGATTGGAGAGCTTGTGTCTCCTTGTCTGACGCCCTTCCTTATAAGTATTTACTACTCTCGTTATAGAGGATGATGGTATCTGTGGACCCATTGTAGATATCCTCTAGTATTCTTACATAATGCTAATCTACCCCCTGATTCCGTAATGCCTGAATGACTGATGAGGTTTCGACCGAGTCAAAACACTCTTAGGTGACATTATTTTTACGTTGTCGATAATTTGAGTGCAGTTGGCCTTTAAGGGTGACAGTGCGGATCCCTAGAGAAGGCAAGCATGGAAGGGGGGTGGCAGGAAGTTAGATGGGCATATGAGATCAAGAAGTTTGCGGCGATAAATTGGTCGCTGTTAGCACAGTACCGGGAAATCGGAGGTCTATGGGAGAGGGCTTTGCCCCGCAGTGGGTGAAGATATGATGATGATGATGATGATGGTGGTCGTGGTGGTGGGGGGGTGAGGTGCTGATGATGACTCAAAGCTTGCTTTGTAGTTTCACGTTACCTCGTTCCTCCACTACTATCCCGCCTTCAGTATTCCCGTGCCATCATTGCCCGTGATGGCGCTTCCGGCAAGAGCTTTTCAACACCACGTTTGTTAAGTGAGACAAACGGCGCGGGTACGTCCAGGTAGGTGATCCCCTACGCAACAGGACCACCTGCCGACAGCCCGACGCCTGAACACGGGTTACCGCTCGGGCGGGAGACCTCGTTGCTGGCTTAATACGTCTTGTGTAACCGCTATCAGGAGGGAGCACGTTAAATGCGTAGCCGCACTCCTCCGGAGCTGCATTATGATAGTATCCTGCAGCTTGCAATGGTACATTGTATACGCTCCTTCCTAACGCAGGATGTCCTCTGGTCGGTCGGCAGAACTCGGGAGCAAGGGCGAAAATCGCCGCAGTAAGGGCGAAAATCGCGGCAGCAAGGGCGGAAATCGCGGCAGCAAGGGCGATATCCGTGGCAGCAAGGGCGAGAAGCGCGGTTCCGGGTTGTCGGCGACATCGGAGGAAGACCGGCGTCGCCCTAAGAGACGGCCTTCCAGCTCGAGCCGTGAAAGCCACAAGGGCGGACGCCGCAAGAAGGAAGAAAGCCGGGAGACGGTCACGGCCACGGCCACCGAGGAAAGCAGCACGTCCGCCGCTCCAGCGGCGCGCAAGAAATCTCGCAAGGGCAAGGCGACGTAGGATGACCACGGCGGCACACCCGAAGACGTGCTCCGTCTGCTGCGCGGCCTGGTTGATAGGGAGCAAGGACGATGGTGGACTCCTGAATTGGGCGTCGTCTTGCCTTTTTTTTTTTTTTTTTTGCTTCCGTTAGCAGTAAAATCAGTTAGGAACGATTGTCGGAAAGGCCCGCATACTGGCAGATGTCGGGTGGCCGCTAGTTTCTTTTTATTCTTGTAATTATGAAACCTTTTTTGCATTCTTTGACTGTGTGTGGCACGTGCGCCTTTATTCTTCCTCTTTGTCCTCTTCTTAACTGGCAAATTTTGTGAACTGTTATTTTTTAGTGTTCATGACATGCGATCCGCTCTTTGTGCTCTTTATACTGCGGATTTCGCATCGCAGTTGAGTTTAAATGCTACCGGCACACCGCACGTAGCGTGCGCATACCCCTGCAGCACCCGCAATGACTTGCAGACAATTATGTACAACAGCCATCACGTGACCTTCCCAGGATTGTTTTAGGAGGGGGCGGTTAGAGGTGGATTAGTGGCAGCAAAACAACGGCACTTCGTCTAGTTCGTTCACGGCTGCTGAGTACGAGCATTACTGCAGATACAGCGGTAAGCTTAGACCTAAGACCTTTGACGTGTGTAGACAAGCCTGAAGCTGAACGGAGGCGATAACTGCCACTTGTGCTGTGAATCCTCCGGCCCTTCCCTGTTTTCTTTTACTTTTTGTGCATTTTACCTGGTACCGAAGAATTAGCGAAGAGATTACGAGCGCTGATAAATTGTTAATCACTTTGCTTCTGGTTGCATGCATTAGGGCATAGTGACTAGCCCGATGGCGCCTTTATAAACCAATTACAACTAGAGCATAGGCGCTACACCTGGAGACGCTGTTACTTCAAACGCTTCGAACATGAACAGGTGCAACGAAAACATTCAATTCGAAAACATTTGGTGCGTTTCGCGCCGCACGGCTGCATTGGAGTAGGCCGCAACTGAAGTGAACAGTGTCAGCGCCCTTTATCTTTACTGCTTCCTCCTCTAACGCTTGTGCCCAACGGGCATATGGAACGTTAAGCAAAAAGGTGTTAGATAGTGACCACAGGAAAAAAAAAGTGCTGTTTGCAGTGTTTCATCGCCGTTTTATTGTTATATGTATGATTAACTGAAAAGGTAATGTTACATGGAGCATGAATAGGAAATTTTAGTTTCGTGCACGCGTGCTTTTATCTGCTTGTGATTTCATTTTGCATGACCAACCCGTTGGACACAGGCGCACAAGGCAGTCATTATACTGCGCAATTCTATACTGGCATTTCTATCCGCCAAGGGCCGGTCTTCCCTGTGCCATGGTGCATGGCCAGGAAAATAATTTGATGCTGTGATCTTGGGTCGCGGTAGAGGAAGCTATGCGTGTGTTGCCACCTGCGTGCTTAGTTAAGTTTAGTTGCGAAGACTATCGCCTAATATTGTCAAGTATTCTTTACTCTTTATTTATTTAACGTATACCTGCAGCGCCCGAAAACATGTCAGGGGGTTACAGATTCGAAAAAAAAGTTTTCATTCTCAGCAAACACTTGCACATTTGAGAGCTCATTCCAGTACCGTATCGATTTAACAGCCTGTGGTTGATTCCTCTGTCATAGGAATCGGTAAAACACGAAAGGGAAATTTGCAGCGAAATCTGCAGCTGAGCATGCTTTGCGGGTCGGCGGCTGTCTTGTGGGTGTGCTTGGCGAGCGCGGGTCTCTTTAGCAAAGATGTACTGGCGTCATTTCCGTCACGGATATGACGTCAGTGAAATCTGGTTGTATCCCGACATAAAACACTTGCTTGTTCATATATAAAACCCGAAAACGAACAACCCGAGGTATAACGTACTCTTTAGTACTGAAGGTTGCTTCCCCGCAATAAGACCTGTGTGCTGGGGTGCACATTTACAGGACGCTTGCTTCGTTGTACTGGCGTCACTTCTGTGACGGATATGACGTAAGTGAAATCTTCGTGAATCCCGGAATAAAACACTTTTGTGCTAAAAATTAATTGCCGAAAATTCCAACTCAGGGATGGCATTCCCCGACTTCAGATGAATTATCAATGCGATCTGGCACATCATATGGCATCTGTAAGTAAGTATCGTTGCAATTCCAGTTTGATTGTTGCATATAATTATTCCCCTGGCTTCCGTATTGTATTGGGTTCAGAAATTTTCCCGAAATTATCAAGCTAAGAAGTGTAAGCTATAAAGATGAAAAGTGACAATTCTTATTTCAGTAATCTCCGCGGTTTTAGTATGGCGTGAGCTGTGCAACCACATAACACCTCGCTGGGTTGGGTGGGTGGGGGTGACTGTGATGAATTTGCGCCGTGGGCTTTAGAAGCCGTTGTATTGTGAGATGCTGAGAAACCGTGCGATATTCCCTGCCCAACTTTCTGAACCTGCGGTCGACCATGTCATCGTCAGGGGATTTTCTGCGTGACTTGATGTGTTCGTGTTAGATGCAGGACAGCTTCATCTCGCTTGCAAGATGAAGCTGTCCTGCATCGAATACGAACACATCAGGTCACGCAGAAAATCCCCTGCCTGCCCGCGTCTGCCCAGATCTCTTCGAGTCACCCCCTTGGGCTCTGGCTTACAACCGGCATGGCAATTCGCGCAACAACAGTGATCTTAACGTTCCTCCGGAGCACTAAACTTGTCAGTGAGCTATGAACTCTCAGACAAATGCCTATATCGCCTGATTGTGTGTGTGCTTTTTGTGTGCGTCTGTGTGTTTGAGTATTCATGTTTAGGTGAGAGTTTTCATTAATTTTCATCACACCTTCACCCCCATTTGGTGTAGCAAGTCGAGCGCCCCGCCTGGCTGACCTCACTTGCCCATTAAAGATGTTTCTCTCTCGATGTGTTCGTTTTTTTTTTCTTTTTGTTTACGCGTTACGGTGTGCTCTACGCCTGAGCGAACATGTTTTGTGTGGCCAAACATAAAGCCAATAAATAAGCTCATCTAGTGGCTCTACGCAAACGCGTCACCGCTTATCTTCTGGTCTTAATCTTTCGGTCTTAATTCAGTCTTTAATCACCAAGGTGGAGTGGCACTGTGTTCTGTCCGCTCTGCAAGCATCAAACAAGGCTTATCTCAGGCTAATCAAGCGTACATGCAAGGTTCCCGCCGGTTGATATGTCCAATAATGCCTTTGACAATGCCCTTAAGACGAAAAATGGCGGGTAGTTCTTCCTTCCTGTAAGAAGATAACGCCGACGCCAGCGCCGCTGTTTTTCGTATTGTAGCAATTTTCTAGTTTTGAAAACGCTCTTGCTTCCTTTTTAATTTCCGTAAAGTTTCTAAAAAACTGTGATTGATTCCTCTGCCGTAGGAGTCAGTCAAACACGAAAGTGAAATGTGCAGCCAAATCTGCAGCTCAACGTGATTTGCGGCATAGAGTTTTTTAGTAAGTATACCAGACAGGAAACTGCGCCTGGTAATCCATGTCGCCTTGGGGGTTATGGGAAGACCCCCCCTCCCCCTACCTGGCTTGGGCTTGGCATGACCATTGAATTCTTAAGCGGTTTTTGGGATTTGCTTTCTTCACTATGCATTAACACATCTGCAAGCTACGAGGAAGCCGAAATCCTCCCTGTTCTGTGGTAGGCATGTTCGGTGAAACGGCAGGCAGTGCGCGATCGCACCTGACGTTGGTCATGCGAAGGACTTATGACTGAGAAGGTAAGATGCCGCCGCGAAGGTTCTAGCTGACAAAAAAAAAGCAAGAAAACGTAATTCGACGAAGACAAGATACGACAGATACCGGGGCCCGTATCAGCCCTACTTCTCTTCTTACGCGACTGTTTAAAGGGGCCCTGAAAGGCGTTTTGAGCACACTAAATGAACTAGCGCAATCGTTAGATTGGGTTGTCAACGTCATCTGTGCCAGAGAGAGAGAGAGAGAAACAACTTTCGCTGAGCCCATTTCAGGTGACGCTCGCAGGCGTCAGATGGGGTGGAACCCTATTCACGAGTCCCATATGAGTCCAATAGCTCCTGGCCCCTGGACGCGAGCTCTTGCTGCTTCGACAGGTCGGGGCTGGGCATCAAGATCTCCCATCGCTCGGGTAGGGGGGGAAGGGGAAGGGGGAGGGAAGGTAGAGGATTCCTGAGCTCAGTACACTCTGCCAGTATGTGCGGCAGAGTGCCTTCCGTCTTTTTGCAGAACGGGCAGATGGGGTCGTGTTCTGCCGGGAACATCTTGTGCAATAAAGCTGGGTGCGCCAGTGACCCCGCTAGTATTACTCTTTTACGGGCAGCGGAAAGCTCACATTTTTGTTGCAAAGATTGTCGCTTTTTTCTCACTCTTCCCTTCATGTTTTTGGACCCCGCCATCTTCACATGTCTTTCTCATCGCCTCCCAGATGTTCGTCATGAGCTAGACATCCTGCTATTGGGCGGCCTTTTCACGCACTTCCGGCAAAGAGATGAGTCATCTGCTCAGCGTCGGCTCGCCGGCTGATCTGCCAGCGGAGTGCCGGAGTGCTTGGACATTTTACTACAAACGAAACAAGTGTAAACAAACGCTTAACCGTTTGTAATGAATGCAACACCGCCATAACACGACATGGATATTCTCTTACCTGAGTACGTTCCATAAAGAAAGCGTTGAAGCCCCGTGGCACTTCGTTCGTGCAATCGCAGGGAATGCCCTGAGCCGAATGTCCGGGATTGACGCATACAATTTATTCAACTTCAAAACAATCCAGAGATGCGTTTCGAACGAACACAACGTGACAACATGCGTTGCAAGTCTGAACCGCGATTGACAGACGATAGGTTGCCTCCTCCTGCCCGTCGTAAATTCGGCACTCACCTCGCGCGCGGTTTGCGGGGACGAACAGCAAGTCACTTAACTTTGGCGCACAAGCCGAGATGGCTTTTAGCCACGCACACTGCACATACCCCATGCGAGGTTGAGACGTACGTCGCTCGAGAAAGATAATCCGCACCATGGGAAGCACTATCCACCCGCAGAAGCACAACGTCGCATTTCATCGCGAAACAAAGGCGTCCACAACACACACACCATCGCCTCCTGTAATGCCAAACGCATCTCACACTTCCCAATGGGAGTGAGTGGTACGCCTGCAGTGCCCACGCGTCGCGAGGTGGGGCCTCGAGCTGAACCGGGATCACGCAACCGTAACGGACTTCTAGAGCGGTTTGAGCCTTGTTGCCAAGGCAACCGATGTTTGAGATTGTCAAAGAAATGGCGCTCGCTCCAGCGCTAGAAAGCTCAGAGCGCGGCGGAGCATGTTTTGCCAACGTTGTCGCTCTCCACCACGCGTCGCCCCAAGCTGAACTGGTCACATGATTGAAGCGTTTTGTGCACGGGTTCTGTATCGGTTTAAAATGTATTTTTCCCATTCCGCCGGCAGGAATTACCACCACCCCAAAATAAAACCCGGTACCAGCGGGGCCACATCTCATACGGCGCCTTTTGGATAAACAGTGTGCGGTGCTTTAAAGGGAACGAGCGCACGATCCTCCCCGTGCGGCTGCGAGTTCGCCGCCGATAAAAAATCACGTGCCGCCGATAGCAACTGCAGCAACGTACACCGCGAAAAGGCAAGGCAAGGCCACCGCACACATGCGGCCAGATTTTTCGTTGGCTTTTCCAGGCTTGAGCGGAGTGCGGGATTCATGGTGTCAACAAAGCTTTCCCGTAGCAGACGGCAGTCTTAGGAGCGCAATAGCGGAAGTACGTCACCGCTGAGGAGCGCAGCATCATGGGAGGGAAGGCTCGCTCGCCGTCAACAGCGAAGAATAAGTTGAAAGGAGGAGGGAACGCGGCGCGACGACAATGCGGGGTTTTTGATTGACGATTTCTCAGCTAATACTCATCACTTTAACAAAATTCTAGCGGGAGGAGATTGCTAATATAGTGCTTTATTTGGTTACACGTACATATGTGCATCGGCGGAAGGTATGCCACGTTTTTTTTTCTTCAAGTATGAACCAAGTCGCTGAGCAACAAGTTTTCTTAAACTGTAGCTGACGGTCGGTGCACCGGTTTACCACGAAGACGGCGTTTTCATAGGCACGCTCAAAAAGCTTCCCAAACTCTTCAAACAACTTATTATCTGAAACAATGGTAAAGTTAATAAATTGAGAGTCTCTAATGAGTTTCCCACCAAATTTCAGCATTTTTGTTACCTGCCAGCTAATCCTGCATAATACTAGGCACAACCGTTCCTGAAAAAATACGCCTTACTTACTTTTCCTTAGCTTTAAAACAGCCTGTTTTATTTTCCACTTGTATAATAACACACCATCCTTTGCGTTTTTTGTGGCACCGTGTTAGAATTTACGGCCACTGAAGTGTTTCAATCCAAGTCAATGATGAAACTGAGGCGAGCGCGTGATATAATGGCGGTCCATGACTACACAGACGGCCTCGATGAGAGCCGCATAGACGCTAGCGCCAGATTCCTCTCTAGTGTTTATTGTAAGAAACTATGATCTGCGGGTCGGCGGCTGTCTTGTATGCAGTATTTGCGCAGCTGCGGCTTCCCTTAATATCTGTGCTACGAGGTTCCAGGCTGCGGTGGCCTGCTCTGCGGTGGTAGCCGCTGCGTCGTTCCAGTTTGCCTTGTTTCAGGCTTGTAATATGACTGCTTGGTAAGTTATCTACTTGCTGTCCGTGAATTGTAATGCAGTGTGCCAGCGTTGCCAAGCAACTGTTGGTGGGTGAGCATCTATTTTCTAAAGGACACTTGTGGAAACCCAAATATTGCCGCGAACCATACATTGGGTTTGTTTATTTGTGTTTTGCTTTTACCGCCCGGCTGCGCCGGTCTGTGTTATCTCTGCGCCAAGGGAAGCGCGTGTTTCATTCTTTCTTTCTGTGCCGCATGTGTTATCTGTTGTGATAGGGAGAGCATTCCGATCTAACGTGAACAGCCCAGAATAATCTTCTTGGATCTACTATGTTCTCGATGCGAATCGACGTTTCGAGAACACGCGCGCCAAAAGATAAAAAGCCTGCAGTGCGGACGCCGGGGCATTCGATTCGACGTCAACTCGCCTGTGCAAGTCACTTTGTTGACCGCTGCTTCGCCCCTCTGTATTCTTTGAGTTGTTAGGGGAGCACAAGTTCGCTCCAATAAACGTGTTTCTCATTAACACCACTGCATCGTCCTTGGCTACGTGACATCTGGTGGAGGTGCTGGGTATGAAGGTGCGTACCCAGCACCTCCACCAGATGTCACGTATCCAAGGACGATGCAGTGGTGTTGAATGAGAAACACGCCCGGACTTTCGACGAACACCTTGCAAGGTTGGAGTCCTGTACTCGAGGCCATTCGTACGTCGGGGTTGACGCTGAAGCCTGAAAAGTGCCGTTTCGCATACGGGGAACTCAAGTTCTTGGGCCACGTCGTCAACGCCGCGGAGTCCTACCTGACCCGGCAAAAACTTCAGCCATTGCGAACTTCCCAAGGCCAAAAGACAAGAAGGGCGTGCGGAGATTTCTCGTGCTGTGCGCATACTACCGGCGCTTCGTCGCAAACTTCGCACGCATTGCAGAGCCACTCACGCGCTTGACGAAAGATAGCACCCCTTTCAGCTGGGAAAACGACCAAGAAAAAGCATTCGGCGAGCTCAAAAACGCCTGCAAAGCCCGCCCGTGCTCGCTCATTTCGACGAAATGCCGAACGGAAATGCATACGGACGCCAGTGATATAGGCTTGGGTGCCGTCCTTGTCCAAAAGCAAAGCGGCTGCGAAAGGGTAATCGCCTATGCTAGCCGTGGTCTGTCGAAGGAGGAGAAAAACTATTCTGCCTCTGAGAAAGAGTGCCTGGCTATTATATGGGCGATTTCAAAATTTCGCCCATACGTGTATGGAAGGACCATTCAAGGTTGTAACAGACCACCATGCGCTGTGTTGGCTCGCCAATTTGAAGGACCCCTCTGGCCGTCTTGGGCGGTGGAGCTTGCGCCTGCAGGAGTTCGACGTTACAGTCGTTATAAATCCGGCAGGAAACACTCCGACGCCGACTGCCTGTCCCGCGCCCCCGTCGACCCACCCACCACAAGACTCTGATGAAGACAGCGCGTTCTTCGGGATCGTGACGGAGAGCGACCTAGCCGCCCAGCAGCGTGCCGACCCCGACTTACGCGTCATAATCGAGTACCTCGAGGGATGCAACGTTGCCGTTCCTAGGACCTTCAAACGCAGTTTACCAGCATTCAGCCTGAGAAACTCCGTCCTTGTGAAGAAGAATTTCAGCCCCGGAACAAGAGCGAAATACCTTCTCGTCATCCCCGCGGACCTTCGTGACGAAATTTTGGAAGCGTGCCACGACGACCCGTCTTCCGGACATCTGGGCACAGCCCGCACTATCGGAAAAATCAAGGCGAGGTACTACTGCCCGGCCTTACCTCTGACGTCACCCACTACGTCCGGAGCTGCCGTGACTGCCAGCGACGAAAAACGCCGCCGACAGACCCGCCGGACTTCTGCAACCGATCGCCGTCCCATCGAGACCATTTCAACAGGATTGGAATGGACCTGTTAGGCCCGTTCCCTACGTCACGATCACAGAACAAGTGATTGGTCGTAGCGACAGACTACATGACGCGCTACGCAGAGACCGCCGTCGCTTCCGAGGGGGGACTGCACAAGAAGTGGCGAAGTTCTTTATAAGCCAGTGTTGTGCTGCGACATGGAGCCCCGGAAGTCCTAATCACAGACCGCGGAACGGCATTTACTGCGGAGCTGATGCAAGAGTATTACGCTACAGCAACACGGATCACCGAAGAACGAGCAGGCGTACCACCCCCAAACGAACGGACTAACAGAACGTCTGAACAAGACAATCGCAGATATGCTGTCAATGTACGTTGACGTTGAACATAAGACTTGGGACGAAGTGCTCCCGTATGTCACGTTTGCGTACAACACGGCTATCCAGGAGACGGACACAGCTGACGCCGTTCGAGCTTGTCTACGGTAGAAGTCGACTACGATGCTCGACGCCATGCTTCCGCACGTAGAAGACGACGACCTCAACGCCGACGTCCACGGATATCTTCAACGTGCGGAGGAGGCCCGCCAGCTCGCTCGAGTTCGTATAACGGACCAGCAGCTGGTGGATGCGGCCGCTACAAACCTCCGACGCCGAGAAACAAACCGAGTACCAACCAGGGGATCGTGTGTGGGGTTTGGACTCCCATCCGACGACGCGGACTCAGTGAGAAGCTCCTGCGAAGGTATTTCGACCCTACCAGATTCTACGACGTGTTGGCCAACTTACCTACGAAGTGATCCCCGATGGTGACTCCGGCACATCACGACGACGCACGCGGCCGAAGTCGTCCACGTGGTTCGCTTAAAACCTTTCTACGGACGATGACGAACTTTTATTTTCATTTGTTCGGACTGTCGCTATGTTAGCATCGGGTCGATGCACTCTTAAGGGGGGGGTAATGCCGCGAACCATACATTGGGTTTGTTATTTGTGTTTTGCTTTTACCGGCCCCGGCTGCGCCGGTGCGTGTGTATCTCTGCGCCAACGAGGAAGCGCGTGTTCCATTCTTTCTTTCTGTGCCGCATGTGTTATCTGTTGTGATAGGGAGAGCATTCCGATCTAACGTGAACAGCCCAGAATAATCTTTCTTGGATCTACTATGTTCTCGATGCGAATCGACGTTCAGTAGAACCACGCGCGCCAAAGATAAAAAGCCTGCAGTGCGGACGCCGGGGCATTCGATTCGACGTCACTCGCCTGTGCAAGTCACTTTGTTGACCGCTGCTTAGCCGCCTCTGTATTCTTTTGAGTTGTTAGGGGAGCACAAGTTCGCTCCAATAAACGTGTTCTCATTCAACACCACTGCATCGTCCTTGGCTACGTGACAATATCGTGCTGTACTTCGTAACTCCTGAAAAAGTTGTGCGGAGCATTGTTACCATCTGTGAACGCTTTTTTGTGCGATAGAAGTATTTAGCGGACTGCTCTGAACGACGACGGACCCGTGACAGCTGCTGTTTCACTTTCGTTATCAATAAGCTTCGAGCTGCACCCGAAAGGTCGACATGTCGAAAGTGGCCCTGTATTAACTAAATTAATTGGCGCTTCCTGTATCTGGGCTAACTAAATAAGTTTCCCTGTGTTTGTTCCTTGCGTTAGCAACTACATAAAAATTGTTTTCTCTTATTAGACACATCCTGATGAAGCGATTTAAATCTAGTCTTGTAAAGTCGGCTTCACTAATCACAATTGGATTGCTGGAAAGAATTCTAATGACGGGAAATATACTTCATTAAACATAGCTGTTTGGCAAGCTGGCGCATTATGGTTGAAAAATGGAGCGCGACTTGGACAACGACACTAAAAAGAACGACGGGACAGAGCGCTTGCCCCGTCGTTCTTCTTTAGTGTCGTTGTCCAAGTCGCGCTCCTCAATCACTAGAAATATAAGCAGTGTGACAGGAAAATTTAGAGTTTCACGGCCTTCATTTAATACCCAATCAGTGCATTACATTACGTTTTTTATTCTTATCGCGTCTGAAGATACGAGTCCATCATAATTACGCATCGTAATTTGTCTGATTATGTGCTTAGTTAGCATGAATTCGGCATTGCACTTTTTTTTTCCATTAAGGGTAGACTTTGCTTGTGTACTCGCCAAAGAATGCTGACACAGTAATACCGTTACACTTCTGGTCATTGAATTTGTGATTGACAGAAGAAATACTGAAATGGCCCTTTCAATAATGCTTGTGAGACACCGTTTTCACAATTTCCAAAACATTTTTTACATATACAGTGTCCACCATGTGCGCTTAACCGACAGCCAAAGACTGGAGGAGGCATGCACGAAAATTTTTGATGCATATCTAATAATCGGGTACCACTACGTGACTACGAGTTCCCTGCACATGCCTAGACTGGAGATATCTATTACAAAGTAATGCTTTGGTGCACAAGGGTGTGCATTTTCTGAGGCATCCTGTTTCACAAAAAACTAATTTGTGTTATCTGAAATGGATTAGCTTAATGTCTGACAGCCCTTAGCCTGCGAAATCTATCCATTTATACGTTGTTGGCAGCTGTTTGTCTAGGGTTACTGTCCAATGGTACATTTTAGGCACCTGTTTGTTCTGTGTCACTTATTGATTTTGTTTGTGTAGCTGACCTTGTCCTGCCAGCAATGATTCTAATATTTCAAGACATTAAACTTCGATTTGTAATGTTGTTTTGAACTGCCTCTGATGTGTAAGGTGGCAAATCTGGCTATTGAGCGCAGATTTCCTGCTCTCATTAATCTCAAGATATTGTACATAGCTTGTTCTTAGCTTATGAGCCTACGATTCCACGTTATTGCCTTTAAACCTACCTAAAAATGGCTCAAGTCCACGCTGTCAAGGTGTTTGGAAAGCAATGCTGTAAACGACAGCCGCAACGATTACCCATGCAACGTCACGAATTCACACACGTGACCCTACAAAGAGTGACACCAGAGATTCTGCCAGCCGTTACCTCGGATACGCGGGGGCGGCGCCCCGAACGCAGCAGCGTCGGCCATGGCTGGGCTAGACCGACGAACGCCGCTGCTCTAGCCCGGCCGGGCGTCGGCGGAAAGAAAACGGAGAAAAGCGTATTTCGCAAAATGAGACCGCGGAACCTAGCCATCCTGGTGGGCTAGGTCGGGGCTACATTACTGTGCGACACAAACGCAGACTCCGAAACAATTCGGCATAGGAGCTTAGTGATTCCCATTTATACCGATTTAAACTACTTAGTGTCGTAACTTTGAGAATTGCGGGAAAGCTGTGGGAACTTTTAATATTTCGCCTTTTGTAATACCCGTTAAAACACAACCTAATTGGCATTCACCAGTTTATAAAATGGAGTCCCATTCATGGCAAGCAGTGCACAAAATGTAGCGTTTCTCTGGAGCCCAGATGTCTGTATGTGGTCTCTACATTTTGTTTTCCCTCCCTTCAAACCAATCCATATCGTATCGTTGCCGTACGACCCCTTAATTCCGTCGGGTCCGCGTTACCCAGGAGCTACTGTCAAACAAGTTAATCAAGCCATGCGAAGGAAGTGCGCAATGGACGCGAAGCTGCACCAGAACAGGCTCAAAACAACCGTCGCTAAAGCAGACGACAAAACCGGCGGAATGGGCCCCGCCATTGCGCCCGCCGGGGTATGGTAGCCGTTGTGAGCAGGCTCCGGCGCGCGGGGAACGCTGGATAATAGCGCCCGCTCGCCGCGTCATCTACACTGCGCTCTGTGAGTGAGGGTCATTAAGGGCTCGTCGAAGAGAGCGAAGTCCTCTTTATTTTACTCCGTGGTCGCCTCCAAAAAGATCCCTCTCCCTCCCAGTCGCGTTGGGAGTTTTTGTGGCGCACGCCACGACGAAAACGTTGGCTGGTATACTCGGTGACAACTTAACACCGAAGTTGCCGCTGTGCCTTATCACCGTAGCCGGATGTTTCTCCGCGTGGTGCAGTTAGGGCGTTACTGGGAATATTTTGAACATGGCGTGAGCCGTTCCCGTGATTTTTTGGACTTAATATGCTTATAAATGACTCCAGTGACGACAAACAAACTGCGTGAGACAAGGCAGGCGATATCACGCATTCATAGCAAACCCCTTTCAAAACGCGCGCGCACTGACGTCACGGGTCCGGCGCTTTGGCGGAGTGATACACTACATGAGGTGGTGCCGTTCTTGAGTTGTAACCGAGTATAGAAGTAGAAAGCTTTGGTTTAAAACATTGCATTTTTAAACAAATGCTATATCGGCGTGTCAGCTCAGACAAAGTTATGAATATATGTGGTACTGAAAATTCTTTCATGCATGCCAGCTGTTACATTTTAAGTGGTCGAATACACCGAGATAGCCCAGATAAAGAGAAGAAGGGACCAAGGGGGCAGCCTTGGTCGTCTGAACAAGGAGGACGATCATCGTAAGCCATGGACATTCGTAGCTATATAATGTAAATACTGTTATTCTTTGTTATTTGGGACTTGGACTTCTTTTTTCATCATCTTATGGTGCCTGGCAACCCAGAAGTAGTCAGGGCTACGAAGCCAGCGTATCGTGTCCAATCGGTACGAGTGACGTCAGTGACCACAGGGTGGAGGAGGCATCGTTGTAATCCAGAAAGAAGAATGCACAAGCTGAAAGTAAAAAAAAATACAGCTTGTTGGCAACAAAACACCAGGCTTATAAATGAAGTGCTCAGTCATAGAGCGGCTGTAGTCCAACAACGATGTGCTGAGCAGGCTGAGAGAGGAGGAGAGGAGAGAGAGAGAGAGAGAGGAGAGAGGGAACAACTTTCATTATAAGCATTGATAAAAAGATCACGTGGAAGTCGTTCCCTATTCAGGGGAATCGATGCGCCGTCTTGACCACGTCTTGACCAGGGAGGGGCTAGGCAGCTGTGTTTCCCACTCCTCTTGTGAGTGTGGGAAGGAAATCTTGGTGGTGTCAATCCTGGCGTAACTTCGCATTCTACAGTAATGTGACTGAGTGTTCGGGGCTTCTCGCAGAATTTGCATCCGATTGAATACTCGCTTGGTGACATATTAGGTCGGGTGGGAATGTTCTCCTACTAAGCCTGTACTGCTGAGTAATCTCTTTAAATTTAGTGAATGGGGTAAGTTCTACCGTAGTCTCCAGGGCCTGGTTGGTCAGTACCTGGGCCTGTTGGGGAGCAAATTCGTCGCCCTCCATGGAGGCGCGAGCAGGCGTCCACACGATTTCCACCTTTCGGTTGGGGGATCGACTTGATGATATTCTATGTGCTAGAGGGGCCATTCGTCCCGATTGGTAACTTCGGTACGCTTCTTAAGAATGTCGAGCAGAAAAATCCTATACCCGACTAATAGTTCGCGGCGGCGTTTGACGCAATTATGAGGTACGATGATGCTGCCAAAGGTATGCGGGCCAGCTAAAGGCTAAGAAGAGTTGGATGCAGAGTGGTAAACACCTGCCGTGATCGACAACCCCAGCGCCTTACGTGCTGGATTATCAGAGTGACTCGCCTGGAAGACATTCGCGATACACCGCCCCCACACACCCTGACAGGAGACTTCAATGCGCACCATCCTTCTTGGGGAAGCAAAAAAAACACGGCTAAAGGAAGTCGCCTTTTGGACATTGCTGACCGCCTTGGTTTATGTGTACTTAACGCCGGGGACCCAACATATCCTCATGAAAGGATGTCGAGCGGCCTTGACGTCACCATGGTTTCCGCGGCGTTGCTGACGACCACAAGCTGGTATGCCGACATTGAGTGTCAGAGAAGCGACCACGTCCCAACGTACATCACTCTGAATGGATTTCCTGTTGGTCGTCGTAAACCTGTGGTTCAATTTGTGAACTGGAAAGGTTTCACCACCGCAATAGAAGAGAGCGCTGGCACCTTCTCGTCCTACGATGACGCTATCGATAGCATCACGAAGCCCGGAGGTTGCGCAGCAAAGCTGGCAGGCTTCCAAAGGAGTATACTGTGGCTGACGCTGAATATGACAATCTTCGGGCGATCCGTAGAAAGACGGAAAGACGTGCGCGGAAAACCTTAGCGATCGAAGACGTACGAGTGGTCAGACGCACGCAAAAGCTCATTCAGAGAGATTTGGAAAAGCTCGCCAAGCGTGAATGGATGTCGTGTTGCTCCAAATTAGACCATAGGAAGCCCCTCACGAGGATATAGAGTCTAGTTCGTGGTCTTCGTCCACCACGGGCTCAGTTACATGCCTTTACCTAAATTTCCTTGAGAATAAAGACAACTGACCTGGATGTAGCTGAATCCTTTTGTGCGAAAATCACCGCCACGCAAGGGTCACTTCCTACAAGCACCGTAGCAACAATGAGCCCCCCATCGGCGAACACATCTTATCTGGACACACCCTTTTGTGTGGCGGAACTCGAGGCCGCCCTGGCCTCAGTTCAGAAAGCTTCTTCCCCAGGTCCTGACGGCATTTGCTACGGGGTCCTGAGTCATCTTGGTGCTAATTCAAAGCGGTGGCTTTTCTCAGTGTTTAACCATTCTTGGGAAACCGTCCACCTTAAACCAGAGTGGAAGCGCGCCAGCATTGTACCAATCTTAAAGCCTGGCAAGGTGCCCACGCACATTGACTCGTATCGGCCAATTGCGCTCCTCAGTTGCGTCGTAAACTGATGGAGAAGATGGTACTGCAGCGCTTGGACAGGGGTCTCACTGAGAGATGTATATATTCGTCGCAGATGTCAGGCTTCCGCAAGGATCGGAGCAGCATCGATAACGTGATTGCCCTTGCAACACAGTTTAAACAGGCAAAGGCTCGAAGACAATTAGCCATCGCAGTCTTCATTGACATAAGATCAGCTTATGACTGCGTGCTCCATGGAGCTATCTGCGCAGCTATGAGGTCTGCAGTTATTTCGGGAAGCATCCACGATGGGATATGCGATTACCTCTCCGGCAGAAGCATCTACATGCGCGTAGCAGATGGTGACACGTCATCGCACAATGTTACCCGCGGTGTCCCCCAGGGCAGCGTCCTGAGCCCAACGTCTCCTTGGTCAGTCTTGAGAGATGTCTGCCGCAATCGGTGAAAATCTCAATGTACGCGGGCAATATATGCATTTCGTTCTCAGGCCACAACCGGCGTGTGATTCGAGCGAGACTACAGCGCGCTATTAACTCGGTTGCGAAGTTTCTCGCAACACGCGGCCTTGAGATATCACCCACCAAGTGCGCCGCAATGGCATTCACTAAACGGGATGTATCCAAGTACCATTTAATGGCCGCGTACCAATACCGTATGTCGATCATCACAAATTCCTTGGTGTCACTTTTGACCGTGATCTGACATGGACACCACACGTTCGCGCTTAAGAGAAGCTGATATCATTGCGCACATTATTGGTATGGCTCTCAAATTACGCTGGTGGATGCAATGTCAGCTCTCTTTTAAAAAGACACTGAAGTGATATGTAAACATTGCGGGATTACTAGCGCAAATTGTAGTCTGGAGTCCCCATGCCATGCTTCGACCACTCTGGGCGCGTTTATGCGATTTTATTTAGTAGAAAAATTAATTCGAAAAAATTCCCCGCATTTCCCCGAGGGGAAGAATGTGAAAGTGCGAATGCACGAGTTGAATTTGCGCGGTTCGGTAATGTTCGCGAAAGAGAGATCACACACACACACACAACTACAAAGAAAGAAGATGCATTATTCACAGACACCTACTTGTGTTGTCGTTGTACTTGATTGCTAGAGCGGATCTCAGCTTTGAATTTCGTGTCAGTACTCCTTTAAGCGGGTGCATTAGCCTTCTCACGCCCGATTCCTGGCCAATCCCCACGTGGGTATGTGCCATGTCAGCGGCCAGGCAGCGCGCGCCCATCTCCCCCCCCGTTGCCAAGGAAGCCGAGGAGATTCCTGGCCAATCCCCCACGTGGTATGTGATGCGGACATCGCCGGTGGACGCAGGTTCAGGGTCGCTTAAGAAGTGCATTGCCCTTAAAATGCTGTCCTCCTCTCTTTATACGGCTCGCGCCATTTTCTGTGGCGTTTTTCGTGTGACGTCGGGAGGAGCCGAGCTCGCAATTGGCTGCGCTACTGGGAACGGCTCCCCCGGCTTCAGGCAGAGTCAGTCGGGGACCCAGCGTTTCGGGCTTCCGGCGGCCGCCGACGGGTCGTCGCAATTCGTTCGCTCAGTTTGAAACCATGGTGTCGGAACGAAACGAAAACCGGAAACGAAAAACGAAAAAAACGATATTTTTGGCTGGAACGAAAACGAAAACGTAACAATATTACTTATTTCGTTCAGGAGCGAAACCGAAAAAAATTCGTTTCGGTTTTCGGTTTGAGTGGCAATTTCAGGTATTTCAGGAATCATTTCAATTTCTATTCAGCAAAACGAAACATTGCGTTGATTCTCTGGCATAAAATCGTCTTTCGTTTTTTTGGCACCCACTCTTTCCTTCGGAAGGCTTGCTGCCTGCTCCCATACTCTCACCGTTTGTTCCGATAACCGCAGTGCTGAGCTCCACGCGGGATTGCCGCGGTCATCTGGCTGCGATGCAGACGTCACGGCCTTATTTATTTATTTATTTGGTTTGTTTAATAAAATACCTACATTAGCCCTACATTTTCAGGGGGTGTGATACATGTATATTAAACACTAATATTCTAAAAGAAGACGTAAAAACAATGAGGAAAAAAATACAACCTTTGGTGTGTACACCACTACCAGCGCGAACAGCAGCTATTACAGCCGCACTCAATGCAAACAGCTACACTTGCTGTGAGAGTGCAGCGGAAAACATGTCATAAGCAGCGGAAGCAACAGTTTCGCGGAGGGCAGTATTATCTCTAATAGTTTTTCGGAAAATACGCTTTCAGTGCGGATATGTGTCATTAATATTCACCAATTTCGTGCTGTTATGCCTTCGTCTGGATATATATCAGGGGGGGGGGGGGGGGGGGGGGGGGGGTTGCTGAAGGTACTGATGTTAATCCATTGCTACCTAATCATCTCTTACAATCTCTTTTAAGATTTAAAAACAGGAGTTTTACAGTGTTCTATGAGACGGACCATTTTAAACTTTTAACAATAACATCACAACTATACGAGTTCCTCAGAAATTATATTTTTCAATAACATATTATGCATGACTTCACCTTTTTTAACGAAATTTCATAATTCTCAATCTCTTCAACAATTTCACAAATCTAAATTTTTTTCGCGCAAACACGAACCGTTATGAACCGTTACGAACGATTATTTTTTTCGTTCCGGAGCTGAAACGGAGCGGAACTTTTATTTATGGAACGAAACAGAAACCGAAACGAAAAACATTTCGTTCCGACACCCTGGTTGAAACGAAGCCAGGACACGTTTGTAAATGGAAGAAAGTGCCTTTCTTTAATGGACCTCTCCCGGGGTACGTCACGCGGCGGCCGTGACGTCACGGAAATCGCACGTGCTGGGTGTGGCCGGGAGGGTGGTTGGCAAAACATTCGGACCCGCGCGCGGCGGGTCTGCAGTGAGGCTGCATTAGACGCGCGCAAAAGTGGAATTTTTGTTTACGTGTTGGCTTTTCTGATGCCAGTGGGCTGCTGTGCTCTCGGCTACCCAAATTTTGCGAGCAAAATCAGCGGCATCAGACTTTTCGGAGTCCCCACAGAGGTAAATTCGGCGTGTATTGTGGATGCGCGCAATGTGCCGAAGAGGCTGGCAGCCAAAGCAGCGACATAGTCTGCTCTTACTCGTAGCAACATTTCGCATTCTCGAACTTCAGCTGTTCTCCAAAGCGCAGTCATACCGTCTACATTGGCAGTCCGCGCTGATTCGTGCAATGGAATGATAATGTTTATCAACCATCTGCTATCATGCAGCACCAGCAGAAATTTGCTCAAGTGAATTGGGGGGGGGGGGGGGAGGGGGAGGAGGGGGCAGACGGAAATTTTCTTGCTGCGAAATATTGGCATGTTTTGAGGAGGTAGAGCACTGTATTACAAACACAATGAATGCCTAACCTGCTTAGGCGACGCGAAATAAATGTTTCGACGAGGGATCCGCGATAGCCGCCTGCCGCCTGATCGACAACGACAAGTTTGGTTTTTTGTTATGGGGGGATCTGTTCAAGACGAAGGAAATTCATTGCTTGTAAGTACAATAAATTTTTACCTTGATCGAATATATTCTGCCTTGAGGATGCCGGAAAACTGAGATGCTTGCCGTGCTCACGTGTAGCATCGTGCCTTCGGGGCGAGATGGGCCGCTCACACGACTGGAAAAATGTGTTTGCCCTTAGCGAACAGACTCAGTGAATGTATTCATTTGTTGCGGCCTCCCGACGCTGGCGTATGCAGCGGGCGTACATGGACACTAACTTTAACTATCATGAAATAATGACTACCGAAAATATTTCAGTGCACTGTCGCAAGATATACGCACTAGCCATATGTGGCCGCTATGTTACTCTCACAATGACGATGAACCATTTCGAGATTTCACTGTGGTAAAGGTAAGAAAACAATCGGTCAATCTCGTAGAGAACGACATCATCGCGATATTTTTATTGGAATAATTTTTGCCTTTTCTCTTCATATTTTGTTTCGTTGCTGCTTATTTTACTATTTAATCCTTTCAATGCTTTACGTTTCCTTTTTTCCCCTCGACATGAAATCGTGTGTACGCCACTGTCTCCGGGCGACGCAAAGAGACCAAGAACAGAGTAGCGTTTAGCTGCCTGAGGCACCGCGCTTAGCTTAAGCGGACCTCGAAAGCAACGATAAATTAGCTTTCCTTGGTATGTGTCCGAACAAAAAGAATCTTAAAAAAAAAACATTTTGATGCGTCGCAACAGCACCAACCTTCAGAATGGACTCGTTTAGGCTGTTCTGCCACGCTCTGAGTATTGCGAAAGCGACGCCCGTTCAGTTGACCGTACGGTAAACGAAAGTGTTGCGGAGGTTGTAGAGCGAAAGCTACATGGAGGTGCGACGGCCACCGCTAGGATAGCTAGACCCCCACCTGGCAATGTGGGAAGCCAGTGACGGCCCGAACCAACGACACATTCGTTATCCTTTCGGGCGCCGCGCGGCCAGGCCGTGCGTCGGCGCAGTCCGCGCAGGCGCTTTCTGCCAACCGCCACCTCACTTCGTTGCCGCCGCAGGCGCCATCCGTCGCGCACGTGCGCTTAGTGACGTCACGTTGTTTACATACCGGGAGAGGTCCATTGGTTAGTTTGTACAGTGTATCTAGCTCCAAGTCAAGGTCGCTTCACACAAGCGCTGCACAAGCGCACATGCGACGCTTCGCTGACAGGTACGCCAGTAGGAAAATATAAAGGCCTCTTGAAGGCGGGAGAAGAGTCAGCGAAGTCAATATAGGTACTAAGGAAAATATAATCAACTGATTTTTTTTTACCGTACAGCGTAAAAATAGGGTGCGGGAAGCACTTTTTTGCGCTAGGCGAACAAGCACAGCGGTCAGCAGCACGACTACGCATCTGCGAACGCTTTTCCGTCTAAGAAATGCAATTGCTAGACGTGATATATTGTGGGATGCTTACTGCACGAGCGCAAACAACAAATAGTCACCCAAGCTGCTTGAAATGCCAAAACTAAATAAAAGTGTAAACTGGATATACAATATATACCTTATATTACCAAGGTCAGCACAGCCCGCCCCTGGAAGGCGGGAGAAGAGTCAGCGAAGTCAATATAGGTACTAAGGAAATAAAATCAACTGATATTTTTTACCGTACAGCGTAAAACTAGGGTGCGGGAAACACTTTTTTGCGCTGGGCGAACAAGCACAGCGGTCAGCAGCACGACTACGCATCTGCGAACGCTTTTCTGTCTAAGAAATGCAACTGCTAGACGTGATATATTGTGGGATGCTTACTGCACGAGCGCAACAACAAATAGTAACCTAAGCTGCTTGAAATGCCAAAACTAAATAAAAGTGTAAACTGGATATACAATATATACCTTATATTACCAAGGTCAGCACAGCCCGCCCCGTGGCCGAGTGGTTTAGTGCGCTGGGTACGTTATTGCAAGTGTTTTGCAAGTTGCGAGTTCGAATCCCCGCGGGTGGGTGCTTTTTTTTTATAAGTTAACTTTTTCGTTTTCCGCCGATGTTTTCTATACTGAGTTCACCTTTTTTTGGGCCGCAACGTTCATTGCTCCACGAACTAGTTCACAGAACGCGCGCAGGCTGGCACTGGCGCGCTAGCGAGTTCTCGTTGGCGTGCTGTTGCCATAAGCACCGACTGCTTGCGGGCAGAGGGCACAGGCCAGAACAGACCCTTGGCCTGGTGCGAACACGCTTTTTACGATACAGGCATGAGTGAGGCAAGCTCCAAATATGCATGGGGGAAAAGCGCATGACATTTGAGCGTCTGCGGGGACGCGGAGGGGCGTTCATGCACTGCGTAGGCCTCGGCTAGTGAATGCTACGATTCCAAGCCGTCCTGGGAGGCTTATCTTACGCATTTATTTTACAGCCGACGACATGGCAGAAGAAGCGCGGTACGATGATTACTGAGATATTGAGAATGCCCATCCAACAACGCCATCGGTTGTGTTTTACAGAACCGAAACCGAAACCGAAACTTGTTTGATTGCTAACCTTGGGCATCGTCCAATCACGGTGCTCCCTCCTCCCAACGTCACAACTTTAGTTGGTCCGGCCGGCCGCAAACCGCGCATAGTAGTGTTCTTCTTTCGCGCTGTGTAAAATAATTACCGATTGTCAAGCGGATAAACGATGAAAAGTGGGCCTAATTTGAGCCAGTCTACGCAGTGCAAAGCAAAAAACGGGAGCTTGACAAATTCACTTCAGTGTCCCTTTAAGGCTATATGACGCTCTCTATGAAGGCTCCTCTGCTACAGCCTCCCAGCACTGACCCCACTCTCCAATGGGAACTGTAGAGGGCTAGAAGGCGTACAGGCCAAAATACTATGAATCTGGCTTGGGGTTCCTAAGACCACGTCCACTGTGGGAACCATGACAGAAAGTAGACGTCTTCCGTTTCATACTCTGCAGGCACTGGAGCTATGTCGAACGCAACTGCGCATTGTAACTAGGCAGCGTGGGCATCTACTAGCAGCGGTCTATGTGTACAGGGCGCAGGAGGTGCTACCTTCACATTTCCAGGCACCAGCCCCTTTTCTTCACCCACCGTGGATGTTCGCTCTTATGAAAATCACAACCACTGTTCCTGGCTTCAAGCGAAAAGCACCAATGCCGACCCCAGCTTTGAAATTGTCTGCCTTGGAGCTCATCATTTGCCTTGGAGCCCATACGTGTGTGTACACAGATGGATCAGTGACGGGTACCTCTTTGGAGGTTGGGATTTGGATTCCCTCGTCGCGAACCGACATTTGCGCCCACTTAGCCACAAGACGTCAGCGATGGCTACCGAGCTCGCTGGGCTGCGGGCTGCTTTTCACTGCATCTTAAAGCAGCCACCCACTAAATTGGCTTTTTCACTAATTCCCGGTCCGCTCAAGTATATTTAGGATCACTACCGAAAGATCAGATGACATGGGAGATACATCATCTGCACCTCCAAGCAACACAACAGCGGCACAGCGTCGAACTGCAATGGCTTCCTGCTCACTGCGGAGTCGCCGGAAATGTTGCAGCTGATACTGCAGCCTCATCGGCCCACATCATCTCTTTTCCACCGCTGCCCGTTCCTTTTACAAGAAAGGATGCGGCAACCCTCGCAAATTCGATTGCCTGAAAACACAGCCGTGCATTTGGACCGACAAGAAACGTCAGCACACGCCCCTGCATATCATTGGCCCTGAATGCAGCTTCAAGATTCCTCCTGGGCTCAGCAAGCGTGAGGAAGCGGTATTGCACCGCCTACGTCTAAACATGGCGTACACACGGCATTTCCTTCTGCAAAATTCAGTAGGACTCTTCACCACTCTGTCCAACATGCCAAGTAACAGGAGACTTCAAACATGTCATCTGTACCTGTCAAAACTTCACAGTTCCAAGGCATACTCTCCTAACAGCTTTGTGTATGCCACACCACGCAGGCCTTGAACTAAGGGCAGTTTTGGGCCCTTGGTCGGACCCACGCCAGGCCGTACGGGCTACCAAAGCTCTGTTGGTGTTCTTGCGTAGTACTGGCTTGGAACAAGTGCTGTGACCAACTTAACTTCCAAACTCTGTGTATGTGCTTTCCAAACTCTGTAAATGCGGTGAACACTCGTACGCAACACCTCGTTTTTATTATTATTTATTATTTATTTATTTATTTATTTATTTATTTTATTTATTTATTTATTATTTATTTATTTATTTTTTTTATTTATATTTATTTATTATTTATTTATTTTAGTTCACAGACCCTGATGTTTTCGTTCCTTCATATGGCGTAGCATGCTCAGCGATATGGCTCGGCTAACCTCGCTTTTACCATTAAATGCATTATGTCTCTCTCTCTCAGAGTGACAAGCGTCATCTCCAGGGAAGTTCCATGAAGCTCCTGACGCTGAAGCTCCAAACATTCAACGACGAGTTGTGGCTGTGGGTCAACTTATAGGCGAAGTTTAAGGCAGCCGTTCACAAAAATACCGGCCTGAAAAATGGAGAGAAGTTTCATTACCGTTGGTCGCTGCTGGATAGGTCAAGCTGGTGCATCCACTACCGGGCTACAACCGACGTTATTCAGACGCCGTGGAAATTCTTTCGCGACGCTATGCTGACACGCCATATTGTACAGGAACATCTGGTGCAGCTTCCATCGCTCCCTTCAGTGGTGTCATCGAATAAGGTTGGCGGACTGCAGCGACTGCTGGACCACGTGCAGTGTCACGTGCGCGGACTGGCAGCCCTGAAGGTTTCTTCACACACGTACTCTACAATGATGACAAGCGTGCTTCTGGGAGCATTGCCATCAGACACCATAGTTGCTTACCACCCACAGAGCGCACAGTTTGCACAGGTCAGGCCATTCAGGCGGAGAGTCCTTCGTCGGTGGAACGGCTGAGTCCCCGGCATCCCCGGGCGGTGAGCTTAAAGTGACTTTTGTCCTACCTTATGATCGAAGTAAAGTTCAGAGAACGAAGTGGGATGGACAACTGAAGGGAACCAGCTCACTCGAAATCGCAAGATGGCAAGGAAGGCTTGCGCATGCCTCCAACTGCAGCGGTGCGGAGTTCTGGCGCCTCGGGAGAGTACAAGTATCTATTCTGTGACTCAGGCCAGCACTCTAGGGAGCTGTGCGATGGGAATATCAGTCATAAGGATAGATTGGAGAAGTTGGCAGCTGACAGGCAATGCTTTCGTTGCACTATGAAACGGCATTTTTTTCTAAAGTGCGCCGTCGCCATGTTATGCGTGGACATTGCAACGAGCGACATGTAGCATCGCTTTGCAATCGTACCTGGTAGCGGAAGGGAACTGGTAGAAACGAGAATCTAAGGAAGTTGGGTGGCAGTATCCTGAACTACAACACTACACCTATTCTGTACACGCAAATACTTCTACAGACATGTAGGTTCCGAATTCAGGAAAGTCAGCAGCATGCATGCGTCTGTGGCATTGTGGATCGGGAGAGTGAGCGCTCTTTCATCTGCGAAGATGTCTCTCATACCCTTCATCTGCAGGATATTTGGAAGATGAACTTTCACCTTCGCGCGTTCGGACAGGATGAGTTATCAAAAAAATAATGCCGCCTTGTGCAAGTGTTTGTACGGAGTCAGTTCAGTGACGCATCATTTTCTCCGGAAGCGATCGAAGTTCTTTTCATTTGCAAGGAAATCCTGCAAGTACCCACAGAGAGTGACTTTGCTTTATCTATCGAAGACAGCAATCATGCCATTGCAGACAAGCTTCTTCGGCCCGGCATGGCTGCTATGCCGGGCATCAGCCTGCTGATTGGAGTTGACCACCTCTGGAAGGCCATGACAGAAGAGGTGCGTCATCACCCCGGAAACAACAGCATGGTCGCCCTCAACTCTATTTTCGGTTAGATGTTTCAGGGGCCCCTGTCTGGACTAAGTTCAGTCGGATGTGGCATCGAATGTCAGCGGGTTGCGACGTAAGCTAACATTGGAGCCATGAATCATCTCCGCGAATAAATGTCCTGTCCGAGGCAAGAAGCGACACGAAAAGGCCGCTGAAAGAGTGCCATTCGATTTCTATACGGCTCAGGTCAGAGGCAGACGTATCTGCCTCCGACAAGCGCAAGAAGGGCCTGATAAGTATGAATCGTGGTTCACCGCCAGATCGATTTTATTCTCACGCTACTGAAGCCAAAGTTAATGTGGAACCAAGTGATTCATCTAACAAGAGGAGGAAAAGCAAACAGAAGAGCAGGAAAGGACATAAATCAGTAAGTGAGTCAGAATACCCGCTTCCGAGAGCAAGATGCCATGGCAGTGAGACTGATCGCTGTTCAAGCAAGGACAAGTGACCGAAAGAAGATCAAGAGAGGCGCTGTTTTTTTTTCTGCGCATAAAGTGGCTGTCGCGAAGACGCAATCACGTTTTCCGCAAGATTACCAAAATAGGCAGTTATCTGTGGGGGCGGGAGGATGTTGCATTTCAAGTCCTCGGACACACAGAAATAGCCCAGATGAAGAAGACGGACCAAGGGGGCAGCCTCAATCGTCTGAAGAAAGAAGACGCGTATCATCGGAAGCCATGTACATTTTTAGCTATCTATGTAAATACAGTTATGCTTTCTTATTGTGGATTTAGACTTCATTCTTCATCACCGGTACACCCATTCCACTGGCTTAGGCAAGGGGAATGTTTTGATGCTTCTGGAACCTTTCATGCCTTACTATTATCTTAGTATAACCATGTCCACATTTCGGATAAAAGGGATAATGAAGACAACATACAACTTCCCTCTAACCAAGAAATTGCATCCGTAGTAGACGGCTCCGGATTAATTTTGACCACCTGAGATCTTTAATATGCGCCGAAATCTCATTCTAGAGTTCCAGACAACGCATATCTAGTTCAGCGAATACGGAGAACCGCTGGGTAAAAAAAGTTCACGCATCCCACGAAGTGAATCATGACGAGTGGGCGAAGCACAGGGGATCGTTCTTACCGTAAATCACCCGCGGTATTACCCACTCCCGCATGTAAATGAGTGACAGCGCGTGTGTACAGTATATACAATTGCAATGCAATCCAATCCGATAAAATTCAACTTAATACAATCCAATCCAATCAAATACATTTCAATCCAATCCGATCCTATCTAAATCCAATCCAATCCATTTCAATCCAATCCAATGCTACTCGCGCATGCGCAAAACTGTGTACACCGACGCCAAGCCCCGGAGAGAGCGAGGTCCTAAGGTGCTTCGTCCCTAAAATGCTTTTGGAGCTGCACTCGGTGGCTCCCCACGCGCGTCCGCCATACGCGTTGTGAGCTGCCTCCTGGCCCGGGAGGGAAGAGTGTGCATGGGCACGTAAAATTTGGCCTTTCTCATGTCTCGGGAATTTTCAAGAATGCTTCTTTACTCCGTCGATAAGCACCCGTTATTAAAATTTCCAAGTGCCGTTTCGGAGTCACTCTTTTTGAATTTAGGGGGTCGTGGAGGCTATTGGAAGTGCGATGGCCGATTCGTCGGCTGTCTCGGATTTTGTGGTTTTAACTGCTTTGGGTATCTACTGCAGATATGTTTGTACATCAAATCACGCGCGTCATACTCCGTCGCATCGACGTTGATCACGCGCCGGGAATGTTGAAATACTTCCTTGACAGCTTCGTTTCGCTCTTTCCGCTTTCCCTCGTTTAGTTCCGGGTGCACCTTTCTGCCTGACTGAGTATTTTCTCCCATTTCCGTATTTTCTGGGGAATGTCGACCTTGGTGCCTTGTTGCGACTCTTAGTCAATTCCTAGTGAGTCGCGTATATCCCTGCCCGTTGGACTGGGTGCAAGTCGCTCGTATTGTGCAACCGGGAGGGATTCTGTTTTTCCAGCGTCCTCTCTGGCCTCCGCTCATACAAAGAAATTACTAGGAAGGAAGGAAGAATGTAGAAGAAAGGCAGGAAAGTTAACCTGGCTAGAGCCTAGTTTGCTATCCTGCACGTGGGAAAGGGGAAATGGGCAAAAAAGAGAGAGGAAAAAAAAAGAGGAAAAGTTGGACCAGACACGTATGCCCAGCACTGAGGCACTGACAGTGATTGACACTGGAAGCTCTCAGTCTATAGCCTAGTGTTCAAGTTCGTCGCCCGTAGAAAACGTAATAGTTCTTTAGTCGCCTTCTGAGCGGATGACTGAGAAGGCCAGTGGCACAGAATCTTTCCCTCCGAAAATGGCCGCCGAGAGTCCAGGTTCCTCAGTGCTGATGACAGCTTTTTTCTTTCAGCCGAGTAGCGTGGGCACTCGCATAAAACGTGGCGTATTGTCTCCGATGTCTAATGGTTACAGATTCAAACGGGCCCGGTATTCCACCGCCCATACAACTCTAAATGAAAGGCAATCGGAGGTCTGGAGCCTCCTCCACAGACAAAGGTCAAAGTAATTATTACGGACAGCCAAGCCGCCTGCCGAGCATACCAAGCAGGTAGGGTTTCAAGACAAGCGCTTCGGGTTCTTCTTCAACGGCCACCACAGAAGCAGGTCACAATCATTTGGACCCCGGCCCACTCTGCTCTTCGCGGCAACCAGATGGCACACGTCCTGGCCCGAGAACTCGCCCACAGGACAACGCAAGAAAAGTCGGAGCAAACCTGGCAACCACTCCTCACATACGCCGACATCACCCAACATTATCGACTAGCGAGACAACTCTATCCACCAGTCACCGATCAGGCTACGAAAGAATAGTAAGTCATCCTGAGACAACTACAGACTAATACCTACCCCCACCCAACACGACTACACGCCATCCACCCTACTCTTTACGGTCACCTATGTACTCACTGACAAGCACCAGGCAGGCCGTACCATATCGTCTGGGAGTGTCAACTGAACCCAGATCTTCCCCCATCCCCAACCCCTCACACGAGCAGTGGGAGAGTACGCTGGCCAGCTTTTGTCCTGAAACGCAGCTTTTGCTAGCGGAAAGGGCAAAGACAGCCGGCCGTAACAACGTAGTCTTGGACTGAAGACCCCGACCACAAATATGCTCACTTCAACTGGGATTAAAGTTTCTCTCCCTCTCTCTCCACACAAATCCGTTTCCAAACGCTGTGGCGTACACTCACTACTGCCCTGGCCAGTGTTCAGGCATGTGCGGGCTGTGTAAGGACCGGGCAGATCTGTCGCATCTACTGTGGGCTTGTCCTCGGTCGACCCGACAATGTAGTAAAATCACGAATGACGAGCAGTGGGAAACCGGGCAGCTCAGCTCCAACTCAGCTGGAGTCCAAGTCTAGGCCGTCCAGTTGCCTGAAAACGCCGCCAGGGCCCAAGAGCTGCTGGCCGCCGTTTACTGGTCAAAACTAGTCCCCCTTACAAACGACCAAAAAACAAAACAAAATTTGTCTTGCACGCTGTGGAGCTGTACTCAGAAAACTCCATAGTAGGAGTAGAAATGAATATGAAGCGGTAGAAGGTAATGTATGCCTAAAGCTCTCCTAGCGACAATGCAGTCTGCCTCGATGAAATACTGCCATTAGACGCTGCAACAAAACAAATCTCAGCCCAAGAGAAAGGAAAAGTTGCGCCGCGCATGTCATCAGATGACATCTATTAGAAATCAGAAAGGAAAATTTCTAAGATAATTCCAAAGGCAGTGTTTTGCTTTTTTTAGGCTAGAGCAGGTTGCTTGCGAACTAAGAGCTTTATGGGGAAGTATACACAAAATGATGAGGTATGCGTGGTCTGCGGAAAAGAAACAGAAACTATGCGGCACATAGTGTCAGAGTGCGAGGGTATCAATCCAATTCTAGAGGGAAATATTCGGCCTCCAGAAGCCCTATGATTTGAGCGTAGCAAAAAAGGACTTAACTACAAGGCTGCTAAGGCGACGAGAAGGATAGAATGCTGGTCCACGAATATCGGAGAGGGGAATATTGCCCAGTACAGCCACCACCTGTAACAGGAAAAACAAGTAATTTGTGCCTGATAAGTATTAAAAGTATATAAAAAGTATTATTATATTATAAAATTAGGTATTTTGTGCCCTTTGAGTGTCCTGCCCTCCCCCTTCGTACTTTCGCCAGACGCTACTCTCCGTTTTCCTTCGGCCTTCGCTGCTTCTTTCGCTCAAAAGTTTACTTGAACGCCGACGGAATGTCTACGCCGCCGCAAAACCAAGGTACCGGGCGCCAAAGGACCTGCGCCCTAAAACGCTTTTCTTTGCCCCATGAAATGCCGTTACCGCTCTTTCACTGCAGCGGGAAGTAGCGGCGCTGCGGTCGCGTATCGGTTTTCCATGGGAGAAATGGTGCTGTTTTGAGGGAACGTATTTGCTTGTAACTAAAGTATATTTCGCTGCCAACATCTTGGGATAGTCTCACAAAAAATTGAAGGTGATTTTCTTAATATGGGCCTGAACATAAAAGTTTTATCATTTTTCTTCCCCCAAACTACAAACTTCAAATGGGGTACACAGTTTTTTATGGTGCCATCGTGGACATTAAAAGTGCCCTTTTTATTGTTCCATTCCCAATTATTGTATCCGTGGAGCAGGTTGTATCGGTGGAGCATTTGCTTTTTATGCAAAACATATCTAACGTATACCACAGTTTCTATCACTGCAATACGTCGGGGAGAGCCTGGCGGATAGGGCGCCTCTCTCATGATATACGACTTCAGGAACAAATGATGCAACATGTTTTTGATGATACTGCATGTACATGTAAAGGCCTACATCTAGGGGGAATTTCAATACAATCGACGATGTTTTCATTTTTGATACAGGCGTCTGAACTTGGGTTCTTCAGTTTTGCCTTCAAACTTGCGTACCGGTTGCATCTTAACGGTATTTTACACAATTATAACATTCGTTGCTATTATTTAGAAATGTAAAAAGCACACCTGATTAAAATTTTAAGGTTGTAGCT
Organism: Haemaphysalis longicornis; assembly: GCA_013339765.2. Classification (NCBI taxonomy): domain Eukaryota; kingdom Metazoa; phylum Arthropoda; class Arachnida; order Ixodida; family Ixodidae; genus Haemaphysalis; species Haemaphysalis longicornis. The sequence continues at coordinate 9,045,368 of CM023451.1, forward strand.
TGAGTACTTTTTGTAACATTCAGGCTCAATGTTCGAAAAAAAATTCGATTCTGAAACAAATTCGACCTTTGATCGTAAAAAAGTTTTATATTCTTCTCAGCAACAAAACTTTTTAGAAAAATCTACAGCAGGTTTAAATTGAGCATAAAATTTACTAATCACCCCTGACGTACATTTTCGTAGATAGGCGTCGCTGGATTTGGACGAAGCGCACGGGCAGATAGCGGCGAGAACCCACAATGTCGCACACCAAACTTTCGTACAGTTTCAGAGATATTTTTCCACAAAAATAGGGTGAATCTCGGCATTACAGTAATCAGAGAATCGTATAAAAAATTTCCGCAGCTTGCACTATTGGTGCAGGGCTGGAGGAACAGCAGAGCTGGCGGTCGACATAGCTTCTCCCCAGACTGGCAGCGGATCCCAGGAGAGAGGGAGCAGAAAGAGCAAGTCTATGCAGTGCATGTATCTCGTACGACGAGCGGCAACCCAAGACTGTCACCTGTCACATTAACGGCCGCCGAGCCGTCGTCGCCGCCGACCGAGTGAAGCCCGCTTATGTCGCCTCCCTTTAACCCACCGAGGGCTTCCCCGTCTCAACGATTCCGCCCCTGAATTCCTACGTTCAACCGACCAAAAACGTCACGTGGGCAACACGAAGGCCTCCAGCTCTACGTAAGGGGGGTAGGGGAAGCAGGAGTCCTGTAGCCACTGGCGCCAAACGGATCCGCCGCGCCGAAGGCGACGACGACGAAGGCGGAAGCTCCTTACGTGACACAAGTATATTTTAGTCCTTTCAGTCCTGGAATTTTTATTTCAAGGGGCAACTGTTTTTCTGCATATTTTTGTACAGTTTGGACCCCGGAGGTTAGAAACTAAAAATTACGCCAGTACTCGAAGTATTCATTAATTTACAGCCATGACAACTACTTTGGTCATAAGGCAATTAAAATTTTCTTGTCAGTGAAAACGAAAATTTCCCCTTTTATTTTAAAAGCTTCCACACCCTCAGCCTACAGGGAAAAAATGAAGCTGGCACTGCAAGTATTTACAGGTTTATACACATTTTGACAAACCGAGATTCCAGTTTCCGTACCCACCCCGTCGTCATCCCCTGCGTCTACTGGAGCTTCTTCTTCATTTCTTCCAGCCCCACGAAAGCGCAAAGAACCCTTTGGCCATAAAACCAGCAGTTTTCATTTTTGTCCTCAAGGCGCTAAAGCATATTTTGTGAGGTGTCGTTGAATGACGAGAGCAGTTTCGAAAGGGCTAGGCACTATAGCGATAGCGCACGCGCAAGCATGGACTACGCCAGAAGCTCCTCACGAGGCGCACGGTCACATGCCCTCGCATTTTTTTTTTTTTTTGCGAAAGCCTATACGCGAAGGTATACTCGGTGACAACTTAAGAAGGGCACCGGAAGTTGCCGCAGTGCCTTATCACCGTAGCCGGCAGTTCCTCCGCGCGGCGCAAGTCGGGGTTACGTGGGAATATTTTGAACATGGCGTGAGCCGTTCCCGTGGTTTTTGGGACTGTCAAACAAACTGCGTGAGACAAGGCAGAAGATGTCACGCATTCATAGCAAACGCCTTTCAAAACGCGCGCGCACTGACGTCACGGGTCCGGCGCTTTGGCGGAGTGATACACTACATGAGGTGGTGCCGTACTTGAGTTGTAACCGAGTATAGAAGGTAGTGCCGGCAACAGCTCCACCGAGCGCTCCAGCGCCAAAAGCTTTCTAGAGCCGGCATGGAGGACCTTTTGTTCCCGAAGGGGCCTGCGGCAACCCAACGGGAAGTCTTCTTCCCATCTGCTCCATTACCTGGAGACGACCCGGGCCCCACGCAGCGGCTGTAGCCCGGCTGTAGCCCGGATATATAAAGAGAGTAACAGAGAGTATCCCACCCGGCGGGAATTTTAAAGACGATAGTCTTTCTTGGGCTACTTAAACCCAGAAATTTTGGTCTGTCTGTATGTCTGTACGTCTGTCTGTCTGTCTGTCCTGTCTTTGGTCTGTCTGTATGTTTGTATGTCTGTCTGTCTGTCTGTCCGTCTCGTGGCAAGAGGTGGAAAATACCCTCCCCCGTGGGAGGTATGTTCAAGAAGAGCACGGAAATTTTAGTGGAGTGGTGGGAAGTATTATAAAAAGGGTGGGCAGAGACTAAAAAATTCCTCGCACTTCCCCGAGGGGGAGAGTGTGTAAGTGCGAATGCACGGTTGTTGATTGCGCGATTACGGTGGATATCGTGATCTTAATGAGTAGTCGAGAGATTACACACACGCACAACTACAAAGAAAGATATTTCACTCGTTATTGCTGGTACCGTTGCCCGGTCCGCCATCATCGTTATCGAGATGCAGGACCAGCGACCGCTCTCGACGACGGCGCGGCTCGACTAATACCCTCCCGCGCCACGCGGCGCTACACGAGCGCCCTCACCCTCGGAATGCGGAGCGCCCGCTACGCGGCGAGAGCTCTCCCGCCCGAAGTGGAGAGGAGGCGCCCAACACCCGCAGTCACTGGGGGGGAGAGAGGAGGAGGAGGAAATAGCGCCCGCCGTTACGGCGAGGGCTACACGAGCGCCCTCACGCGTCGGGAATGCGGAGCGCCCGCTACGCGAGCGAGAGCTCTCCCGCCCGAAGTGGAGAGGAGGCGCCCAACACCCGCAGTCACTGAGTGAGAGAGGAGGAGGAGGTAGCGCGCGCCATCTCCCCCGTTGCTAGGGAAGAGAGGACGCGCGCACCCGCAGCTGTTGCTATGCGGGACGACGGCGGCGGACGATTCAGGCTCGCTTAAGAATGCATTCGCACTTTAAAAAGGGAATATATCAACCAGGGCTGGTCACTCAGGAGGGCACAATTACAATTGAGGACCCATTGGTGTTTTAGTGCTCTTATAACAAAAAATAGAAGACCAAGTAAAAAGATGCACACAGGAAATTAGGAAGTGGTTACAAAGGGGATGGGAAAAAAAATATTGTGACAGGGTACAACTGTATATGTACAGTAAGGTTTAAGGAACAGAGGGAAGAGATATAGTGGCCGCACCCGCTTGAAAATATCTGAGGTTATGGTGGCAGATATAATCGCGCAACGGGGTGCAAGTAAATCATATTATTACTGAAAATGAGCGATAAACACGACATAAGACCAATAGGGTGAAATGGAAGTAGGCAGTACAAATTATAAGGAGTGAGTATAAGTTGAAGGAGTGGGGAAGCAGTGGAAGTCTAACAAATTTTCGTAAAAAACGAGTTGCAACAACAATCAAGACAGCTCAGGTAGGGATATCAGTAACAGAAACAAGGTGGTGAAACCACAACCAAGATAGTTCAGGTTGGAACATCAGTGAACAGCAAGATTCAATATGATGTAAAGGGAGGAAAAATACGGGGAAGGAGGGGTCGGGGAAGTAATCAGGTTTCTGAGTTTTACAGAAGGGCTACCAGGACACACGGGACAGCAGGACAGGGGAAGATGAAGATCGGATCACGGCAGAGAACGAAGACGGCAGATCAAGACAGAAGATCAAAGAAGAGTCAACGTTGAGCATGAAATTTCACATCGAGGAAGCACTTAACTGCATTTGTGTTTGCATATCAAGATCACATGTATGAAGACCGACATGTTGACTCAAACCGAGCTTCCACATAATGGTTTAAAAAATACCACTGATTGCACTCCCGTCCCCTCCCCTTGACTTGGTTTCGCGTGATAGATCTCTCTCTTCTTTACTTCTTTCTTTCTTCTTTTCCTCTCGTAAAAAACACTCTTTGACTTCGGTCCAGTTTGTTTATTTTTAATTGGCGTCACCCGTGATACGTATGTGGTACGGGTTGCGCTTTTATTTTATTTTATAGCCCTTTATTTTGTCTGTCTGTCTGTCCGTCTTCTGTCTGTGACTCGATTCAGCCACCCGGCCAAAAAAAAACAATGCCCTGCGCAATAGTCTTATATAGTCACAGCTAAATCTACCCGTCCATGTCCGGTGTAATGTTCATACTTGTCAACATTGTTGAAGAAGAACAAGGACATTACGCAAATATGAGACAACAAATCAATACAGAAGTGATATTTGCAGTGTTCCTTTATAAAGTTTAACATGCTTGACTTCTGCGAAATTAAATACTTCATCAACTGCAGAAAAAGAATTCACTGCGCCGTCGCCTGCTGTCGCCCGCGCCACTATAGCTTCTGGCGCCATTTTAAGAAATCAACCGGGCAAACAGTTACGCAAGGTTCACTAGATAGTTTCCACGTTCTGCTTGCAACGCACGTGGAGTAAGGAACGCGGTTCTATAAACGTTGAAGTAGGGTCGCCTCGATTACCGCGCGTCTTCGCCGTACGGCAGCGTTCGCATCGAGACACCCGGTTTGGAGCAGTGGAACGCGGGAAATTTAAAATGATTAAGCAAACATTTGGCGTCTTTACCTGGGAGGAGCGCGACGCAAGAGGAACAACATGAGAGGTGAGCGGTAAAGTGAGGGGAGGCATTTACTTCGCAAAATCCGATAAAGACTATCGTCTTTTGACGGCATTTGCAACGAAAGGAGCAGATACGCGGCCAATTTTTTTCTCCACTTTTTTTTCTGTCTTTCGAATTTCTTTATCTGTTTCAATGGCTTTACCGATGTTCCTCACGTCACGTCCCTTCAAGAATGGATAACCCCTTCGAGCGATGTGAAAGAAACTTAATGACTCTGTGGAGATTTGCTGGACGTACAGGTCTTGTGAAAATGACCTAAATCATGTGGTCCGTGTGCGGGGCGGACACGCGTTGTGCATTGAACCCTACCACATCCCCCCTTTGCTTTCAGGTTTCTTCTCCACTCCTATCTCTACCTCCTCCTCTCCCCACGAGGCGTTCGACCTCTCTCTTCTTAAAGGTTCATATTCATTCATTCCTCATAAGTTTCAATGGCCCTACCCTACATTCCTCCTCTTTGCTTTTCGAGGTTTTCTTGACTGCCAACCCTTATTTCTGTCTTATTTTCTCGAGCCCCTCATTTCCTATTCTGGTTTTTTCAACCACTTTACTTTCTGACTCGAAAAATTCTCATCTGTTTCTATGACCTACCGCATTCCCCCCTTTGCTTTCCGAGGTTTTCTTGACTGCCAACCCTATCCTGCCTATATATATTACTTTCACTTTCCCTCTACTTCCCTTCCCTCGCACTGGGTTTTATGCAGGTGAGCTCCCTGCCGAGCTCAAAAAATATCCCCAAGTTCCTTTCCTTTTATTCTCCCACAAAACCGCAGAAGAAAATGAAAGGAACTTGGATCGTGCTAATTTGTGTTGTTCATATTCTTGGTTCAGGAAAATATGAACCAGGAGCACACAAATAGGACGATCTCTTTCCGTGCAAGTCACAATGACGCGTTGGCTCAATCACAAAAACAAAGTTTGGGAATGTGGCTTTTCAAATAAACCAATACCGCGTCATTGTCGGACCTCAACGAATAGTATTTTCTTGTATTTTCCATGCTCAGGTTCATATTTTCGTGTTCGAATTTCACTTGTCCATGACTGTACCTTCTCCACGTCACTACAGAACTACAGCGCTCTGTGGGTCGTCTTCAGTGTTTCCGTCCCTCGTCTTGAGCGGCACTTCGATACTTCGCTTACGTACCAACTCGCCCGAACGAATGCTCTGATGAACTACAAAACCGCTTGCTTCAAAGTTTTCCCGCAGGCCGTTACTCTGTCTGTGTCGATATCGAGAAGCTCCGATACTCTTAGACCTGTGAATCGCTCAGGCTCGACTGGGCGCGGTCACACTCATTACATTTCGCCTCAGAGTACGTATTTTAAATTTCTACCTGCACCAGACACGGACAACGCCGTCGGCAAATGCCGGCTTTTGTTATGAGTGGGTGAGCATTTGGGCTTTCTGCTTTCTTGCCGACGGTCCTGCTGCCCTCCGCAAACGCTATATGGAGGTTCCCTTCCGACACGTAGGTCCTTCCTCGTCAGTTCTTAATTTAACATCATTTGACACATTCCAGCTTTGTTTTTGCCACGGGAATGTTTGTCGCGCCCGTTCGCTTTATTTCTTAAAGAAGTCAATTACCATTATAGCAAAACGCCTAAAACCTGCCATTTTCCGCGATGAATAATTTAACCATATTTATTAGATGCGAAGCATCGCATGCTCGGGGCTGTGTCCCTCCCTCCCTCGTTGTCGTTTCCGCCGTCCGCACTCTACTGCGCATGCGCGTCTCTTCAGCCCCGTCAGCGTTTAGGCTGATGTCAGCGCAGTCCACTATAAATATTAGTAGTGGCTTAGCTCGGCTATGCCAGGATATACGTAGCGTGAGCTAAGGTTCAGCAATCCAGTCCAGTCCAGTCCAATTCAGTCTAATTCAGTCCAGGGGCCCTATTCTCGACTGCACAAATTGTTGGCAATTCTCCATTTTTCCGGCAATTTGCCGGAAGTTTTTTTTTATTGGTTTTCAGGTTTTGGTCACGTGCTTCCGGTTGACAAAGCGGTTGTGTGTGCTGTCGTCATTTTGACGTTTTATGACGTTTACGGGCACCAGTTCTAAAATTTGCCTTATTTCTCTTTACTGAAAGCGCATAATTATTGGCCGGCAATGAAAAACCAGACTAAAAGCACTAGACATGACAACGTAGGCCTGTCTTTGCTATTCAACAACAATAATGCCTGTAATACACGCCCTCTCTGTGATTAGCTGAGAAGGCATGACGTAATTTAAACAGTTGGCGGGAACGATTACGTCATGCATTGCAACTTCAGCCTGCGGAAAAGTGACGTAATGCTACGTAACAGCTTGAAAATGGCGGCTGTTTTTGTCGCAAAATACAAGCAAAATAGGGCGAAAAATTGCCCCGGCTTTCGGCACGGCGAAATGTCCGCCGATTTGCAGCAGGCGCAGTCCCGCATGCGCGCTGTTTAAAGCATGTTTCCTACCGAAACAAATTATAGTTTCAACTGCTTCCAAGTCAGCGATCATGGAGGATACAAATAACGGGCAGCATTTTTCTTTTATGTTTAGCAATAAAATAAACATTATTTGTATGGCGTAACCGCAACATAAGACGGCAGTACAAGCCTCTCCATGAAAAAGAGAACCCAATGCATGGCATTTGTCCATACTCGTCCTAGTAAGCTGTTGGGTCACATGATTGAACTCAAGAGAAAAATAACAAAGAAAAGTGACTATTTGGTTCATTACAGCGCTGATTGAAGTCGAGCTTGACGAATGAGTGAATCGGCAACATCGGTGCGCTCTGCGGTTATCAGGCGTAGCGCTTCGCTGCTCTTGTGTGTCATAGAAGCGATAGTCGCGGCCGTCTTTTTCTGTGATCACGCCATAAACTTGTAACATAGCAGCAGACGATGGCGGTGGCGGCAGGGAATGTGATAACGCAACAAGGCTTGCATAGCAGCAGAGGGCCCAGCTATGTTACTAAAAGCGATTGAAAGAAATAAATAGATACGGTAAACAAATTGTGTGATGTTCTTTAGCTCAACATCCGCCTTTCGCTCGCTTTTGGATCAACGTTACTCGATCGCCTTGTGGTGTTGACGCAAAATTTGACCTCCAGAAATATGTTTTTCTTGTGAGCCTCAGCTACCGTCTTAATTTCTATAGTACATGCCAAGTGTTTTTATATCTTTCTTGCGCAATATTTGATACCTTCATTGCGATCTTCATGAGTGACTGGTCAAATTACACTGTATGTCGTCATAGCTATAGGTCAGCACGTCACTGATTGCTTACGTCGTGCTTACGCAAAAAACATGGGCGAATTGCCGGAAATTTGTGCAGTCGAGAATAGGGCCCCAGTCCTGTCCAGTCGCTGCTCCTCGCGCATGCTCAGCACTGCTCTTCACGAGCCTCGCGAAACGGCCATCAAGCGGCTCCGGTGCAGCATCAGACTTGGCTACTGCGCAATTGAGGAGCAAACCTGGGCACGCGGCGGCGCCAGTGCGTGCGTCTGCCGCGGCTCTCAATGACGCAACACAATCCAACACAATCCACTTTAATCCAATACAATCCAAATCCAATCCAATCCAACTCAATGCCCCTCGCGCTTGCGCAGAACGGCCCTTTTCGGCACACGCCAAACTGCTCAACCTCGGCCAGTGTAGCTTACGCTACAAAAGAAATAGTTAGGCGGCACCCGGTTTTTATCCCACGACTCTCTGGCCGCAACGGGAGCCGCGTGGCGCTCTTCCCACTGCGCTACAAACCGGGACAGGAGCATGTGCTACGAACGCGCCTTATGTCCTTCACTCATTCAAACTACGTCAAGAAGCTACTGATACAACGAAGGCACGCGAAGCTGAAAGTCAACGGAAACGACGAACTGAAAACTAATGGGAACTTCAGTCGACCTCATGGCTGCTTCGCATACTACTCAGGGTTCCCCTACGAAAATATGGTGTAATTTTTTTTCATTTTGAAGTGTTCCCTGCGTCTATTGTGCCATGAGTGCGCATTTATTTTTTATTTCTAGTCGGTCAAAATTTTTACGCGCCTTTCCCAAACGTTTACTCACTTTGATTGATTTTTAACCATGTTTCACAATGAATTGTTACTTCGTCTCGATCAATTCCCCTCAGTAGGTACGCGCTAAAAATATCTTGGCACCAATCAACAAGCGAAATGTTTAGAGGCAACGACGAGGAAGAAGTATCAGGTTCAGCTTGCCGTCACATCGCAGACCACTCAGCAAGCCACCAAACCCAGTACGTATACCTATCGCTTTAATTACAAACAGCGTTAAAGGGACACTGAAGTGATCTGTAAACATTGCGGGATTACTAGCGCAAATTGTGGTCCGGAGTCCATAGGCCATGTTTCGACCACTCTGAGCGCGTTTACGCGAATTTTCAGTCTGGACGTCCAGACTGACGTCCAGCATTTTGTCCATAGAGTGTACATCACGTCTTTGGCGTGTGTGTGATCTCTCTTTCGCGAACATTACCGAACCGCGCAAATTCAACTCCTGCATTCACACTTTCACATTCTTCCCCTCGGGGAAATGCGGGGAAATTTTTTTCATTGAGTGAGGGCTGTAAATTCGAAAATCACGCTCACCTTTTTTTATGCTTGTTAGGACAAAATTCTGAAATAGGTCTTGGGGCATTTGTGTGGGTAACACTTGTAAGCAACAAAGAAATAGGCTTGATCAATTGGACTGAACATCAATTGTAGAAATCTGTAAAAACACGTAATTTACCCCAAATCCTAATTAGTGAAATTAGGGGTTGGTTATACAAAATAATTTCAAGAAGTTTTGACACATTCGAGCCGGTTACCTATATCTGCAAAAAGCAGCTCAAAATCTTGGCGGGCCTAAAACATGACCAGGAATTCAGAAATTCATGTAATAATTTTTGGTACCTTTCACTTTATCAGGTGTGTGATGTTTTAAACGCAACAGTGCTGAGTATTTACAGCGTAATAAAAATTTACTGCCAAACTTTTAAGCCTCTAGTACCACAAGTTTGGCTTTGCGGTGAGATTACTTGTTAGGCCTTCTCAGTCCATTAGGGGTATACTTTAAAAAAGTCCGATCCTCCCTTTTACCGGCGCCGTGACAAAACAAAAAAAAACGGTTTTTTTATATTTATATGAATAACATTTATCAGCAGAAACCAATTCAATGTATCAATCCGTAGAATATGTATTAGGGAATCTGTAAAAAACGCGCAATTTATTCTAGAACGCAGAGTCGCAACATAGACTTTGATAAGCGGGATACTCTAAAACTTTTTTTAGAGATTTTTGCGGGCTACGTATACCAGCAATAACTGCTTCGCTATCTCGACGGGCGAGCGAGATAATCACCAGTGAGTGTCCGAAAACGGTTTTCTTCATTTTCCCGTTACGAGGGGAACTTACGAAAATCCAGCCATTGTAAGATACGTCATTACAGAAATCTACTCCCAAAATTTTATGGCTCTACGTCTAACAGTTTCGCCAGGACGTTGATGAATCAGTGAAGTAGTAAGCGAGTCAGTCAGTAACCCGTACACTTTTATTCATAGGTACACGTTATGAAGTAAATCATCGCCTACTAGAAGAGGTGGACCTCCAGAGCACAATGTTTCCCGGAAACTACCGTGCTCAACGCCACCTATCGCTGATCCTCACCCGTAAATCTGTTCGACGCCGACCTCTTGCTACTCGCGGGTACCGATAAGAACGTATGCCCGTGAAACTGTACGTTCGCTTACCCAATCCCGCTAAGGAGACGTAACAAATCTGTATGACCATGTATGTGTCCACCGCCGAGCACGACGGTGGCTGCGCAGTAATTTCGTAGTTGAAAGACTTGCATCAGAAACGAGAGAGGAAAGCCCACAGCGAACAGCGCATTAGAGAGAAAGGCAACCAAATCTCATTATAGCCACTCAAAAATAGTTTCTCGCCTCAGGCGCCAGGATGCGAGTTCACAATGGTAACCGTGTGTATTTTTTTTCATGCCTCAACGTCCCCGAATGCAGTCCAGAAAGTGAAAGCATATTATGTCCCTACCCATAAAAAGCTACATAAAAATCTTCTTTCCCTCCCCATAGTCTACATTCTTGAGCCTCATTGCGGCTGGAGATATAGCGAGTATAATATTGCATTGTACTTCTCGCAACAATGTTCACCGTACTTTGTATGTCGCTGTTATCCTTCATGTTCCTTCGCCTGCCATGACTGGAAAACGCGAGTTTCTGACCATGCTCTCTTATTCCATCTACTGCAATGTATCTTAACCTAAGCGTCCGCTTTACATGGTTCCCGCCTGCAGAGCACCGCCCGAATCTGAGTTGAACAACGTCCGCCATCTCCTCCCTGCTCGACAAGGCCATGAAATCGTCGTCCACCAACTGGACTGCGTGGCTGATTGCGATCGCATCAATCCTCTCCCTCGCCGGAAGTGTTCGGGGCTTCAAAAGTGGTGCGCCAAATGTGTCCTGCAGGGAGATGGATCCACGCCACAACGTGGAAGCACAAAAACAGTTCCACAGCTTCCAGGTGCCCAGCGGTGCATGCGTCTCGAGTTGCGAGATTCCAGAAGCCACAGTCCGAAGTTTTGGGGAACAGTTGTGTGAGGGAAACCGAGAAAACGAGTGTGTCCGTTCTCCGGGGCCAAGATAAGGATGGGGTTCGATATATTTTCGTGCGGAGTACCATAGGACCACACAATGTCCGTCCACGTCCGTGCGCATTGCGTTTTTAATCGCGAAAAATCCCACAGGCACCGGCAGGATTCGAGCCTGTGTCTGGTAGGCCAGACAGAGTTAGTGTCAGTTGTCTTACCCTACGATCATGAGTTAGTACCCGAGAGTCAAACGGCTTACTCCCTCGCCTGTAACGGTGCGGAGTACCTTAGCACCTCCCAATGTTCGTCCGCGTCCATCCGTGCGCACACCACCATCAAGCGAAAATCAAGCGAAATTCGATTTGAGCGGTGAGTTGCAGCTTGATTTAGAGAATAATCAAGCTGAAACTCACGGATCAAATCGAATGACGGTCGGGGCGCAAATCGGATGTCACTCGGGGTGCAACTTGGATGAAATTTCGCGTCCCCGTACTCCCGCACCCTCGCCATCATCCACGGAGTGGAGATGCTACAATTTTTTATAGTTCAGTTTTTTCCTGCTTTAAACAGTCGTTGGTTACAATCAGGTTGTTATACAGGCGAGGGTCCCATACTCAAAAGACTGTAGGGAACCTTCGATTAATTACTACAAAAAAATTGCAATGGACCGAACAAAGATCAGAGAAAAAGTGCATAAAAAACAGTGCCGTCCCACTCTGTGAAGAAGTATGACCGGCGAAGCTGGGCGCAGTGCAGAGAGTGCACGAAACAAAACACGTTCGTTTGTAATTAGCGATTGACCATACTTCCTGGCTAATTATCTGAATGAAAGTTAGGACTACAGTTTCATTCCAGGAAACAAACATGAGGCTTTCCGTTTCCCTCCCGTGTCGTAGGCATGTTACTGTCTGTGCGAGACCCCAACTTAAACCGGTCGCCAATGCAGGCAATCAGTCATGTCGCGCACGTCCAAGTTGAAATCTCCCCCCACCCCTTTCGCAGTAGAGGTATGTAAACGGTGAGCGAGTGAAGCCTGCCTGGGCGTGCACGCTCTCCTCCCTCCAAATGTACGCATAAAGAAGCAACGGGTTATGTGCGCGTGCTTAGATGTGAAAGACACCGGCCAAAACGTCACTCCAGGAGCCATTGAAGAAACACAGAAGATGATGCAGCTGCGGTTGGTTTTAGTAGGGCAGGTTTTCGAAATATTGAATTTATATATTATCCTTGTTGGCTCACGTCGGCCTTCCAAACGGGAAAGCTGCTCATCATCCGCGGAGAGGTTGGCCGCTACTTGACGAGGTGGAACTTGAGGCGGAAACTGCGGCGGCTGCACGCTGGCAGCGGCCTTCCGTTGCTTTTGATTGATTGATTGTAGGGTTTAACGCGCCAACGCAACACAGGCGATGAGGCGCCGCCCCGTAGTGGAGGGCTCCGGATTAATTTTGACCACCTGGGGATCTTTAACGTGCGCCGAAATCTCGTACACACGGGCGTTTTTGCTTTTCGCCTCCATCAGAAAAGCGGCCGCCGCGGCCGGGAATCGAACACGCGACCTCGTGCCTTCCGTTGCTTTTGCGCCCATTCGCGCTTCTGTGCGCGCCTACGCCGGCGCTAACGCCGTTATCAGCCGATTGCGCAATTTGTGAAAGAGGCATTAGTGGCCAGGAAGAGGTAAATGCCAGTGGCGGGTACATCGGCTTCACAGGAATGACAACTGGGGGAAAGAGACATATACAGCTTTTCTGTAACTACGAAATTAAAGCTTGTTCGCAGATATACCTTGGCGTTAACAAATAATGAGCCCAGTTTTAATAGGAAACAAATGCAACTCAAACCAAAAAAGCCAAGTTAATCTAATGTAGAGAGCGAAATTTATTGTAGCGCATTGCTAGTACATACGGCAGAAAAGACAGCATGAACCGGACCCTTACACTATGCACATACAATCCGCATCCCAACACGTAACCCTTAGTGATTACGAAGCACGCGTCCTTCCACCGCTCCAAAATCACCCTTTTCGTCAGCACGCTCCGTTCATCATTCAAGTTTTTTTCTTCCTGCTGCCTTTGTATCGCCGAATATTACTCCTGGGACGCAAGGTTTTTGGCCCCCTTATAGACGCTCAAATTTGTTCTTTTAAAGCCTCCATGTCCGCATTCTCGTCTTCCTCAAATACGAACGTGCTGTGCATTTTACAGGCATGCCCTCTCCAACAACAGTAACTTAAGTGGCTCAAGCACGTAGCCATGGCCAAGAGCTCGACCTCTTGCCTCCAGGTTGTCCTGCTCTGTCAAACGTACCATGAGGTATCCACGGCTTTCGGGGATGTCAGTAGCTCGGTAACAGTGCCTTCGCGTGTTCTAGGTTGTCCTAAGTGTTTCTGCGATGCGGAAACTGAAAGAAACCCTGCGTGGCTGGCTATCTGGTTGCTCTGCTGCAATCGCCATTAACTGCAACCATGCTATCAGGCGTGAAATCTGCTCTGGAAAGCCGCGTTTAGGAATAGTTGGGGTCACTTGTACACACAGCCCAGTAGAGGCGTGCTTGCAAGATATTGGTGCGCGTGCGTGATTGTGCCCCCCCTTCCAACTTCGATGCCAAAACCTCCATCGACCGGTAGTATGTGAACTCAGCTTTTCCGTTAGGTGTCGACGCTGTTCAAAAGCTTTGTAACGCAACTACAATTGTCTCAGCTTCCGCCTATGCGGACAACGGGAACCATTGAATCTAACCTCGTTTCGACTACAGGCCTTATTCTAAAAGAATTTTTATTCTTGAGCTTCAGCGCTATGCATTCGAGAAGCTGCGAATTCGGGGGACAAGCAAATTCCACGAGTCACTGCAACACGCATATAAATTCATTCAAAAGTGTGACCTACTCTGTGGCACTGGCCAATAAAAAACGTCCTGCTTGCGCGCTACGGATGCTGCAGCGCAGGCCGAACATTTGAGTCGAATCGTATTCACGACAGTGCCATTCGCCGTAATATCATTTTTGGCTGTATGAATTCGTCAATCGAAGGCGTTTTGGGGAAGATAAACCGCAATGCTACCTTTGAATGTGCTTTGCGGTGCTCTACACCTCACATAAAACCCAAGAGAGGGCTTAGACTGCACGCTAGGGTAACTTGTTCATTCTGCGAAGCCCATACAGAGAAAAGGAGGCGACGTCGCAAAAGTTCGCAAAACTTTCAACGTTTTTACTCTTTTATATGAAACATTTATTGCTGCTGCTTTCAATCTCTATTTTTGATCCTTGGGCAGCGACAGTTAGTTTTTGCGTATAAATTACGCTTATTTTCTCGTCCGTGATGGGCGGAAGCGTCGTGGTGTGGCCTGAAATAACCGTGTAATAGCAGCCATAACAACGAAGTTGCTGGCCATTACTTACCCATACCAAAAAAACAGCCAGCCAGAAAAAGAGCGTGCTTCAATGTGGTCGTGCGGCTGATCGGCTCCTTGTTATTGTCTTGCGGAAATACCTGCAGCTGACCCTGGTGCGGAACGAAACTGGCCGGTACCGCGTGGTTCTGAGAACCCTCAACGCGAGCTGGCCGTTCAGGGGCGTCCTTCTTCGCTCCTTTCGCATTAAGGGGCACTCGGCCATGTTCTTCGGCGGCTCCTTCACCCTGGAAAGCGGCTACACGCATCTCCAGTACCTCGCGTGCGACGGGACAAACCGGGTGAGCACGGCTACCTCGCCGAGCTCTACTGCATACGCGAAAAATCAGTGCAAAGCATTCTCGCTAACTGCTACACCGCGAGGTGAAAAGTTGTTGCCAGCGAAAGGTCTAAATGCTCTAAAGATTGAAGCAAAGCGCAAGAAAGTTCGCTCGTTTTATTTTTATTGAGCTGCCTCCAGGGGAAGCTAATAACCTCAAGGTATGAGTATTATCTACAGCATCATCCATGGCAGATATTTTATGTACTGGCGATATTGTGTCGCTGTTAACATACTGCTTGCGAAAGAGATGTTAAGGTCGGAAAATTTTGAGCCAATGCAGGCTATTGGGAAACTAAGTAAGCTTGTCAACGAACCAAACCTCGCGAGGAACGATGTTCAGCAGGCCGTGGACGTCCTGCGGCGTCCACCTCCGCGAGCACATGGAGCATGCGCTCATAGACTTCGAAGACGACGTCTGAAGACATCTTCCTTGGAGGGGGGAGTGTGTGCGCCGCCCCTAACGGACCGACACGTACTGATGAGATTGCACAGCTAGTCCACAGTGTTCAGGCGCCGTGCGCGGGGGACGATCTATAAAAGGAACAGTGCATCACGCGTCCCGGGGGTTCGACGGTGGAACTACGCCCTGCGGACGTGCGGAGACACCAGATCGATGGATGAATGAAATGAATGAATGAAACTTTGTTGCGTTCCTATGTTGTATAAGTCTCTGCTCACTACCGGGTAGCAGCAAGGCCATAGCTCGCTGCAAGCTGTAGATGGATGTTTGAAGTTGCGCACGGAATCCACGGCGAAATATGAGGCTGTTGTACAGCTTCAAGTGTCTGTAGTATCGCCACAGTCGTTTCTATTACTGCCGTCATGCGAAATACCAGTTCATGGCTTAACCTTTCGGAGTGGTCTAGGGGTTCCCACGGTCATGAGCTAACTGCATCACCGTGAAGCTAACACACGCCTTCAATTTGGGCCGGAAAAAGCTTCGAAACGGACAGAATAGTGCAGAAAAGCATAATGTCGTTATACAGAACAGAACAAGCGCTTAGCTTAGCACTGTTTATGAGCCGTTTTTACGGAAGTAGTTACTGTGACGTCACAAAGGGACAAGCCCATGCGTTCTGCTCGACAGCAATACCAACGAGTGACAAATACTTCGCGTTACAAAAATATCCCTCCGACGGTTACTCAACGTGATGTGACACTTGTATTTATATTACAGGAGTACTGACACCAAAGTTCAATTTCCAAAAACTGATATGGTTCGCTTCATAAATCTGCCAAGTTGCCTTCCTACGATTATGGGCGTCAAACGTCGCTTGGAACCAATTTTAAATGGATACTATTGCCGCAGTTTTGACAGGCCAGGCTCAGCCGCTCTGTGACTTAAGCACCGCCGGTGGAGGCGTGTGACGTAGAAGCGCCCTGCCCGCCTAACTCGGAGTGGTTTGTCCCTCGGCCTGTGACACGCATATTAGTCGGAACGAAACGGACAGCAACACAAAGTAAACGTCCTGGTAGAGTTGTGTCTTTTGTCTTGTTTCGCCACGCCGGCCGCACCTCCGGACAGTTTCAGACCACCCCAATGCGGTGGAACTACTCTTTAGCTGAGATAGAAGGGAAGCTGTGTCGTGAAAGGCTGCCTCCGGGCTTGAGCAGTAAAGGTGACGTCACGGCACCCGTGGGGCCCCCGCGCTTGCACCCAGGCTCTCAGCGGCCGAAGCCGAACTGATACCATGAATGGCGGTGTAATTCATAATCAGAAGCACCCTTAACTTGTGCGTTATGTTTCATGGAGTATTAGGGACACATTGGACCCCCCCCCCCCCCCCAAGAAAAAAACACAAACTTGGTGTCACT
Organism: Haemaphysalis longicornis; assembly: GCA_013339765.2. NCBI lineage: Eukaryota > Metazoa > Arthropoda > Arachnida > Ixodida > Ixodidae > Haemaphysalis > Haemaphysalis longicornis. Next base: position 9,061,979 of record CM023451.1, read on the forward strand.
ACTCCTTTAACTAATGCAATGTGTCGGTCTAGCTGGCGGAGCACCCTTTCCGGGTATTGGGCTCAGGACTTTACGGAAACAACTATAAAAAGGACACATCATCCTAAACGCGTCGCACTCACATGCGGTTTTACTCTAATTGAGGTTGAAAAGTAAGTTCCACAAGTAGCACGGGAGCAACATAATTCCGGTGGCGGGGAAATAATTGCTGGAACGGTTAGCGGTATAACTTCCGGGAGGCCATAGCAGGAACACGTGGTTCCCTTAACGTGATTGCTCTAAACACTGACACACTCTCCTTCGCGCTTTGGCATCCCGGAATTCGCGGCAAACGCTTCCCGGATCTCCCCGCATACATTTACGCTTGAACGCAGCTAAACAGAGTTCCATCAACGGTGACTTAAATTAGCGCTTTGCACACGTGCCGCTAGATAACCCACTGACTCACTTTCAGCCACACATAGCGGTGCTCTCTCAACGTATAGTTGATACATCGGTATGCTTGGCTGATCTTATAAGGCCCGCAGGATGATGGAATCGTATACGACTCCATGGGAGCAGTTGACCAATTGCGCGGCACGTACCGGACTTTGCCAGTTCCCTCGGAGGCGTCGTTTAGTTTCTCTATTTCTGCTTCTTTTGGAATTCACCGACGCGGTAAAAATTGGATTCACTTCATGCTTGGTCCTAACTTTTTTGTGTTTCGTGTGAAACACCGCAAACGTATTCTGAGACAGAAGCTCGCATCTCTTCGCTTGCTGCTTCTCTCGCGACACATTTTTCCTATACAACCTTTTTTTAATGTGCACAAAATCGCAGTAACCACTTATGGTAATTCAAGCCGGGTCGGATGGTGCTCCGAACTTTGGAATATGTTCCAACCTCTCCGATACCTTGGACGATACGTTGTGTCATGTTTGCGCTGCCGCGTGCGTGTGACCTGATTTATGAAATCCTTTGATTCTGTGTCATAAACAACCGTCGCGTATGTGCGGGCACGCCCATTAACCCATTCTTGTTTTCTGTTAAGGAAATTCACGTATCAGTACTTTGATGAAACCATTAAAAGCACGAGAATCTCATTCTTCTGTGTGCGTTATCCCTACACAACTCTTTAACATGGGTGTTAAAACAAGTTCACCACCCCACCCTAACTCACCCAACCTTACCCAATCGTTGTCTTCGCTGTCACGTGACGTGGTCGACGTCAATTTTGTTTTCCTAGTCGACCTTCTTGCATAAACTTTGATCGATAGGCTGCGAGCCTATAAATATGCAATTAATCTGTTGATTAACCTGGAATGCGCCGAATCGTGAAGGAGTAAGCTCTACTAAGATGTGTGTCCTGCCCTCTACATGGGGCTAATATCTAGAAACTGCCAAATGTTATTGGCAAGAAGCTCAATTGCGAACAGATACGTTTGATGGGCAGCGCTGAATAGTTTTAATTTATCCCCGGTAACACCATCACCGCTAATGGAGGCGCAAACGAAATATCGAATGATCAGGAGCATTTGGGCACTTAAGTCTGAATGCCTTAAGATTCTGTCAGTATCCCGTCACCACACGCGAGGTGCAAGACACCGAGTACGAAAGAATGAAAAAGTTAATTGGCACGCTTTATGTGCACATGCGCACTGACCTTTACCTTTACAGTTTACTAACCTTTACCTTTACACTAACCTTTACCTTTACCTTAACCTTTACCTTTACCTTTACCTTTACCTTTACCTTTGCACTAACCTTTACAGTTCTCGCCGTAAAAAGCGAGTTCGTGTGTCGGTACTTTGATGAAAGCCACAACCCAGTCGAAACTCTTACTTTGACATGCACCGTTTCTCTCCAACACCTCTTTAAACACAGGTATTGAAAAATTTACGCCAACCACTTTCGCCAAACATAACATCTCCGGTAATTTTTTTGCCGTGAAGTGACGCATTCGACGCCATTTCAATGTCCTCAAAAGCGTGCAAATTTTCGATGCCCTCTCAAGCATTTCAATACTCGACAATACTCTTGTCAAGATCTTGTACTCTAAAAGCAAACAAGTGCTGGTTTAACTCATCTCTCTTTTTTTGCAGAGCGCAGTCACACACAAGGACAACTCTAATAAAACGGAGGTTTCCGTATATTGGCGGCCGCCCCCAGGCAATGTTACCGAGCCACTGGTCGAGGTGTTCTTCAGGTAGGATCTAACACGATACGATTAGTTTTCACACAGAGAGACAGCACTTGTGGGATATGCTGCCACTAGAGATCGCAGGCTTTGTTGCGAAATGGTTCGAAGCTTAGGCATCATACTACTCGATAATTATAGCAGTCTTCTACCCACAAGTCTTACAAAGCATAACAGGGTGATATGTTTCGTCGTAGTAGTTGCTGTAATAAAACCAGCCTTCTCAAAAACCACTGCTTAACTACTAAAAAACTCTTCAACAAATCCAAAAACTAACATTTCATGAAGTAGCAGTGTTTACGTTTCTTGTTAGCCGTTTGCAGACCAGGCCCTCTCCACGCCCTCAAGGACTTTATCTACACGGCGCCAGACACTTAAGAATGTATTAGCAGGCACCCCTGGGCCGCATACTTTCATAACCGTCCCTGGAACTCCTGAGACCGCGTGAAGTAGCAGTGACTCTCTGCGTGTGGCATTCAAGAAAAAAACTGAAGTTGATTCATCTGTTATAGGAATCGGTAAAACATGAAAGTGAAATGCGCCGCGAAATCTGCAGCTGAGCATGATTTGCGTTTCGGCGGCTGTCTTGTGGGTGCGCTTGGCGAGCGACATCCTGCTGGCGGACCACTTCGGCAGAGGTGTACTGGCGTCATTTCAGTGACGGATATGACGTCAGGGAAATCTTGGTGTATCCCTTTATAAAACACTCTCGCGTTATACTATAAATCCCGAAAACGAACAATACGAAGTGCAACGTGCTCTTTGGTTCTAAAGGTTGCTTCGCCGCAACAAGACCGTATGCGGAGGAGTGCACCCTTTGCAAGCCCGCTTGCTTCGCTGTACTGGCGTCACTTCCGTGACGTATATGAATTAAGTGAAATCTTCGTGAATCCGAAATAAAACACTTTCGTATAAAAAAGCGATTAACGGTAAGACTGCTTTACCGGAGATCAGAAAGAACACTACTGTGAAGATATTTTTTTTTTTGCTCTGACACCACTTCATGCGATGACTACGACAAAGCTGCTCGTTTTGCGAGCGTGGGATGGCTTCTGGGTGTGTCCGGGTAAATCACCGCGATATTTCGCTCAATGTTGCTCGTACTCAGTCAGCTAGGCTGGCACGAGGAACTTCGGGCTAGTCGGAGACTTCATACCATCAGCAGCATATCAGTGCCACTTTCCTGAAGTTACACTACAAGCTCTTGCTGCAGCAACTTGCTGCAAGCTCTTGCTGCAACAAGTGTTGAAATCTCGTTGCAATAGGGAGCAATTTATTGAAGAGACAACTTACGTACCATTTTGATAACAACGCTGAGTAACAATCTATCAGTGGTCTAAATGTTATCTTTAGGCAATGGCTCTCCTCGTATTCCGTCTGAACAGGAAGCACTCGCGGTTTGATTGACTTATCTGTACTTCATCGTTATCTCTGACGCAATTTAGGAGTTTCATCACTATCTTCTCAGCGTAGTCGTCAGCGGTATTTACGTGCGGTCGTATTAAAAATTATCTCTTATGCTTTTTATTATTTTTCCTCCTCTAGACTAATTCGAATGTTGCCGACGTCGTCTTTCGCAACTGGCAGGATTTACCGAGCACAAAGAGCCATCAGGAATACATAGGTTACCGAACACATGGCGACATAGATGCAGATTTCCCACAGCTCCTACTATTTCGTCTGCCTTGTAACCATGACAGAATGGGCACATTTCGAATAATCAACTTGTCGAGAGGAGGTGATGCGGCGATCTCGGTGGCAGAATGCCTCAATGTGTCGCAACCTCCGCTTTAAGGGTGGAGAGACCATCTTCGTCGGAGTAATTTTAGTCTAACTTTTCTTGTCACCTCCACTGACTGCACTAAAGTAGTTGCGTGTTTTCGGCGAAAGGCGTGACTTTTTAACCTCTTATTTTCCTGTTAAGTTAAAGCTTGATCCTATATTGTTAGTAATAACTACGCCAGGGTTTATTACTGCGTGAGATATAGACGATCGAGGCATGTCGGCAAACGTTTTCGCCGTCGATTCTTCCCATAGCAACAGAACGGAGAAGGAAAGAGCGCGAGGATGTGGTGGCACTGCCTTCGCTCCGTTTGCGACGTTGATAAGGCGTCGAAGCGGGGCTCGCCAACTGAAGCTCCCATCGCTCGCCCTCTCGTCGGGCCCCGAGACTCCTGTCACCGCTTGCACATTTTGTGAAATCGAGTGGGCACGCACTGCAGGCCGGCAAGAAAGGAAGGAACGCGAACGACACGACGCTATGGCAATACTTGTAGACAGGATAACAAAGGGGCGATAGGCAGCCAACATCGTTGCTAAAACGAACAAATTTATGTGACGACAGGGCTGGTTAGAGCGCTAGGCGCGGTTGGCATGGTGTACGAGGGACGTGCGGGAAACGCCGTGATGCCGACTCGTAAATCCGGAGCCAGGGGTGCGCATTGCACCCAGACTACAGTTCACAAAGAAGAGGTTAGAGATGATCGCGCATTGGTAAGGATACGAAATGAATCTCCAAATATTTTAAACTGCTCTGGGAATGAAATGGCAGCAGCACTGCCATTTTACGTCAGCTTTCTCGCAATTCTCAAACTTACTAAACTAGTTGGTTAAGTGAGCTTGAGAATTGCGAGAAAACTTTTATAATCGCTATTTATCAGGACCAGTTGCTACTTTTGCATTTTGTAATGCCTCTAAAACACAACCGAATTGCTAATCACCGATTTAGAAAACGGAGTGCCACTCGTGGAAAGCAGTGCGCTTAAGGTACCGTTTCTCTAGCGGCCAGATGTCTGTATGGGGTTTTAACATTTTGTTTTCCCGCCCTGCAAACCTATCATTAACGTAAGTTTCCCGTACGACCACCTAATTCCGTCGGGTGCGGGTTACCCGGAAGATGTTGTTGGAGACGCTGTTCAAGCCGTGCGAAGGCACCGCGCAATAGACGCGAAGCTGCACCAAAACAGGCCCAAAACAACCGTCACTAAAGCAAACGACAAAGTCGTACCGCCGACGTTGCCGCAGCCGAGCAGGCACTCCCGCGCGGGGAACGCTGGGTAAATTCGTGGCGCCATCTCTAGTGAGCTCCGTGAGTGAACCCCTCCGCCCTCCTCTCTCCCCCCGCCACCGCCTCCTACGCGTTAAGAGTTTGTTGTCCCGCACTCCACGAAAGAACCGTTGGCTGCTAGAGCTAGAAAGCTATGGTTTAAAAAAGAGTGCCGAAGATGCAATCGCTAAGGGCCCGAGCTCCAAGAGGTAGAAACTACAGTCGTGCACGTACGATCGCATAGAAGCAGTCCTGTTAAGGTGATTTCACCAAGTGCGCTCGCATAGACCATTCCAATGTGTGCTACGCCCACCAAGGAGAAACTCTGAAGTTTGCTGAGGAGGTCGCCGTCGCTCTGGCGATCTCCGAGGCTGAGTGTCGCACCGGGCTCAGTGACTCAAGAACCGCCGTGCGCAACTTCGCTAAGGTTCGAGTGTGCACCCAGGCGGCCGCCATCATCGGCAAGACCAAGCTTCAAGATAGATAAGTCCGCATCGAGCGGTTCCCGGCGCACATGGGCGAGTGCGCAACTACATCCAACCACAACGAGACGGCTCACTCGGAGGCGCGTGCACTTACCTTGCGCTCCATCGCGACCAACCATCCGTGGTGGTTCGAGAGCAAATACCGCGTAGCAAGCTGCAGCGAGATCACCAAGGCCTACCGCCTGGCTCGACGGGTAATGCCAACCCCCCCCCCCCCCGCCCCACCAGGGGATTGAGCCGGGAGGAGGCCGTGTTGCTGCGGCAGCTCCAAACCGGATCCATCCTCGCGCCGGGAACGCTGCACGTGTTACATCAAGGACTTTATTTGAGTGGTCTGCACAAAGTGTGTAGAGTGGGTCTGACAGACCAGCGGCACATCTTCTGGAACTTTTCCGGTTTCCAGACGAAGCGAAATTAATGACTTATCCGCCGAAACTCCAAGAAGCAGTGCGCAGTAAGGGCAAGGACGTTCAACTTTGGGTCATCCAGCAGGCCCGGGGTGCGCTCGAAAAACGCAGACCAGACGACCCATCAACGGGATGCGTTGTGGCTCTGCAGAGTAACAGAAAACCCTAGGCCGACGCCAGGCCCGCGTCGCGGTGCGTAAAACCTGTCGTTTTGCAGGCATCAATAAAGTTATACCGAACCTGACCTAACCTTGCTTTAGAACTTGGTTACGATGCAGTGAAGGCATTGAATGGTTTGTTCAAACGCTTTGAGCGTTGAAATCGACTCTTTTCACGTGCAGTCCGGAGAGTAAAAAGCCGTTAGCGATAAGACTGCCCCCGAATTGGAAGACGAGCTGCTACCTACCATTCTAGAAGGCAGTTCTGCAAAATACACTTCCAGTTGCGATGAGACAAGCGTATCTATAAATCGGCTGTCCAATAAGACGTACAACCCGCTTTGTGAAAAGTGCACTGATGGGAAAGTCATAGAAAACACGTCAACGGTCATCCTATGTTGCAATGCATATGGCAGCGAGAAGCTGCCCGCTTTTGTTCCGGGCAAATCAAGAGATCCTCGCTGCTTCAAATATTTCTCTTTCATAGGAATCGGAAAAACACGAAAGTGAAAGGCGCCGTCACAGGAGCAGTTGAATGTTGGAGGAATCTCCTTCATGAGCGAAGGGCTCGCGAAGCTGACCCCGCCAGGCGGAGTGACACCTACACGCAAGAAACAGAAAATACAAGAGGCCATCGCACCCACAGCAGTACGCAGCGAAGGGGGTCTAAATTCACGCGCGTCCACCGTACATGAAGGCGCTGGCATCGAGACGCCAACTATCGGCGCTCATTAGCGTCATGATGTCCTACTTCACTGCGCCTCTCCTAGATGGCAGCAGCATCTGACGGAGTTATAGGGAAGCGTTGTTTACGCGTGAGTTCGTAGTCGGTTGGCAGAGCACCTCGTACCTCCCGTTGCGGCGAGAGAATTCGCGGCTTCGAAACCGAGCGCCGCCGCCTCAATGGCACTTTTCTGGAGACCTCATTTCCGTGACGGATATGACGTCAGTGGTCTCTTGGTATACCCGGCATAAAACACTTTCGTGTTAAAGCGTCAAGTCGCGTTCGTATGATACAAGAGCACCCGGAAAGCGTGGACGGTGTCCGAAGTCTTCGTTTTATTTCCCCGTGCTCGGGACTCAGGGCACCCTACTCATATTTCACCTCATTTGCTTAACATCAAATTGCAGTTCTGTCCTCATAACGCAGCACGTTAACTGCACACTACCCTACGGGTTCACTACCGCCGAAAAATAGTGCAGTATCCGCTATTTGCACTAGAACATGCAGACTCCACAAAAGTATAAGTAAGTGTTAATTGGGTGAATATTTAAAGACTAAACACAATATAGCATGAGAAATTTCTTCAAGGTATGCTGCCTTAGGTAATAGCTACGCTATGGTTTATCAGAACTTTTGATCGTTGTGCGTAGCTGATCAGGTGCTACATTTACAGTGCTACGTTTCACGCAGGGCCACAGTCGTGCAGGATGTGGCCACTTATTGGCAGAAAGTGGACTCAAACCACATACTCATCGTCTCGGCAGCACCGTCCGCACCAGTGTTGCCCTGGTGGTGCATCGCGCCCGTGTTCGTCGCCCTCTGCCCGCTCTCTGCTGGGAACTTACTCTGACCTGCACTCGCCTTGCGCTCAACCTGCCCGCGGCGCTGATGTCTTCACGGCGCGACTTAATTATTGCGAACAACTTTTTAGTACTACTCCCCGTGGCGTCAATCTCTTTGACCAAGAGAGATTATTTCTAGTGTAATAGATGCATTTTGTAGTACGGAGAATTCATTAAACATGTCGAAGTTTTGTAGTGATTTACGCCGCCAACTGAATACTGTGTACTACGACTCCGCAACGGCATTTCTGGTGCGTGAACACGCTTCAACTACAAGAATCCTCCTTGCCAGCCCTCCTTCGCCGTCAAACACGTGCACGTCTGGTTTTAACAAGTCAATGGGGCGGAAGATCGCCTTGTCCCCGCTGCCGTCTAGGGTGTTATTATTTCGTACAAGTCACATGCCGGCGTGGCTCTGGAGTCTCTGACATTTCCGCTGAGCTTCACGCCATGCCCTCGGCACGTATTCCGCTACATGGGTAGTAACGCCGCTGCGCTAAGCAAATTTTGCAATCCATCTCTCTAATTTATGAATTGCTTCACAAGGGTGTCAACACTTGTACGATGTTTCCGTCGGGCATCAACAATTCTTTCAATCCACATTGATACCCGTCACTAAGCTCCTCTCTCCTCAACACCGTGGAAGACAAAAAACCGCGGTTTACTACAGCGATCCAGAAGTCAGCCAGTTCTTCTAATTACAGCGATCGGAAAAGAAATTTCGTCGTGTTTGTAACCTATCAGAAAGTAGCATATTGTGCAGTGAGCTGTTGATTGATTTGATTGACTATGAGGTTTAACGCGCTGACGCTACAGACGATCGGGCGCGCCGTGGTTGAGGAATACAATTTTGACCTGCTGGGGATCTTTAAACGTGCGCCGAAATATCGAACACACAGGAGTTTTCGCTTTTCGCCTCCATCAGAAAAGCAGCCTCCAGTGGCCGGGAATCGAACCCGCGTCCTTGGGCGCAGCAGCACAACGCCCTCGCCACTGCGCTGAGCTCTTACCTTTCGGTATGCATGTTTTATCGTGGTTAAGGGTTTTTAGAATGCAGACGCCCGCCCCGCAGAAAACTGCTGTGCAGAACGACGACGCGCAGAAGCTGCGTCGTTTTAATTGTCATCGTGGCCATGTGCTCTGATCTGTGCTCGAGAGATCTCATGTTGGCAATGAACTTGTGTTACGCAAGTGTTTTGTATGCATTCGAACCAAGAGTAGTAAAAAATGCGGCTGTGTGTTCCACGAGATGCGTCGTCTGCTGCGCAGAGTCGTCTGCTGTGCGTCATATGCGGTCTTCTGGCGATACTTCTGACCATATCGCAGACGATCAGCACACGGCACCAACGCATCAAATGTGACCGCTCTCCTGTTCTGCGCGTGTGATTTTTTGCATATAATGACTCAAGAAGCACCACGGTTTCACTCCACCACGAGCAACCAAATCCGCAAAGCTGCGCCTAATTCCGCACAAAACACTCCTAAACAACCTGTTGGCGAAGGAATTAAATTATTTGGCACATGGATTTATTTCGCTGGCACCCGGATTAAATTACGAGGCGTCTGAATTAAATTAGATGGCGCTCGGATTAAATTGGCTGGCGCCTGGATTAAATTGTATGGCGATTGCATTAAATTGAACGGGAAAACCTTCTGGGGGTGATGCGCTACTCAACACATCGGCAGGTGTAAGTTTGGTTTCCTGAGGGAGAAAGAGAGAGAACTTTATACAGTGGCCGGATAGTGGTCTTACCCAAGAACTTCGTGATTCAGGCACAATTGCAAAGTTGTGTACATGAGTAGGCTTAAGTACACTACGATGGCTAGTGCTCTTTGCCCCTTTCCTGCAACCGTTTTCTACATGTGACTCTGCTTCTTGCAGTTTTTGTCACATTGAACCAAATGAACGGCCTGCACATAAGCACCATGCGCTTTTTAAGTACGAGATAAGCGCGGCAAGAGTGCTAATGCATGAATTATTGTAGCAACATCTGGGTTTGCGGACTATTTGGTCTGGGTCAGTCAATCCGGATGATACACCCAAAAATAGTTTAAAAACTTCATTTAACTTGTTCGTGTTTCTGTAAGCACCTGCGTCTATTATGCCGCAGGGCAAACTTTCGAATAAAAAATAAGGCAGCTCAGACGTACGGGAAATAGAGATGTAAAGAAAATGAAAGAAACGTTAGGAGCCATGCAGTACACCTCCACTTCATCTTTGGCAAGGAAATGGTAGAGGATCTGAATTATAAAACTATCCTGCACTACTTTCCAGCGCCGATACATGACACCAAAAAGAGATGAGATATTGAATCGGAATAGGTCGGGGTGCACTCTACAAGCGCTTTTTACTAATGAACAGTAGCCTACCTCTGTCTATAAAAATAATGGTTTACATCCTATACGTACTTCCGGTAGTTAATAATGGGGCGGAAATGGCATGCTTCCCTCCTTCTTCGTTTTAAATAAAGGTATCTTCAACGAGGGACTTGAAAAAATTGGGCCCATCTCCCCACGAGGGGGGACTCGAGTAAATGCGTCGCGTAGGGGGTGGGTGTATTGCGTTAACGTTAGTGTTTAGGGGGTGGTGGTGGGGTGGTAGTGAACGTGTTAACTTTTATTGGTTATTACTATTAATTATTATTATTGCTTTCATATATTAATTATTACTTTCGTGATTTTGCGACTCGAGTCCCCCCTCGTGGAGAGATGGGCCCAATTTTTCTTTTTTTTTGTGACGCAAGAATGAAGGCAAGGAGTAGGTTGTTGTAAGTCGTTATTTATTTATTTGTTGCTGTCGTCGTTGTATTGGACGCTGAGAACGACGGCTTCGTGGTCGCTAAAGTGTACTGTTAAGGGGTCTTTAAGCAGTGGTCGTGCGTTGCAGCAACTGGTGAAGACGAGATCGATGCAACTGCTGCCGTGTATCAGCAGCTTCTTGACGTAGTTTGAATGAGTCAAGGATATAAGGCGCGTTCGTACCCTTTGATTCTGTGTCGCTTTTGTGGCGCAGTGGGAAGAGCACCATGTACCTCGCGTTCCGCCCACAGGGTCGTGGGATCGAAACCAGGCGCCGATAACTATTATTTTTTATATAGTGTAGGGGGAGGGGTGCGGACCTGTTGTTGAGACCGAGGAGGGTAGCGTGATGCGGGAGAGGAGGAGTGGGGGAGAGGGCGCACCTGCGCGCTGAGCTGTTGCGGACGGACGGCGGACGCTACATGTGAGTTAAAGAAATGCTCTGCATTTAAAACGCCTTGAAGAGAAACGTAATTCATTTCAACCGACTGTTGAAACAAATTCAGTGGTAAAAAATGGGAGGGGGTGGGGGGCGGAGGTTACACACTGGCGCCTCCACCGGCCGCGCTGTCGTGTGAGGTGAGGTGAGGTGCGTCGCAGCCGTCTACTATACAGGCGTTTGCGAAGCCGGGAAATATAATCTACCGTGTTGAATTTCAGAGTATCCACAGCTATGTATTTTTATAAGCGAATGAAATTTCTGAAGAGCAAGCCCGTTTTCGACGCGCCTGGGTAGTACGACGCCGCACAGAATCGCACTCTCAAACGTCGCTGTATTTGATAAGCAAATGTTAACCCCTAAACGAGGACTCACACGGTTGTAATTGAGGTTTCACCGATTTGTATTAAATTTTGGTGGCATCTACTTGCAAATGCTCATGCAAATGCTCCAAGAAAGTGCCCGTCTGGCATTACCAACTGGGCAAAAAGGAAGCGTTACGGACGCTGGTTCGTTTTTGCAACCCCTCACTTTCGGACCGATACACGCTTACTTCAGCAAAAAATAACGTGCTTTTTTTATGAATCTGGCTGAACATTGGACAGTTGAGATAAAGCAGATTGAGCGGGAAATACGTAACCTAAGCCGCCTCTCGGCGGCTTCTGTATTTTTTGTGCCACTGTATCCGACGCGTGCACAATGCACTAAAAAAACAATTTCCTCTTATTTCTCTTTCTCAGAGAGGGAGAGAGAGAAAATGACATTTATTGAAAATTTCCGGCGGGGAGGCGGGTCAGGCCACGCAGGTCTTCGCCACCCCCTGTCTATGTACTAAGCAGACCCCGAAGCTATGCCTGGGCACCGGTTCAGGCTACTCGGCGAGTCCCCTCCCGAAGGAGGGTCTCCTTTTCGCCTTTGCCGGGCCACAGCAGCCTCGAGCCGCTGGACTGCCAGCAGTTGCCGCTCGTATTCGGGCGAGCTCACGAGTCCTATAATGTCCGGTGGTAGCTCTTTTGGGCTCCCCACTGCACTGTGTCTTTCACATCCCCACATGATGTGGGCCAGGTCTGCAGTCACCAACGCGCACACACTGCACACTGCACTTTCGTAAGTTCCAGGGCACACGTGGCGCGCGAGCGCTGGAGTCAGCACGGATCCAGTCTGTAGGTGACGGAGGAGGACAGCTTCGCCCCTCTTGAGCCTCGGGTGAGGTGGGGGCAGGGCGCGTCTTCCCGCACGATGCCAGTGAAGGATGTCCCCGTAGTTGGTCAGGGGCTCCATGATCTCCGCCGCAGACGATGGGCAGGGGGGCACCGCGCGGTGCGCGAGCTCGCGTGCGATTGCGTCCGCCTCCTCGTTGCGGTTTGACGGTGCCCACCCGCAATGCCCCCCACGTGTGCGGGGAACCAGCGGATGTGCGTTGTAGTCTCCTTGCGCTCGGGGAGCAGGCTCGCTGCAGTCCCGCACACGGCGTTCCTGGCGTAGCTTGCTACTGCGGTCCTCGAGTCGCTGAGCACCGTGGTGATTGTGGGGCTGCTCGCTAGCGCTAGGGCTATGGCAGCCTCCCTCTGCCTGCGCGGCCGTTCGGGCCTTGATGCTGCAGGCGTCATTAGTTCCCCCGTGGTGGCTCGTACGACCACCCACCACATATGTGTTGGGGCGGTCGCGGTGCTTGGCTGCATCCACGTATACTGCCCCCGTCGTCACTGTTGTGTGCCTCGGCGAGCGCTCGGGCTCGCGCCGCTCTCCTCTCCGCGTTCCTGTCCGGGTGGACGATTCCGCGGCAAGGGGAGCACCTTTATCTTGCGAATGATGTCGTTCCTCTATGGGAACGATCCTATCTTGATGTTGGTCAACTTGAGGTGGGTTGAGGCCCAACCTCTGGAGGATGGCCCTGCCGGTCTTGGTGGAACCGAGGCGTTCGAGCTGGGGAGACCCGCTGGGCTTCACTCACCCTCGTCCAGGGTGTTGTGACCCCCAGTTCGGCAAGGGCCTGGTTACTCGTGCTGTTGAGCAACCCCAGTGCTGCCTTGTAGGATTTTGCGGATGGCCGCATTGATCCTATCCTTCTCCTGTTGTTTCCAGTAGTGGAACGCACCACGTATGTAAAGTGGCCTCATGACAAATGATTGCAAGAGGCGCAGCAGGTTAGCTTCTCGCATTCCCTGTCTGCGCGTAGATATTCGTTTGATGAGACGCGTTGCGATCCCCATTTTGGTGACCATGCGGTCGATTGCGGTTGTATTGCTGCGGCTGGCTTCGATGTGCATGCCGAGCACTCTGATGCTTTTCACGTAGGGTATGAACTGTGAGAAACTCCTAACAATATTCTAGAACACGAAAAGGACTACCTGATAACAAAACTGGCTGGAGATTACGATACTCCGTAATTCGATATTTGGGCGCAGCAGCAGTGCGCTGAGGCAGCACTCACTCGTGGGTTCTCTCGACGGCAGTGATGATGAACCTCTGCGTCGGCGGCGCGAAGTGCGTCTCCGGAAGAGACCGCGACCGGCGTCTTAGGCAGGGAGCGCACATCATAGTCACGCGCACTCCACCCTCACGTTTTCGCCAAGCGTCGCGCCATCGAGCGCGTCGTGCGGGCAAAGCATACTTCCCTCCCCCACCGCACTGTTTCGGAGAGCGCAGGCTCGCGCCGCCACGGGGAACCACCCTCCCCTCCCTATTTCATGACACTCTCCTCCTTTGCTTGCTTTCATCGTTCGTTTTTTCTTTCACTCGTCGGTCTTGCCATCGTTCACTCGGTTACGCCGACAACGCGGCTCAGCCCAGAGACGGCCGCCAGAGGGTTGCGCCGTAAAAACTGGCGAAGCTTGCACTAAGTGGAACAAGGCTTGAAGCGGAGCGACGCTTCAGGATTTCTTTCTACGTGAGCAGTAAAGGACACATCACCACGCATTTGTACAAGTTTTAAATTGTTTATTTACACCGCTTTGCACTGCGCTAGTAGTTGTCATCGTCATATGCATCGATATCGTCGTGTTCCTCATGCCAACCGTTACATTCGCGGTAGCACTTGGAGACAGCTGGGGCGCATCGGCGGCCCGTACGTGCAGGACGCATGCGCTGCGTTCCTGGAATCGCGTGGATGTTGCGTTGAGCAGTTGTTGCGTCAGCTGTGGAGTTCCTGGTTTCTAGGCAACGTAAGGCGTTCCTCGGGGTTTTCGCCAGTTTGTTGTTGTTGTTGTTAAAGCCACTCCGCGAGCCCGGGACGATCGGCGGTCGCCGCGAGGCATGCGCTGACGAGCGCTCGGCATTTTATTGGTATTTTTAACGCGTTACGCGCCACATATTACGGCCATCTACAACTGCTTCGCTGTTAAAAGAACAACTCACACACCCGCCTTCCGCGCACGTAGATTCAACGGAATGTAAACAACCACATGCATCCCGCGGTGCGCACCACGCAACCGTCGTGTCCGCTGATCTTGAAGAAATGGGCGTGCTAAAAATAGCAAGAAAGAACGCCGTTTCTAGAGGAGAGTTACAGTAAGTATTTGGACAGTTCACAAAGTAACACGTCGCGCGCACATCCCAAAGCCACCGTCTCAGCGACCCCCCTCCCCTTCCCAACACCGCATTTTCTGCTCGACCTCTTACCACTGGCGGCCGCAATTCAAAGGAACGAATTAAACTACGCCATTTATGTTTTTTATGTTTTCTGGAATGGTTCATGTACCTACCTGTATTTTCCCCTTATCTTGGTGTAACCTTTTCGTTTATATTGCCGAGAGGCAAATAAATACTTTGATGGTAGTCAGCGCTATGTGTGTGTTCCCTCTTTCTTTGTGTCCCGTCTTGAGCGCTGTTTTTGTAGGAAATATGAACCAACGAGCCCAAACAACTCCACTGCTTAGTTCGGGAAGTACCCGCTAGACGGCGCAGAAGTCCTGTTGGATGTTTTCTACAGTGAATGACACCAGAACGGCAGAGAGAGAGAGAGAGGAGAGAGAGAGAGAGAGAGAGAGAGACTTTATTGAGGGTTCTGTGGTCTAAGGGTCTGCAGTAGCCCCCAGCTTGGGCCGTGTGGCGACTTTGGTAGCTGTGTTGACCCCAGCAGTTTGCACCTCTTGGTCTTAGCTCCCCAGCACCTTCTCCCGCGGCTCTTCACAAGTAATTGAAGGGAACGGGTCTTTAGGACATCCCCAGAAGATGTGAGGAAGGGTGGCGAGAGCCCCGCATGCAGAGCATTCTGGGGAGGTATAGAGAAGGGTGGAAAAGGTTAAGTTTTGTGGGATTAGGGAAGGTGTTCGTCTGGAGAATACGTCATGCGTGTTCTCGGGAAAGGTCGAGTTGGATATGGGCGGAAGGGTATCTACGACGGGAGAGGCGGTAATGGGTAGTAATTTCATTGTACGTGACTAGTCGGTCCGTGGCAGATCTGGCCCCGTGATAGGAAACGTGACTGGCCCCGGCTCGGATCGTAAGCCCTCGAGACCAGCGTATGCCGGAGTCAAGATAAGCTCTACTGGGGAATTGGGTGGATTTTGTTGGAGAATTTTGAAGGCCAGCGTTGATATTAGGCAACTAGCGAAATTTGAACGGTCGTTTTAGAATCGGAGATTGATTGCTGGGGTTTGCCTCATCGAGAGTGCTAACGCAATGGCCGCCTCCTCCGCAGTGGCAGGGTGGGGAGAGTTGACGGTCAGGGAGGCGAGTGGCAGACAGCGGCGGACAGCCGAAGCTGAGTACTTATCTACACGGTTCTGTCTCGTTGTGTCGGGTTTTCGGCCGACATGACGCGTAGAAAGCTGGTAGTGTGGTAGCTGTCCGCGGCAAGTAGACGCAGAGGAGCTTCAGCGGGATGGCGGCGAGGCAGACGAAGGGGCAGGTACGTGTCGTTTATGCTTAGTGGTGTCGCGGCTGGAACGCGTAGAAGCGGATATCTAGGGGTTAGCAAAGCGGGTTGCAGAACTGGAGGTAGCGCTAACTAACGAGCGCGATGAACGGAGGGTCGTTGAGGAAAAAGTTAGAAGCAGCTGAGAGGAAGCTAGAAAGGAGCGTCATTTCACCAACAAATGACGAACACCTCGTCCCATGCAACGGAGCGGGGCATGCACCGAGGTGACACACGGGGCGAAAGATACGCAAGGCAACAGCTATTCCCGCGTGCTGCAAGAAAGGCCAGTGTAAGGTCCACTTACGAGATCAGTGGCCAGGCGCCCGGGCTGCGCGTGAGAACCCGCCACTCTATGCTGGGGGTTCCACACTGTGGACTCTACGCCGCACCCGTCGCCAATTCGTCACGGCGCGCACGGGAGACGGATTGTCTGGCCCACCGAATACCACGGGGATAATCCCCCATTGAGAACGCAGATGGCGCCGCCGGGTTCCGAGATTCGTCGACGTGACGCGCGGAGGAGGTGGAATTACCGGCGTCGAAGCGCGCGCCGTGCGAGACACCATTGTTAACGCGCCCCGGTCGGCACAGTGCACTGTCGCCGCCTTTCGCTCTTACCCCGCGGGGTCGCGCGCACTTGCTCGTCCCCGAGCGTGCCGTTGACCCATAGATGGCGGCGCCTCATTGAATATTCCGTAGCGCGCTGAGTGACAGCTGTCTACGTGAATTTGGGCACTCCCTTACGCGTGTACGAACGCTACAGGGGCGTTCCCGAGAGAGTGTGATCTCGAGGTGTTATAAGGCCGAACTTGGCCGCTAGAAATCGTTCTTGTCTGAGCGCTGAGCTGGGCAGTTCCCGGCTGGACAAGGAGCCTCGACCGTTAAAGCTAGGTTGGGATTTGTGAGCCCCCTAGGCTAGAGGTTAAGATCGCGTCGGAAATTAGGGTACAGCGCCGTACCGGGCAACTAGACAGAACTAGACTAGACCGTCGGTTCTCCAGCGGTTTGTGTACGGTCCTAGAATAGGAGAGTTAGATGAAGTTGAGGAGCTCGAGTGATTTGTGCGCACTCGGAGCTAGCGTCTAGCTGAAGTTTGAAGTTTTTTCTCTTATTACTAATGTACCCAGTTATCCTACTGTAAATAGCCGTATATATACTCTTCGTTTCACTTAATCAACCCCAGCCTCGAATTCGTCAAATCGGCCACCACCTCCAAGAACTTCAACACCATCGCCTTGCCAGCCTCCCGCCAAATCAACCGGAGCCCGGGCGATTGGGTTCCTGATCGACACCGGACTTCGGGGAAACGAACCACAACCATCTTTACTGCCAGCAAAACCAGCCGATAAGCGAGGTACCAGGAATGAGCAGCACGTGGCAGATGATAGTGTGGAAATCATCGCAGGAAATTTCTGCATGAAGAGGAGCGACGCTGCCATAGTGGAAAAGGTAAAGGGGGATAAGCGTGTGAAGGTGGGATGCTTTTCCGGTCAAATTATGTAGACGGGGATGACACGAGCGAAGAGGCAGCTGGCCTTGTCCAGTAAAGCTAGAAAACTTGTGGTGACTGCCGCGGGGCTTTACGATGTTCTCAAGGGAGAGGAGGGACATTTGGCCGGGAGATAGCGAAGGGGGTAAATAACCTGCGGGCGAAGGCCTCAAATGTGCTCATTGCAGTCTGCACCGTGCCCGAGGTGACAAAGCAGGGCGTACACACCGAACAGGCAGTACTCGCTATCAGCGAGATCGTGAGGCGCGGCAGGGAACTTGGGCTTGAAGTGATAGACGTGAACAGGGTAGTGGGCAGCATTGCACATAGGCAAGTTTTTCAGTCGGACGAGATTCACTTTAGCCCCAGGCAAGGAAACAAGGTGGGGTGGCGCTTAGGTGGGAGAGCGGTAGCTTTTTGCCGCAAAGCAGTATACGTCTAACACCCCACCCCGATTTCATTCCGCTGTCATCGATTTACTCGGTGCCGTTCCGGGGCTCCTCCTCCCCACCGTTGGCACCTCTTTCACAACTATTTTCCTTCTCGCCTCCACCGATGCCCCCTTGTAAAGTATGCGGCTATCAGATGATTGCGAAAAATAAACTGAAGCACGGATGGGCGTAAAAAAATGCACTGACGATTACTACCAATTGTGCGCAGGAGGTCACGGCGCACAATTGGTCACGGCGCATTTCTACTGCGTCTAAGGAAGTGTTCGCGTGATCAGCGAACGTACGACGGCGTGCGCTACTCCGCTGCTACCTTGCAGTGCACCGCCGCCTCCGGCCAGCATGTTGCAAATCGTCTCCCAACCTCCCGCCCAAATTTCACGTGGTTCGGATTAGCTCCAGCACAAGAGAGCAGCGAGCATTTTTGTTGCATATCGTGTTTGAACCTCCCGTGCTAAACGTCAAGAAGTTTGGATTAGCGGAGAATGGAACAGCGTCTGGAGAAAGTGTAGGGGGAGGGCGCTCCTTGGTGGTGACACATGAAACATGCGTGAAAGAAAGGCAGTGAGAGAGATGACGTGGTAGCCGCACGTGTCGTACTCCACATCACCCTTCGCTAGACGCTCCTCTGTGTTTTCTTTCTTTCGTCGCTGCTGCGCTAGCTCACTCGGTTACGCAGACAGAAACAGACGCCGCTCCCGCGAAGCCCAGGTAACGGCTGCCAAAGGGCTGCCCCCTAAAACGAACGAAACCCGCCGTCGCGGCGTTTGTCACCTCTAAAGCACGCGTACATGACCGGTTCCCGGTTTATGCGTGCGCAGTTTTGTAGTGAAAAAATAGTGGTAGGGAGGAGGGGAGGCGTGCACGCACAGCTCTAGGCTTCATGCCCGTACTGATTGATGGTATGTCTGTCGTGCTGGTACGAGATTTAAACGCGGACGTTAAACGGCCCAATGGGACCTGTCCGGAGTCCTTGGTGGTAGAGCGGATAGGGTTTTTGTGTTAGTCTAAGTTCAGATTACCGACACAAAACCCATATCGTGATCTATGGACGTAAAAAAATGCCATGTCACGCAGTTCGGTTAGCTGAGACGTGAATTAACGTCATTCTTGAAATCATTGCGACAGTTGCGGCAAAAGTCTCAACCCGGCCTTACACAAACAGTAAGATGCTTGCGACGCGGGAGGGACACAGGCAGTTCCATGTTTATCTGCAAGAACAAAGCTTGGATCCGTCAGAGGGTCATTCAGCTAATGGGCTAGGGAATATGCTCCATCACAAATTACGACAAACGTGTTTTGTTTCGTGCGCTCCGTGGACTGCGTCCAGCTTTGCAGGTCATCCTTCTTCGCAGAGTGGAAAGGCACTAAATTTTTAAGGGGCCCCGCGCAGCTAAGGAAGGCAAACTAGGAGACAAAGGGGAAGCGAGGGACACATGCACACTCAACGCTGGGAGGCAGCCAGGCATAGAGCTAACCGGATAACCTACAGACATAACTGAGGACGTTGACAGAAGCGAATTGAGTGGAAACAATCGAGCGAACATTTATAGAAGACAAAAATACACCCCGTAAGCGGGAAGGAAAAAACAAATGCAAAAAATATTTAATCAGCTACATAAATATGCAGGGAGGCAGAAAGCCAGATAAATGGGTGGAAATTCAAAAGCAACTTGAACGGGAAGGAATAGACGTGTACGCATTAGCCGAGACTCACCTCCGGGACCTCGAAGCCCCACCTGCCACAGAAAATTATGTGAGGGAAGGTTGCAACAGGACCACAGGAATTAAGAGAGGGAGAGGCGTTGGCATGCTCATTAAACAACGGACCGACTGGCAGAGTGTGCATGAAAGCTGCAAAGAGCATGCATGGGTTACATGCACCATATCGGGGGGAAATACATGGTTAGGAATTGTGTATCTTTGGACCGGGAGCAGTAATAGGGAGGAAAATGAGGAAATGGTAAACGGTTTGAGAAGAGATATAAACGAGTTCAAAGATTCGGGATGAATAATCTTAGTTGGAGATATGAATGCCCACATAGAAGATTTGTATGGATACACAGACCACAGTGGTTCTCTACGGTTCATACCACAAGCTAGGTGCAGTACTGTGGAGGCTACAATGTTGTCAACAGTGCGCCCACTGAGGGCGCCTAACTCGCCATGAAGGGGGTCCTGAAAGCGACACTGAAGTGATTTGTAAACAATGCGGGATTACGAGCGCAAATTGCTAGTCCGGAGTCCCTAGGCCCTGTTTCGACCACTCTGAGCGCGTTTACGCGTATTTATTTAGTAGAAAATCAATTCGAAAATGATGTCCTCCTCTCTTACGCTCGGCCGTTTTCTGTGGCGTTTCCGTGGTGACGTCAGCAGGAGAGGAGCTGGCAATTGCTGCGCGTACTGCACGGCTCGCCGACCTTCCGCGACCGAGTCAGTCGGCCCAGCGTTTAGTCCGCCGGCCGCCGACGGGTCGTCGCAATTCGCTCGATCAGTTGAAACTAAGCCACAACACGTTTGGGAATGGAAGAATGTGCCTTTCTTTACTTCGTTAGTTTGTTTACTGTATCTAGCTCCAAGTCAAGGTCGCTTCACACAAGCGCTGCACAAGCGCACATGCGACGCTTCGCTGACTGGTACGCCAGTAGGAAAATATAAGGCCTCTTGAAGGGGGAGAGGAGTCAGCGAAGTCAATATAGGTACTAAGGAAATATAATCAACTGATATTTTTAGCCGTACAAGCGTAAAACTAGGGTGCGGGAAGCACTTTTTTGGCGCTGGGCGAACAAGCACCAGCGGTCAGCAGCACGACTACGCATCTGCGGATGCTTTTCCGTCTACGAAATGCAATTGCTAGACGTGAGCTACTGTGGAAACTCGGGGGACGCTTACTGCACGAGCGCAATACAATAAATAGTCACCTAAGCTGCTTGAAATATTAAACTAAGTAAAAGTGTAAACTGGTTATACATTATATAGCTTATATTCCCATGCTCGGCATCGCCCGCTCGTAGCCTAGTTGTCTGGAGCGCTAGGTATGTCACCCGAAGTGTTTTGCCAGTCACAAGTTCGAATCCCCCGCGGTTCATGCTTTTTTTTTTGTAAGGTTCACTTTTTTTGATTTTTTCGCCGATGTTTTCTATACTGGTTCACCTTTTTTTTGGGCCGCAACGTTCATTGCTCCACGAACTAGTCCACAGAACTCGCGCAGGCTGGCACTGGCGCTCTAGCGAGTTATCGTTGGCGTGCTGTTGCCATAAGCACCGACTGCTTGCGGGCAGTGGGCACAGGCCAGAATCAGCACACCCTTGGACTGGTGCGAACACGCTCTTTACGATACAGGCATCAGTGAGGCAAGCCTCCAAATATGGGGGAAAGCGCATGACATTTGGCGGTCTACGGGTACGCGGAGGGCGTTCATTGCACTGCGTAGGTCTCGGCTAGTGAATGCTACGATTCCAAGCCGTCCTGGGAGGCTTATCTTTTATGCATTTTTACAGCTGACCAACCATGGCAGAAAGCGCGGTAACTGCTACGATTACTGTGATATTGAGAATCCCATTCCAACATTTGGCCATCGGATGTCAAACATGTTGTTTTAACAGAACCGAAACACGAAACCGAAACTTGTGTTCATTGCTAAACCTTCGGCATCGTCCAATCACACGGTGCCCCCCTCCTCACAACGTCAATCAGCTTAGGTGGTGCGGCCAAGCCGCAAACCGCGCATGGTAGGTTTTTCTTCTTTCGCGCTTTGTAAATAGTTACCGATTAGTCAACCGGATAAACGATGAAAAGGGCGCTAATTTAGGCAGCCCAGCCTACGCAGTGGCAAGCAAAAACGGGAGCTTGACAAATTCACTTCACTGTCCCTTGAAAGGACCTTCCCTTCTTCCCTCTCAGCAAGTGGAACTGCCAGGCCCCGGCGCCTTTTGTCCCTTTCCTTCGTGGTGAGTTAGGCGCCCTGAGTGGGCGTGC
Source organism: Haemaphysalis longicornis (assembly GCA_013339765.2). Taxonomy (NCBI): domain Eukaryota; kingdom Metazoa; phylum Arthropoda; class Arachnida; order Ixodida; family Ixodidae; genus Haemaphysalis; species Haemaphysalis longicornis. The sequence goes on from CM023451.1 coordinate 9,083,832, forward strand.
TGTTGACCCCAATGTCGCCTCCACAGAGCTGCTACTAGCTTGTGGAATGAACTATAGTGATAGATCTGTCAGGAAAACGGGCTTGAATTACCGACGAATAACGCGGAAAAGCGGTAACAGAGAGCATAGACTATAGTCTAGTCTCCGAGACAGTATACGAAAGGTTGCAGAAGATGAGAATACATAAAAATTGATCAGCTAGACAGGCTTATAAAGCGACCACAAGCGGCTTACCTTGCACATTGGAGGCGCGACCCGGACAAATTTAGAAATAGGTACGACCGGAGGCACTAATTTGAACAATGAGTACTTAAAGATCATCGCTGATAGGATGGAAGACGAAATCAATAAATACCCAGACAAAAATTCGGATTACGACGAAATGATTGCGTTCACAAAGAGTAAGAAGAACGAAGCAAAGCAACGAAACCGATGGAAAGGGAAGAGAAAGCCGAGAAGCTGGGGGAATAAGGAAATAAAAGAGGCTATTGACCGGCGAGAAAAAAGGCGTCGAGAGAACATAGAGTGGCAAAAAGAACTGGTACGGAACCGAAGACAAAATGGGATGGAAAACTAGAAGTGCAGAAAATGGTACAAGCAAAGATCAAGCAGAAAAGCGAGCAATGGATGGCAGAAATACGGAAGAAGGACAAAAGCGCATCCAAGAAGTTTTGGAACCATGTAAAATTACTAATCCCAAAAAACGATATCCATTGAAATTTCTTGATGGATGAGGGGAAACATTTAGAAGGAGAGCACGCGTTGGCACATATTCATCCAGTGATTACTGAGAAGTTTAGGGGACTAGAGGTAGAGAAACCTCCACCGAAAACATCAGCGCCACAGAAGACTGCGAAAGGTAAATAAGTTTGAGCAACCTTGATTGAAAAAAAGCAGTGCTTTTCCCCCAAGACAGCAGTGGGCCCGGACGGAATACCAGTGCAACTGGTAAACCTGCTTGGATCTAAAAGTAAGGCATCATTTATGAGGGCAATAGATAAGGTGTTGCAAACCAAACAAATACCGGAGAACTGGCTAGAAAGTAGGATGAATTTAATATATAAAGGCAGAGACACTAAAGACAGTATTGATGCATACAGGCCACTCACAGTAACGTCAGTGATGTATAGATTCGTATTGCAGGCGATAAAATCAGAAATTCAAGCGTGGATGGACGAAAATGAAATCCTTGGGGAACTGCAAAATGGATTTAGACAAGACAGGCGATTGGGTGATAATTTGTCCGTGATAACACAATGCACTGAAATTGCGAAAGCTCCGAATAGGCCATTATGAATTAGGTTCTTGGACATTAAAGGGACACACCACGTCATGGTGTGACCGGCACATATGTTTAACCCTTTAAACGCAGCTCAAGCGCTTTCACGGGGGTGGGGGGCATTGCAAAAAAAAACACATTCCAGGAAGAATGGTCCAAAGTCAAATCACGTGACCCGTAAAAAAAAGAGCCATCAGCGCATAAAAGCGTGTCATGTGATACAAGTGTGATTCCAATTATAATTTTAACATAATCAATAACGTGGGACGGCATATTAAACTAACTTCTACCGGAAAAAAAAAATTCTAGCACACTCGCCGAGGGCCATAGCCATTTTCTACTTTTTTTTTTGGTGGGGGGTGTGTTTATTGGAAGGGAGATTTGCCGAAATAAGCACTAAGTCGGGCTCCCGTCTTCCCTGCACTCACCTATATCTTTCTTTAAAAGTCGGCGCATAGCAGGTGGTAACATCACTTTGAAGTTCCAAAATAAGCTCTTAATGCGAGTTTTCCGTGTGACGAATGTTCCGGCAACACGATAATTCCTCGTACGAAATGCGCTATGACGAGTTGGCATTCCTGACCAGTTTACCTTTGACGAGTTGGCCTGTGACAAGTGGACTTGTGACGAGTGGGCCTAGACCCTTCGCATGCGAGTGATCGTTACGATTGATCGTTAGGACCGGTTTTGGCGTCGTTCGCTGGTCGGAGGAGGCTCACGACGTGCGACTGGCAAGCCAGATGCAGTCGTGCCATCGTTGCGATCGTCGTGAGGCCACAGCCAATAATGACAGCCCGCAGAGCCCCAACAGCCCGCAACCGGCTTGCGTTTCTCGGGTCGGCTCGGGTGAAGGGAATTTTAGGCTTAGCATCCTGGCGGATGTTTGATCGCTGCTATCTCTGCAACTGCGAATGACAATCCGTAACACAACTTTTCACCACACTATCATCCCCTTTCTCGCATGTGGGACTTTGTTTCAGCTATAATTGCCGTTTGAGCGATCGGTGATCAAGACATCTGCGAAGCCTGTTTCGGTGCTTCCGCGCAGGTGGCGCCATCTCCCGGCCGCTCGGGGCACCGCGCGCCACAGCGACCGGTCGGACAGCCGAACCTCCGCGGCCTATCAGCGTAGGCTTAGCATCGCGGCAGATACTGATCGCCGCTTTTAAAATCGGCCCTGATAACAATCCCTAGCACTATGTTTCACCATACTAACTCCTACTTTCTCGCATGTGGAACTTATTTTTAGCGATCGGATTGATTCGGAAGAGCAGCGACAAACGGTTGCTACCGTGGTCTGCGCCGGTTCGAGGCGCTGAGTGTGCCGAGCTTGCAGGCACGGCCGGCGTGTGCGCGCCCTGTTTCCGAAGGCAGAAAACGCTTTACGATTCCATTTCTTGCGAACGACGCGCGGAATCTACAAATTCAGCTCAGCGATCGTCGTAGTTGCTCGGGTGAGTCAGTCAGTTCAGTAAAACTTTATTGAGGTAGGGTAAGGGATAAAAGGGAGAAACTTGGGAGGAGTCCTTTTTCCAGGGCCCCAGAAGTTTGTGCCCCGGCCCAGGCCCTGTCGATCAGCTGGCGCTGGTCTTCCAAGGCCTCGCTGGCCAGAGTCTTTTTTTTTAATTTCGAGTTTTTGCCGCGCGGCATATGAGAGGCGGTTAAAAGATGGGAGGAGGGAAGAAAGTAGGAAGGAAAGAGAAAGAGAAGAAAATAGGGAGAGAGGGGCTGCCAAGAGCACAGAAGGTCACGAAACCGACAAGTTTTCAAGTCTACAGGTATGCATGCAGTCCAGTGGCGTGCAGAAAGTCCATCAGTGACCTGCAGTATTTATCGTCCTACACCCAGCGGTTGTAGTCATCCGGTTTATCCCACCGGAGACCAACCTTTCTGAGCGCATCGTCTCGAGCTGTCCTTGTTCCCACGCACGTCCACAAAAGATGCTTGGCGTCAGCTTCAACCGCCGGAGACGGACACTTGGGACAGGTTCCTTGGTCGTCTTGTGAGTGCCCCTCAAGTCCAAGTGACTGAAGGTGTGAGGGCCACCCCAGCCCGAAGCCTCCTGAGAGAAACTTCCTCCGCCCGGGAAAGATTAGGGGACAGGGAGCAGACACACGGGGGAATTGGGGCACGTGTGTCCCTTCTCAGGAGAGATTTCCGGGCTAGAAGGCGGGAGCGCGGATCACAAAGAAGGGGGCTAGGGGAGGGTTCAGGGGGAGAAGAAGAGTGGGAAATATGGTCCGCTAATTGATTCAGTAGATTCTGACCATGCCCCTGTACCCAATGTACACGGATCGTTAGCTCTGATGTTCTGTGGAGGCCGTGAATCTGCTGGCAGATCAGAGGTGTCTTCTTTACTTGCTTCAAATGCTTCACAGCACTGAGCGAGTCTGTGTATATATGCACCTCCGTGATGTTATGGAGTGCGCTTGCAGCATTGACTGCGTCATGAACAGCCTGGAGCTCCAGTAGCAGCGGGTCCGGAGTGTCGGTAGCGCAACAGCGCGAGCCTTTGATTTCCGGGTGCGTGGCACTGACGAAAGCAGTCCGTCCTCCGTCCGGCAGAAGAGCTGCGTCTGCGTACAGTACGCAGTGGCCTTCAGGGACTGTGGTATCGGAGGTTGGCGCTGGCTGGTCACGGTGACGAAGCTTCGTCGTCTTATTTGTTGTCATTGTCGTGTACCGCCACGGTGGAAGATCGTCTGAGGTTGAAGTGACGGGGGACGCATGACAAAAATGTGAATGAAGCGCTGCGACCACTGGAATATACAAACGCTTGAGCTTCCTTCCTTCTTCGCGCTGGTTTATAAGCTCCGATATAGTATTGAGCTCGGCGTGTTCCTGTAAGATGGGTATCGGGGTAAGACGAGGAAGTACCGTGATGGTGCGCATCGCTTCTCTGTTTATAGTCTCAAGTTGCGCCCATTGTTGCATGGTAAGTCTGTGAAATTGTGCCTGGTAGAGTAGGCGCGGCTGGAGAACAGCACGTACGAGTCTTCTAGCCACCTCCGTGCGGGCTCCTCCACTACGCGTTGCAATCCAGCGGATCAAGTGCAAGGTTGTCGAGGACTCCTTCCGTGCCTTTCGGAGCCAGTGAAAACCAGAACCCGACTGGTGGATCAGAAGTCCGAGCACCCGCAGCTCTTCTTTGGCTGGTATGGCAGCTGAACCAATTTTAAGTTGAACGTTAGCCATACAGGCTAACTTCCTTCCTGACTTATTAGCCATTTGTATGTAGCACGACTTCTCAGCCAAAATTTCTAAACCGGCTGATTCCGCAAAGGCATCAAAAACATCTAGGGCTTGGTGGAGATGAAGGCACTGTAAACCGAGGTCGCGGTTTGTGGACCAGAGTGTGACATCATCCACATAGATAATAAATCTCACGAAAGGGATGTCTTGAAACTTTCATGCCAAGGGTGCAAATGCGATGTTGAAGAGCAGCGGTGCTCACACGGAACCTTGCGGTACCCCACGATTCGATGTAAACAGGCCGACCGGCTTCCCATCCACTCGTACAGAAAATGTCCTTGAGCACAAGAAGGAGTGTACCACTTTGGATACTTGATGTGGAATCCCTAAGGACTCCATGTTTCTGAGTATTTTCCTGTGGTCCACGTTGTCATAGGCCTTGGAAATGTCGGTGGCCACCACAGTCCGCACAAGATGGCTGTGGGGTGAAACATGCAAGATATCATCAGCCAGAATAGAGAGTCCATCCTCTGTACCAAGGTGCGGTCTGAAGACAATCTGAGCAGGATGGTATTTCCTGTTGTGCTCCAGCCACCAGGATAATCGAGTGACCAGTATTCGCTCAAATATCTTGCATATTGTCAGTGTCAAAGAAATAGGTCTCAGTGCATTAATACCCGTGGATGGTTTTCCCGGTTTGGGGATAGGCACTACCACGGAGTGTTTCCACTCGGGTGGAATGACACCTTTTGCCCACACATCATTCAACGAACGGAGTAGTGCGTCCAAGGCCTCCCCCTCCAACTTCTTGAACAGCTCATACGGGATTTCATCATACCCTGGAGAAGAGTGTGCTTTTGATTCTTCAATGGCAGCGGTGAGCTCGGCCATCGTAAACGGTTCGGTTATACCCGATTCGTCCAGTACCACAGCCGACGGAGGGGCGGCCGGAGGTTGTTGGTGGTTGGGAAAGAAACTCACGGCCGCTCTGTTCGCAAACTCCTCTGGGCTGATGTTCAGAGCCAGGCGAATGCTAGCTGATGGGTCAACCAGGCTGCCACTCCTCTCCGTGGCTTGGAAGGTCCGCCATAAGGCCTTGTTTCCAGTGCCAGAGCCAAAGCCAGAGCACCAGTCATGCCAACGGCGACGTGACAACTGTTTCTCGTAGCGTCGCGCTTGTGCTGCGATACGGTTTGCCGTGACACGGGCGTTGAATTGCGTCGGGTGGCGATTAGCAAAAATCTCTGCTCGGAGACGCTCTGCCCAAAGTTTAAGGAGGTGCATATCGGGCTTCGGTTGATCCTCGTTCACGGTGGTATGTATAGTGCAGTCGGTGAGTACGGACATGAAGCGTAGAAATTAGCTTCTCGGCAGTTAGTGAAGAAGCTCAGTTCGTCAGAGCGGACTTTGTCCCAGCGAACAATTCTGACCTGGCGACGAAGTTTTTGTAACTTCTTCGTGTGCAGGCCAATCAAAATTGGAGAATGGTCGCTCGCCCAAGCGTCTGGCTCGGATTCCAGGAGGGATTCCCGGGTCCAAGCCACCACGTAAGGTCCGGAGCATGAGACCGAGTTGAAGGGATGGTAGGTACGGCTGGAATGTTCAGTAAGGTAAAGTTCATGTTCGTGAAGGTGTCATGAACCTGTACTCCCCTCTTGGAGTCTTGCTCGTAGCCCGATAAAGAGTTTGGGGCGTTGAAGTCTCCCCTACGAGTATGGGAGTGCCTGGGTACATAGCCCTAAGGTGGTGGAGCCAACCCAGGTTAAGACGTGCTCTGCATGGCCTCCCATAAAAGGACACTAAAAGAAGTGGTGTTTTGGCTGGGCGCGTTAAAACTGTGATCACCTCTCGCTGTTGGTTGCACCATTTCTGAAGATCAATTGGTGTTTGAGGAACACTACTGACAATGTATATTGCCGCTTTTCCAGGTGCATTGCCAGTGCGATTATCCGGGATGGAAGGACTATGGTAACCAATGAAGTGGGGGAGAGCGCACAACTTGCTTGACTCTTGGAAAAGGAGCGCCCACACATGAAGTTTACCAGAGTGAATTTTAGTTTTTAGTTTTCTTAATTTGTTCGACAGGCCCCGGCAGTTCCATTGCAGGATGACCGGTTGATGGCTTGAAGGACATTTAGCCGTGGTATAAGCTGTCTCGTTTAAGTTGGGTCAGATTGGATAGGGATTCAAGTATAACTGTCCAAATGGCTGTATCACTGGGGGTTGTCTTTTGAGCATTGACTCGCATCCGTAAAGGCACTTTTTGCGAACCTTGCAGTGCATGAGTCGCAGCCCGTTCTTTACGGAGACCAGCTAAGTGTGCCTTCCTTTGGCGGAGTGTCTCAAGCTCCTTAGATAGTTGGGCTATTTGAGCATCCAGGTCTTCATCTACTAAAGCATATTCAGTGAAATCCCAGTTATCATTGGGCGTATACTTAGGAGGTCTATACGCCTCGAGCGCGGCCTGTAGGGGCGCCACTGAAATCCCCCTAGCGGCCCGTTTCGAAAACAGCCGCGGGAGTCCGCGCCCCGCTCCCCAGTGCCGCTGCTGCTTTCGCGGCACGTTCACGACCGAGATTTACCGTTTGCGGGTGTTTGAAATCCATGTTTATGTGGAGTAGTCACTCTGTTCGCAAATGTGGTGTGTTTACGAGAGTGTAAATGTTTCTGACGCGATCTTAGTGTGGTATATTCGGTCTGTATAAGCGCCAGGTGTGTGCCACAGGCCAGCGTCGCGGAACCGGCGTATGATGGAGCCGATTGTAGTTACACTGACCTGAATTTACTAGCGGTGTCTCCGTAACCACCGGTTCCTCAGATGTTCATGCTACGGCTATACACTACGATTTAAATCGATTTTGTGCGGTTACATAATCAGCGGAGCACTCATATCTGACAGCACACCAGTTACGTTGCCAATATTATACCTCAGATATTGATCACCACCATTTACAAGTCAGTCTGTGTAAATTTCGGGAATATTCAACAAAAGTACGATGGACAATGGATAATTATACTCGGAGATCAGCACACGACAGAGTCGTCTTGTCGTGAGGTGAGCGCCCGCAAGCATTCATCTGCTACATATATCCTCTGCGAGCAGCGCGGATAAGGGCTTAGAATATAATCCGCGTCCGCGACTAAATGCTTCTTCAAGAATATCGTCATTAGGCACAGGTAGCCTGCAGAATAAAGCAGAAACTGAAATCAGGGGCCTTATCACATACCATACTCTCCTACGACAGCCTTTCAAATCGCTTTAATTGTCGAACAGCCTACTCTGTATACTTCCAAAAATGCGTCCGGCGTACGATGAGCTTTTCGTTGAGTATATAAAAAACAAAAGGAAAGTGAACGCGAGGATTTGTGTGTGGGGGATTACTAAGACCGCTCATTGCTTGATTCCGCTTCACATTTGACACAGCGTACTCCTCCCCTCCCCCCCCCACCGATGTCTCGCGAAAAAGCAGTGCATTTCGCGTATAGTTAGGCTAGTGAACCCTACCTGGCTTAAGTTTCGACGAACGTCTTTAGCATGTCAGAAGCTGCACTGATTTTTTTTTTTCATTTCTGTGAGAGCTATTATGTTTCCTAATTCCCGCACTTGCACAGCATTTTTTCCCAGTGGTTTCATTAAACTTGCCGTGGTTCTTGCTATATGGCGTGTGTGGGCGCATATTTAACGACGCACATGCTTGGAATTTATTTAACATTTTCGCATGGTTTATATTCTTATAACAGGCATTAGTTATTGTCCGGGATTGAGTAATCACATCCCCCGAAACACATTTTTTATGCGACGTACATTTCGAAACGAAGCCGCGTTCGTTGCCCACGCTGCAAAATGAAGCCAACCTCCCATTGTGCCAGTATCAGATTATCAGGTCTAAACGAGGCGACAGTAGAAATTCATTTTTATGATCGAGCTTCTTCAGAATCTCCGAATACGAAACACCTGTTGAAACGGGTTCCTCAGGATCTTCTACAGCAGAGCACTCGATGGGTTCCAGGACCTTGAAGCGAGTGTTTAATGGAACCCTCACTGAACTGTTTTCCCGACGTCGAGCGCGGGCTGTGGCACGCTGTTTAGTCGGGCACTCTGTCTACGTTATTTCGTGGTCATCAGCCTTGCAAAGCCCGCAACGATAGCGTGGCTTGCCGTCGGCATTTATTCTCTCTGGGTCTACAGTTGCCCTCGGACAGTAGTTTTGCTGGTGACCTAGTTTAAAGCCCCTGTAGCAATACATGACTCGTGGCCGATAAGGCTTTGGGTGCAGTACACAGCCATTGAAGTAGAACCTTTCCGGTACAGTAGAAGAACCTTGTACGGTGACTAGGTAGGTCCTGCTTTTACCCATACGCCTGACAGCCAGAACCTCATGTGTGGGGGACCTCAACTCCCGTAGAATGGGCGCAGGGGAGTCATTTTGGTCAAGGTCGTACAGGACGCAGCGCTGCACATTGGGCCCAGAGGCAAAGTAAGAGTGCACTGTCACGGTACCATCGCTGGAGATCGGGATGCTGGTAATACTACAGACCTTGTTAGCGTCATCCAGGCTGGCAAGGTGGACGGTTATTGTATTGGACACCTTATGGATCACGAACCCCTGATAACCCTGGGTGCCTAGGCACCGGTCTATCACTTGTTGAACTAATTTAACGGGGATAGTGGTGACGTCAAACCTGGTAGTCGGTTTAATGTGAACCCGGAATGAGCGGTCGGGGGGTGGGGTTGGGTAAACAGCGGTACGAGAACTGCTGCAAGGAGGAGCGGGTGCGGTGGAAGCATCTGGGGTGGCCCTCACCTTCTTAGTGGGCGGCGTATCCTGTGCGGAGACCATTGCGTGCTTTGTGCAGGTTGCTGGCACTTCACTTCCAGCCACAGAAGAATCATAGTCCATCTCCTAGTTATGTTCCGATGAGGTGGCGGGCTGTTGAACCACGGGGTCTCCCATCACTGGTTTCTGTTGTTGGGTCAACTGGGTGCCGGAACAGCTTGGCTGGTTCAGTGACGCTGAAGCTTGCGTGCAGAGGGCGGCCGATGCAGGCACTTGCGTAGCGTCCATTGCTGCCGTCACCGGTGAGCCATCCGGGATGAGGGCATGCCCGGCCACACTAGGCCTAACCGCCAGGTCAGGTCTCCTTCGCCGACGCCGAAGAGGCGGGGGCGAATTTTTCGCGTCGTCAGTCGGTATACATGACGGAAGCGTTCGCCTGGTGAGCTGATTGGTCCTGTACGGACGAAATTTCTGTTTAGAGCGAGAGAAAACTGCAGAAGCCGACGTAGCCACGTCTGCGGAGGTGGAGCTTCTTCTTCTTCCTGCTCGGAGTTCGTCCTGCCCTGGCCAGTGTCGCCTCCCACGTTTCTAGTGAATAAGGTATATTGTTCTCTGTTTGCCATATAACTGGGCAATTCCATATGGTGCGGAAAAGGGTGGCTTTTTCATTGCATTGATAACAGCCCTCACTAAATCTGTCTGGGAACATAAGCGCAAGCCTTGATTTGTGTGGGAATGTGTTAGTTTGTATTCTTCTGAGTGTGCATCATGGGCGTTTAGTGCCATGTGAGGAGCGGGTAGCGTTCTCCTTTCAAGTCTTTTTAGATGCAGCGCATCTCTTTAACTCGCCTTGTCCCGCGTCGTTGTCGCGGCGTAGTCCGCATCCCTCCCCCATTCTCCTCGCCGCGGCAGCTGCGCGCTCCGCCGCTCTCACCGCACCGCCATCTGTGCGTCAGCGCGGTCAGCGCGCAGCTTGCGCTCGGCTGCGCTCGCTCCCGTCGCCGTGCCAGCTGTGCGTTAGCGCGCAGCTTGCGCTCGGTTAAAAATTTACACCATCTTCCCGCGAGGGGAACCATGGGGTAGATGCGACGCATCGGGGGTGAACATGCTGCGTAAATAGGATACACAACAACAGCAATCCACACGCTGACATCGCTAACATAACGGAAACGCAACGGCAAACCCCTATGCGTCGCATCTACCCCATGGTTCCCCTCGCGGGAAGATGGTGTAAATTTTTCTTTTAAGACGTTCTCCGTAGGATTCGTATGGTGGAAGGGCGTAGGAGTGGCCCTCGTCACTGCGGTTCGTAAGACTTCTCGCAAGCGAGTCAGCGCTCTCGGTTCCTTCCAAGCCTTCGTGCGCAGGGCACCACGTAATTTTGTGGACACGGTTCAGCTCCCTTGGAATGATATGTTTTGAGCCAATGGGTATTACTCCGGCAGTGATGTTTTTGATGGCTCTTGTCGAGTCCGTGACGATGTTTAAGCTCCTGTCATTTGCTTCTCCCCACCTGATAGCCACCAGAACAGCACTGGTTTCGGCTTCATCAGTGTCCTGTTTTCTAAGGGTGGCGTAGTCTATGGAGAAGCCTTTGAAATCGACAACTGCGGCAATGGAAGAGCCGTGGGGCCCCTTAATTTCGTCAGTGTAGACAGTGTTTACATGATTTACGAATTTTCTCCTTAGAAAATTTGTTCTTGCTATTCTCCTTTCTTTGTTGAAGGTTTTGTCAATGTGTTTGGGTATAGGTAGGGTTTTTATTCCCTTCCTTTGGTCTGGTGATAGTTCTATCGTTCTATTCAAGAATTCGTTTTCTGCCGGAGAGCCTATGTTGGATAGGATTGCTCGGCCTGTGCGAGTTTTGAATAGACGTTCTTTTTGGTTTGCGAGCACTGCATCCCTTATTTCTTCTAAAGTGTTGCACACTCCGAGATCGTACAGCTTTTGATTAGCTGTGTAGATGGGGAGGCCGAGTAACGAGCCGCAGGTTTCGCTTCAGCCATGTTAACGCGCATTCTCGCTGGCTGCGAGAGCGACGCAAGAGCGCAAACTCCAGCTTTGGAGCACCCGCTATTTCGGCAAAATGGCAGACACATGCTGCCAGCGGTACCTACGGTATGGACGAACGAATTCATGGGTGCTAAATGTTCCCACACCGCTGTACTGAACATATCAAAATGCAATGTATAACGTAATAGCACTATTCATTATCACTTCGAGTTGATAAATGTTCTCTTTTCCTGCTCGGATTTCACTTGCACATATCTAAATCGGCCTGAGTGCGCCTAAACAGGGAGGCAACCATGGAGCAAAAACTGTGGGCGGAGCGGCGCCGACGACGCATCGCACGAGCGCATCGGGCCATGTGTCTTATATTCACGCGCACGACTAGTCGTGGCGACAGTCCTAACGACAGTCTCATGCGATTCGCATGCACCAGTCGTCCATGTGTCTCGCGCTTGAAGGTCGAAGGCCGAGCGTCTCGTTGTCTTCGCTCTTCTCTTCTCTCTTCCCCTCTCCTCCTCGTCCAGCTGGCCTGCTTCTTGCGCCGGAACGGCGCTGTTGACTGGAGGCGAAGGCCCGTGCGAAAATGCCTGGAGAGGGAGTGGTGGGAGCGCGGCTGCCCCAGGCCCCTCGGTGCTCATCATCGCCGCCATGTCGTCGGCGTCCATGTATTCATCGATATTCCTCGCGGGCGTTCTCTGTTTCGCTCTGGACGCGTACGACTGCGTGCAGTTAGTCTGTTCATGCCCGTAAGCACGGCACGCGCGACACCATGGAGTTGAGCAGCTTTTCCAATAGTCCCCGGTGTGGCAGCAACGGAGGCACAGCGACGGCCGACCCGGAACTTCGATTAGAATGGGGCTTCAGTTGCTCGTGGACTGATAAGGGATCGACTCGAGGGATGTTGGGTTTGACGGAATCAATCAATCAATCAATCAATCAATCAAAGTTTTTTTATTGTACTGTACATAAATACATCTGCATGGAAATATACAGGTGTGACCCCAGAACACAAGAGTGGGTTGTAAAAGGGGTCCCTGCAATAAATGAGGTAATCACAGTCTGATTGAGCATTTTTCAAACGAAATACATTCTCCTGGTTTGGACAGCCGCTACAAAGGCTTGCAGTGAAATCAGGTATATAGCAACACGAAAAATGTAAAATCATAAAACAGGAGAACGGTCATTGGCAAATGAAAAAAAAGAAAATAAATAGAAGAGTTTGGGGGAAAAGAAGAAGAAAAAAAGGCAGAAAGATGATAATGTGAAAACAAAGCTAAAAGCTGTTGCAAAAACAAAACTCTGGTTATATAAACACAACTACAAGTCATTACGTCAGTCAAATAACATAAGCACTTGTGCTTTTAGTTGTTGTTTATACATATAGAACGATGGTGTTGAGGTGACGCTGTGTGGGAGTTTGTTCCATAAGTGTGGATCCATATACGAAAAGGAAAATAATTCATAGTTAGTTCTAATCTCGGGTATTGCTAATGTGGTTGAGCATGTGGTTCGTAGGGAATATGTAGTGGTGCGGTGAGTTTTTCTAATCGAAGGACAGCTTATGATATTGTGAATTATCCTATACAGAAGCAAGAGGGCATAATATCTAATACAGGTGTGTAAGGGCATTATATTGAGCATTTGATATGCAAATTTAACAGATTCTTGTCTATGCATGAATAGTATTGCGCGGAGTGCTGTGTTTTGGGCGGTTACAGTAGGCACAAGAGTGGTGCGATATGTTAATCCGTAGACACTGACTGCGTATGTAATGTGGGAATGTAGTAAGCTATGGTACAGTATAATCATATTTCTAAGAGGTTAGACGACGTAGTTTACAGAGCGTTGGAATGTTTTTGTAAATCTTGCAAGCAATTTCTTCAACATGCTTGTGCCATAGAAGTTGATTGTCTAAATATACATATAAGAACTTTGTGTGTTTCACATTTTCTAGGGTAACATTGTCAAGCTGCACGACTGCATTTTTTGTTAGAGGGGTGTTTTTTGCTGAAAAGACAATATAGTTACTCTTTGTTACATTCGCAACAAGGTGGTTGTGCTTTAACCATTCGGACAATTTTGATAGGACTGCATTAGCATTTTTATAGAGGTCTTTCATTTCTGGCTGTCAGGAAAATGTTAGTGTCATCTGCATATAAAACACATTGTTCTGCCAAATATACAGGCAGATCATTGATGTAACACAGGAAAACAAAAGGTCCTAGAATTTACCCCTGTGGTACGCCATTATTTGTGGTTAGTCTTTGTGATGAAGCATCGTTGTCGACGACATATTGTTCGCGGTTTAACAGATAGCTTTTGATAAGTTCGAGAGGTATTCCACGTATACCGTATTTTTCTAACTTTGTTAATAATACTTTGTAGGTTTATCACGTCAAATGCTTTCGATAAATCTATGAACACGCCCATTGTAAGTAACTTGTTTTCAATACCATGCTTGGTTTTTTACGGCTCTTGCGCATATAGTCCGTTTGATATGAAGAAGTTTTCTAAACGAGACAGCATCGCTTTCTCGGCAACTTTCGACAGTTGTGATAAGATCGATATCGGTCGATGGTTTTCTGGTTTTCTTGGGATTTCCTTTTTGAATATTGGCACAATTTCTGATATTTTAAGCCTTGTTGGAAATTTACCCGTGGTGAACATGTCGTTAATAATAGGCGCTAAAGGTTCTTTTACATGGGTTGCGCACGTTTTCAGCATTGAAACTGAAATGTCATCATAGCCTACTGATGAAGGGGGTTTTAAATTTAGAATTAACTTGTAAATTTCTTGTGCATCAACTGGTCGCAGAAAAAAGGATCTACCACTGTTTGCGCCTTTTCTGCGGTCAATTAATGCTTCCCCTGAATAATTTTGTATTATTTTAGACGTTACCGTGGCAAAATAGTTATTAAATTCTTCTGAAACCTCGGTGCTACTTGTAACCATGCTACCATTTACAATCAGTTTTGTTACAGCGTTGACAGCGGTTGTTTTGTTTAATGCAGAATGAATTACCTTCCAGGTTGCGCTGGTGTTTCCATTTGCTTGCTGTATTCTCAGGTGGAAGTAATTCAGTTTTGAAACATCAATTAGGTTCGTAAGCAATTTATACTCACACTTGTACTGGTTCTGTAGCGAAACTTTGTGGGATTGCGTTTTAGGTTTTTATACATATTTTTCTTGTGGTTGATTGATTTTAAAAGTGCAGTCGTTAACCATGGTTTACGCTATACTGTGGTTCTAGATTGCGTAACAGTAACTTCGCCGCGTTTTATGTGCTTGACAAAGGAGTTTAGAAATTGATCAAACTTATCCTCAGTGGATAGTCCTTCGTAAACAGGCCGCCAATTTTCCGTACACACTGAACGCAAACTTTTATCTTGTTTGAAAACAATGCGTGATTTTGCTTGTTTTATGCTATAGCGTGGGAATGCTATTGCAAAAACTGGCTGATGATCCGTTATGTCGGACAAGATTGTACCTGTTTTGAATGTGGTTGACGAATAGTCCGTTATTATGTGATCGAGTATACTTTGTTTGCTACTAGATATGCGAGTCGGTGACGTTATTAATTGTTCTAAGCCTTGACTAGTCAGGAGGTCTATATAATTGAAGCTGGATGAATCGTTTTGCTAAATGTCAATATTAATATAACCCATAATTATTATTTGAGTTTTTGAGTCACGGTAACTTCAGAGTACTCTTTGAATTTCAGCTAAAAAATGTTCATTTTTATTTTCAGGTGACTTATATATTATACCTACGAGAGTAGACTTCGTTTTGTGAGGAACTATATCTCGCGATGTGTAGTCAGATGGCACCTCAACGAAGAGTGATTCACACCATTCAGACGAAATAGTAACGTCATTTCTAACAGCATAGGGAGGAGAAGAAGTGATGTATAGGGCAACGCCCCCATGTGACGGCTGTGTCGGTAATCTATTTGGCTGTGGGCGTAACCGGCATAAAACTTCTAGCTGGTAGCTTGGTAAATTATAAGCACCGTCGCTTTGCTGTGATAACCATGTTTCCGAGAGGGCAATGAAATGAAATGCATGATTCAGATTTGTACACAATTCATACAAGGCGTCATGATGTGCTGGCAAGCTTCTGATGTTCAGGTGCAAAAGCGATAGTTGCGATGTATCTTTCATTTTTTGTAGAAATATTTTCGGTTTCAGAAATTCGTAAGCCATGAGAAAAAAAATGGGAAGGGCGTAGATAATGTAGTGCGACTTCGTTTAGGTGATGCTGAGCAGGTCATCGTGCGACACTATCCAATGAACTTTGCTCGTCGGTTCTTTCCGAACCTTAATGACACCTTGATTGGTCCATAAGAACTGCCACTGCTTTGCTTTATTTAGCTTGAGTGCTTCCGAAAACAGTGTCTTGTTCCTTGGCGTAAGGTGATCATTAAAGAATACCGGGGTCGCTTCCGTACCCATCCCTAAATCTTTCGACGTCAAACGAGCCTTTTTTGCTTTCTTCTGGAAATCATTCCTTTTGTCCCGAGAGACAAAGCGGATGATGATATTGTTGGCTGTTGGGCTGTTTGGTGTGGGGACCCTATGAACAATGTCGATATCTGATGGTGCGACGGTGCATTTCACCTTAGATCCAATGCCAGCAAGCAGCTGTGGAAGATTCTCATCTTCAGCATTTGGCACACCACGTATGTCGACATTGTTCATACGAGAGTACTGTTCGTGTTGGACTACCTCCTTTGTCAAGCTGATGTTCGAAGCCCTGAGTTCATCGTTGATGGCTTTAAGGTCCTTGCTCTCTGCAGTCATGCCGTCACATTCAGCCTTGTGTCGTACTCCTGTCTTAAGAAGGTCAAGCTTTTCGTGGCTTCTCACAATTCTGATTGATAAGACACCATTTTTCGCTCGCTGACAGCCAGTTCTGCGCGAACTTCTTTAACTAGCTCGCTGAATTTTGCTTCCATTGTCCTTTTCAGCAGCCGAACTTTCTTATATAATTCAGCACAGGTAGGCGGCATTCTAGCATCCACCAAGTGAGCGATCCGCAACAACCACAAGCAGTAATTAAAACAAAAATGGGGTTCCCACCTGGGTGGATGAGATGAATTAGGCGTTTGCCGCGTAGTGCAGCAGGCTGTGCGGATCGCTCAAATGGTGACGCGCCTGTTGTGTCTCCAGCCTAAGTAGGCTTGAAGATCTTTGGTGGCGCTCCGGTAGTTTGCCATGGCCTTCCTGACGGGTTTGAATGATTTCTCTAAGAGGTTTCTGTAAGAGGTTTTGAATGATTTCTGTAAGAAAAAAGCGAAGAAATATACGAAGGCATGCGCATTTCTGGAATATAGTTTATTAGCCAAAGACACGTACTTGGAGCTCTGGAGCGACAGTACAATATTTGAAAGACTGTTTAACTTTCACTCCAGTCACCGAAGAGTGAACCGTCGTTACAGGCTGAAGCTGCCCAACCTTGCTCGTGGAAAATCCTCGCGGTGCCGGTCATGTGCGTGAGGCCGGGTTTCTGTCACCCCTCACGAACAACTCTTTGAACCCGGCCAAAACGTCCGAACTGTCAGATGAGCAGCTCATCTGGGACTTTTGGCGGTACCCAGTGCACCCTTACCGCGATTTCTCGGCGGTTAGGGTTGTTCACAAGGCAGCGCCTACCTTTCACTGTGATCTCCGTGCGTGCTGCCAACTCCCCCATGTCCGCTCCAGATGTGAATGTCATTATCCATAGGTGATCAAATTGAAAGGGACCGAGACACTCAATCTTCTGCTGGTCTGTGACGTCGCCAAGTGTGGACGCGAAATCTTCCACTCTGAAAGGCCATGCAGACGAGTCGCCATGGAGAAACAGGGAGTTTTCGACCATCTTTCCGGTATGAAGCGGCGGCAGTAGGGTTCGGTAGGCAGCCGAGGCGGACGGTGCCGGCGGGTCTAGGGAAAACTGGTCCGACGCGAGTGCGTCACCTACACGTGGGGAGCTCTCTCTCTCTCTACATGACTTTCCCCGACGGGAGCTGAGTTCGCTCTCTCTGCTAAGGGAAACATGTTAAAGGATGGGGTAAGAAGAAATGGGCTGTAGAATTCAAAGGATCTTGGCCTTGCCATGAGTCTTATGGGAGGGGCGGAGTCTTGTAGATATCGCGGGAAGAGGGAAGCAGATCCGTGGATTAGTTAACATTAAGCGCCGTTTTCAAAATCAGTACTCTCAGGTAGATAATAAAGGCGTCTCAAAGATTAGCCGCTCTACGACTCGCGTCGGGGTTGTCTACGTTCGCACTTCCTCCCTTTGTCGGCGCTCTGGGCTCTTGCGTGTCTAGTTTCCTCCGGCTCCTCGGAGCGGAGGTGCCGTCGTGAAGACAAGATTACCGTTCTCCATCTTAAATTTCACTGCTCTTCTGTAGTCGTAATCGGGACGCCGCGTATAGTCCGGGCTCCGACTTTGCTTGTCTTGCAACTTTGCCTGGTGGAATGGCTGGTATTTTTTAAATGCAGAGCATTTCTTTAACTCACGATGTCACCCGTTCTAGGCGTCCGTAGTAGTCCGCATCGCTCGCAGGTGCGCCCTCGCCCCCGCTCCTCCTCTCCCGCATCACGCTACCCTCCTCGCTCTCAACAACAGGTCCGCACCCCACCCCCTACACTATATAAAAAATAATACTTATCGGCGCCTGGTTTCGATCCCACGACCCTGCGGGCGGAACGCAAGGTACATGGTGCTCTACCCACTGCGCCACAAAGCCGACACAGAATGGAAGGCTACGAACGCGCCTTATATCCTTGACTCATTCAAACTACGTCAAGAAGCTGCTGATACAATGCATTCACTACCTGTGGGCGGAACGCGAGGTACATGGTGCTCTTCCCACTGCGCCACAAAACCGACACAGAATGAAAGGCTACGAACGCGCCTTATATCCTTGACTCATTCAAACTACGTCAAGAAGCTGCTGATACAACGCATTCACTACCACCAACTCTCCAAACACTAAACGTTAACGCAATACACCCACCCCCTATGCACTCATTTACTCGAGTCCCCCTCGCGGGGAGATGGGCCCTTTTTCTTTGGCACCAGTTCACAGGGCCATCTTCGTGGCGTGGCTACCATCATAGCTGCTTTAATAAACGGTGTGACAGAGTGTGCGAAGTTCTTGTTTTTTCAAAAAACGATAGTCTTTATTGGGCTACTTAAACGCGAAAATTTTGGTCTAGCTCTATGCCTGTCTGTCTGTCTGACCCTCGATTCTGCCTCCCGGCCAAACGTTAAAATGACTAAAACGAGACGTTTATATAAGCAAAACTTCCAGACGAATAAATCTGCTTGGAATGTTCATATTTGTCAACATTTTTGAGCAAACAGAAAACATAAGGCATATTTAAGGCAAAACGTGAATACGTAAGTTAAACGAGGAAGTTTTGTTTTAATTAAAACTACATGGCTGGCGGATTTTTGCGATACCAAATACAAAACAACGGCTGGACAAAAAACATTTTGGCTCCGGAATACGAAAAGCGCTAGCGGCGCCACCTAGTGGCAGAGTCCTAAGTTCAAAAGTGACAAAATATTCCGGCAGATGGCGCGAGTAGTGGAACGAAGTACTATTCAATTTCCCCGATCAAACCTTCACTGTGTTTATTGTGGAAGGAGCGACCGGGGATGGGAAGAACATGAGAGGTGGGCAGGAAAGAGATAAGAGGCATTTACGAGGCAGGGGCGGCAGAAGAGCATTGTCTTTCGACGACGTTAGTAGCGAAGCGAGCATTTACGAGGCCAGTTTTGTTCCTTGTGACGTAAACTCCACGCCAACTTTACGGTTTGCTATATTTTTTGGCTCTCTCTGGCGCACGTGCTCTACGAGGCGACAATTCTGTCCCTCCACTCTTGTATGTGAAATAAGACGCGCCCAACTCGCCTCTCACACGCAGAACAATAAGGGTGAAAGAAAATATGTGCACTTTTGCAGGGATTTTTAAACGTTTCGCAAGACCGTTTAAAAGGTGAGCTCTCTGAAGCCGCCGTTGGTTAGATGATCATGCAAGATATTGCTTAAATTAGCAGCAAAGCTAAAAAAGAAGCAGTGCCAGTGGTTTTTACTGGGAAGTTTGTACAGAAGGGAGCATGTTGTCGTTGTAATTACATTGTCCTGTAATTACATTGTCCGTTGTAATTACATTGCTCTAACACTCCGCTTGGTCGTGGCCAACAAGAACGGGTTAGATGCAGGTTAGTCGGTGTTTTGCGGTCAGGAATGCTCTGTCCGGACTCTAGTTCGCCCAGCACTTTGTTTTCGGGGTAGATGTACCCGCCTGTACGCAACGTTACGAAGCCGGCAACTGAAACTGGGCCTGCCCTCACAAAATGCTAATTCCTGCCATGAGTGCGGCATCCGGTACCGCACAACCGGACATAACCTCCAGCGCAAACGCAAGATTTGCGGTGGCCGTCCCCTCACCAGGACCAAGGGCTCGGTTCAAAGCGTTTCAAGGATCCCTATTTACTACTACGGAGGAAGACAGGGAGAATACACGTGGAGGAGCAAGCCACCACGCGGGATAAGAATGCGCTGATAGGTGACACGGGCTGGGTCGTGATGAGGCAAAACTGGGTGGTAGGGGGGGGGAAATAACATCGTTCACCAGGGCCCGCACAGCCCCTCTGAAGGAGTTAACGCAGTGCCCCGGCACCCAGTCTACCAGAATTTGTATTCCTTTTGTACGATGTAGCCTCCGGGCAGGCATCTTGATGGAAGAGCAGATAGAATTCTGATAAGGCACCCGGCTCAGTGCGCGGAATGCCTCCTGGCTCGCTGTGAAAATAGTTGCATGAGGCTGGTTGGCAGGCAATTAAGAAATTTCAATTTCTCGGACCGCGAGAAATATCGCTTCGAGTTCGAGGTGGGTAGACGAAGGCGCTGTTGAGTATTTTTGTTGACGGGTGGCATAAAATGACGAGTGAATGGTCGCTAATCCGGCATATTCGTGGTTGAGTCCCAAGTGGCATCGGTATAAACAGCGCTATGTGGAAACCGCGCAGTCGTTGGAGCCGTGCGTCTGTGTTCGTTAGATGGGGAAGCGTAGGACCGGTGACGGGGAGTGGCTGTGGGAGAACGATGAGGAAGTTGTCCCATGGCGGAAGCGGCAAAGCAATGGGATGTTGTGGTTCAGTGATATATGGGAGTAGATCAACTAGCGCAGGGCCGGCGAGAGGGGATGCTCGTCGGAAGACATGGCCTTCCGGACGGGTTTGAATGATTTCTGTAAGAGGTTTGGAATGATTTGTGCAGGAAAAAGCGAATAAATATGCGAAGACATGCGCATTTCTGGAATATAGTTTATTGGCCAAAGACACGTACTTGGGGCTCTGGAGCGACAGTACAATATTTCAAAGACTTTGTTTTACTTTCACTCCAGTCACCGAAGAGTGAACCGTCGTTACAGGCTGAAGCTGCTCAACCTTGCTCGTCGGAGAAACAGAGGAATGAGCAACGTATGGCGCGAGTGCGTAATAATGCACACCGATGTTCTAACATTGGTTGAAGGTGCAGCAGATACAATTTTCATCCTGTTAACCCTGCAGTCCACCACCATTGCTCCAGGTTTTAATGTACGGCTCGAACTGGGTCTGCTTGGTCGCCGGGAAAATGTCAATCTGGTACGGCATTTGCTGGACCTTGGTCCCCGGGAAAATGTCAATCTGGTACGGCGGGTAAAAGGTCTGCTGGTATGGCATTTGCTGGAACTGGGGCCACGGGTGATAGGTCGGCGCATATGGCATTGGCTGGTGGAGGCCAAGGGGGTATAAAGGTTGGTAGAAACGAATGTGATGGTTGGGGAAAAAAAGAGACAAAGGTATTATTCCAATCTTAAATGAAACTGGAACCACAAACGCGGAAATATCTATACTTTCTAAATTTATTTCTGCTCTTTCTATTACCTCCGCAGTGTCGTTCTCGAGATTTCCTTTTTCACCTAAAGGGCTCCAATCTCACGTCGGCGTTTTTAACCACTCTTTTCCGCAACGGCTGCACAGACGAACTAAAATCAAGTGATAGCACACGTCTGCCAATATCTTTGTAACAAAGGGGCAGCGGAGCAGACGGAACGGAGCGGACAGGAGACTGAAACGTATTTATTTATTTTATTTGTTGATACTGTCAATCCTCGCCTGAGGGTCATAGCAGAGAAGGAGTAAAATAGCTAGTACGAATAGAAAATAGAAAAAAACAAGAAAAGGCAATGACAAAGCAATTCACACAGCAACAGAATTGGCAGTAGTTCAACCATGACTAAAATAAGCATCAACTTCGCTATCAAAAGTTTGCACATCTGTGCTATTACAATAATGTGCGGTAAGCGATTCCATTGTTCTATAACATCTGGAAAAAATGACCACCAAAAAATGTCAAGGCGAGCGTTGAAATGTTTACTGGGAGCTTCATGATTTAATCTCGCGCTGCGTTTTCCTGGCAGGCGTATGTACTCGACTTTTTTAGTATTTTTAGTAGCCCTTGTATGATACGAAATAATGTTTTATGTTTTTGTTTTCGTCTTCTAATTCCCAGTGATTCTAAATTTCACGAATTGATCATATCAGTAATTTAATCCAGCCTCCTGTATCTAGAGCATACAAATCGTGCTGCAAGCCTCTGAATTAGTTCTAACCAGGTGACCAAGTGTTTCTGGTGGGGGCCCCAAACCACGGAGGCATACTCTAATCTAGGTCGAATATATGTTTTGTACGCAAGCCGTTTAACGTCCTTTGGTGTTTTACGCAACTTCGCTCTTAGAAAAAAGTTTTTTAAATGACTCAGAACGAACCGATTCAATATGACGATGCAACGTGAAGTTGTTCGTAATTGTCACCCCTAAGTATTTAAAACAGGACGTTTTACAGAGATGGTTGCTCCCGATGTTGTACTGAAAATTGAGAACATTTTTCTTGTTAGTGATGTGTACATATGTTGTTTTCTTAAAGTTATTTCGCATACACCATTCGCAACGCCACAATTCCAAATCTTGAAGGCAGTTGTTCAACTCGAATTGGTTATCAGTACAGCTTACAGACATATAAGTCAAACAATCATCAGCATAACATTTCACAGTGTCTTTACAATAGTAGTTATATCATTCATGTATGATAAAAACAACAGCGGGCCGAGCACCGACACAACCCCGGATATGTACCAACCAGCTCAAGTTTTAACTCTTCCGAAATCGTCCAACACGACTGCTGCACTGGCCCGACCGTGGTACAGGGAACGGGCATAAATCGTTCTACTGTGTAGTACATGCATCCGCCTTCTCTAAGCTCTTAGTCTACTTATACGACCATCGGTGCACTCGAAGGTGGGAGAGCCTCGTCACTGTACCGGCCGGTTTTGCGATGCTGTAAACTCTTCTGTGCGGCAAATTATTTTTAGTTTTTCCCGAATGAGGTACATAAACCCTGGACCTCACACTGGTGACAGGCTAGAGCCCATGTCATGACAATATCGGAAGCGCCGAAGCTCTAGTTGGCCAACAGAGCAAACGCATGGGAATTGGGAAACGCGGGTGAGGGCACTACACTGACGTCCGATATAGCCTCTTTGCCAGTATAGCGCCACCTGGCTGGTGCGTAAGGCTTATAGTAATGTGACGCTCGGCTGATGACTATCTCGAAGTGGAATAGCTTCGTAGGTGTCAGGGATAGTTTCCAGATACTATTTGGCGGGATGTTGTGGCGAGATGCGCGTAAAGCAATCGAAAAGAACACGAGCGCATATTAACTGCAGACTACTTCAGGGGACCGGCTTGTCGCTGTAGCTCGTCCGCAGTGGCGCTGTCTAGCCAGCGCCGCCACGCGGCTGTCACGGACCCAAACAGAAAATTCGAAAAAAATGCCCTCTTGTCCCCCATTCAGCCTTACGGCCGAAAGATAAGAGAATGCATGAACAAGAGGTTTATAGCAGAACCGTTTGAAACTCCCGGAACCGTGGAGACTTGCCATACATGCCCCCATTATTTAGCGCAAAGAAAACTGCAGGTACATTTGAGGCAAAATTTATGTAATTAACCGGCAGTCCCCGTGTCCACTTAGTTAGGATTGCTCATTACCTTGGTTTTCACGATAGTAAGCGAAAAAAGTGGCCGCCGAAGAAGGAAAAAAAAAAGCGCTGATGATTACTCGACTCCCTAATGCGAAATTTGTGCGCAGCGGAACTGCAGTCTTCTCGGTCACGGCGCATATCTGCTACGTCTCAGGAAGTGATCACGTGATCAGAGAACGCACGGCGGCGCGCATACCTATGCCGTTATCACGCAGCGCGTCGCCACCACCTGCAATTACGTTGTTGCAAATCACGTTTCAACATCCCGCGCAAATGCTACGTGGTTCGGGTGAACCACGAATGGAAAAGCAGCTGTGGTGAAAGTGTGAGGAAGAAGACATGGCGGCGACGTCGGCGAAAGTGTAAGGGGGAGGCAGTGAGAGAGATGACGCCATAGCAGCGCGTGCACTCTCCCCCTCACACTTCCGCCAGGTGCCGCGGCGCAGTCTCGTGCGGGCTCACCATACTGCCTTTCTCCTGACACTTCACCACACTTTCCTCCGCAGTTGTCTTTATGTCTGTACTGGCTCGGTTACAACACCGTCGCCATCACCGTCGCCACCGCCTATAAACGCCGCGTTAGAAATGGCGCAAAAAGCTCTAGCACGTGCAAGATGAAACCACGCGCAAAAAGAAAAGAACTCCCGCTCGTGCTGTTTGAAGCAGAAAAAGAACGTCAAGATAAAACGAGGATGCGTGCTATCCCAGAAGAAGGCGCGCGTGAACTGCGAAGGCGGAAAAATTGAATTACATTGAACAAACCTCATCAAGAGAGGAGTGAGGGTAAGGGGGGAAGGGTGTCGGGATGGTAGCAAAGGGCGTTTAAACAGCGCCACAGCCCCTATGGCGAATCACTGTTCAGACGGCTTTCACGCTAAAGGGAACTGCTTTATCTAGTTGTCGTGTTCCTTGCTCATTTCGTTTTCTTCTGCTTCTACATACGGCAAATTAGGCTCTTGACAGATAATGAGGTTCTCGTGTAAGCTTTCGCTGGTGAACGCATCTACGCGAACGTGTAAACCGTCCCCCTACTGCTGCCATTGCGCCGTTCTCTTCCTAATGATACAATCGATGTTTACTGCCTTAATATAATTTGGCACGTTTCAAAACCATGCACACCCGTGCTGCAAATAAGCACAAATGGTCTTCAGAAGCATAAGAATGGGGTGGAGTGTCTTCGGCAGGCGTTCTACCTTTCTCGCTGAAGAAGAAAGTGTATGACAGCTGCATCTTACCGGTACTCACCTACGGGGCAGAAACTTGGAGGCTCACTAAGAGGGTTCGACTTAAATTGGGGGCGACTCAGCCAGCAATTGAACGAAAGATGAAAGGTGTAACATTAAAGGACAAGAATAGAGCGGGGTGGGGCAGGGAACAAACGCGCGTTAAGGACACATTAGCAGAAATTACGAAGAAGAAATGGACGTGGGCGAAGGCAAGAAAACCGTTTGTCGTTAAGGGTAACCGAGTGGAACACTAGAGAAGGCAAGCGGGGCAGGGGATGGCAGAACGTTAGATGGGCAGATGAGGTCAAGAAGTTTGCGGGGATAAATTGGTCGCAGTCATCACCGGACCGGGATAATTCGAGATTAATGGGAGAGGCCTTTGTCCTGCAGTGGGCGTAGATAGGCTGGTGGTATTGATGATGATGATGATTATTTTTTTTATTGTGTCTCCTCTGTCCCGAACCTTGTGTTGTCAAATTAAATCAGTTCCGTGAATTACGCTACACACAAACCCATCTATTTTCTCGTCTGTTTCTCCTTCATAGCACGCATATGGGGAAGTGTGCCGCACAATCTCATCGATAACAGCTTTAAGCCGTTCCCGCGGGTTTTCATGACCTTGAGCTTCAGTGAGTTTTAAGTGCGAATGCACTTTATAAGCGACCCCAAACCATCCACCGCCGGCGGTGGCGGCGGCGGCGGCGGCGGCGTCCGCAGTGCTCCTCTATATTTAAAAAAGAAACAGCATCCGGCGCCAGGTTTCGATCCGAGGACTTTGCGGCCGCAGCGCGACGCTCTACCGACCAAGCCACGGACGCGACGCTGATATCAGTGTTAGTGACGCGCCTTATATCTTTAACGCATTCAAACTACGTCGTCAGCGGCGTGCGTTGGCGACTCAGCGGCGTTATAGCGGCTTGATAACTGCGTGGTGTACACGTGATACTACAAACCCGATGGAAGAGATGGAAGTGAAGGCGGCGAGGCGGTGGGCTGCGGGGGCCGAGCGCAAGCGCCGCAAGCGGGCCGACAACCGTGCATTCGCACTTTCACATTCTCCCCCTCGGGGAAATGCGGGGGAATTTTCTTTAATGATTTTATGTTTAATGAACACAGCATAAAAAAGCGGAGCCTCATTCAAGATAGCCACTTTGTGCAGCCCAAAACGAGGAAGAATAAGAGCTATGTATATGACCACAATAAGTAATTGAACACACTCCAGTTTTGTTGCATTCTGGGAGTCTCGTATGTACGGTTTGACTTTGTATTAGGAGAACTACGCGCTAAGCGACTTTTAAAATTAACGGAACATAAAATGTCGACAGTGCGTGCGACTAACATAAAATTAAAATTTGCCTTATTTTAGTACGAATGAAGGGTTGTTACTGCACTGTAAAAATACGCTAGACTTAGTGTCGCTGGTGAGAGGCGGACCAGATGAAAAGACCAAGAGGGGGAAGAAGTAAAAGGGACACAACAAAGGAAAGAAAAATTAACGAGACCCATAAAACAGAAATCACTTAACAAGTAAGATTCCAAAAACTTCAAAAAGCCATGCGGTCCCAAAGTTGATCTTCTGGTCGTTTTTTTTCATGTTTTTTCCAGGGAGATTTCAAAATGCCTGATGTCTTGTTGAGAGTAGACATCGAAGCCGTATGTGTTTGCTTATCAACATCATCATCATCACCAGCCTATCTACGCCCACTGCAGGGCCAAGGCTTCTCCCATTAATTTCCAATTACCCCGGTCCTGTGCTAACCTCGACCAATTTATCCCCGCAAACTTCTTGATCTCATCTGCCCATCTAACTTTCTGCCGCCACCTGCAACGCTTGCCTTCTCTCGGGATCCACATTGTTACCCTTATTGACCAACGGTTATCTTGCCTTCGCATTACATGCCCTGCCCACGTCCATTTCTTCTTCTTAATTTCTACTAATATGTCCTTAACACGCGTTTGTTCCCTGACCCACTCCACTCTCTTCTTGTCCCTTAATGTTACACCTATCATTTTCCGCTCCATTGCCCGCTGAGTCGTCCTCAATTTAATTAAGTTGAACCCTCTTAGTGAGCCTCCAAGTTTCTGCCCCGAAGGTGAGTACCGGTAAGATGCAGCTGCCATACACTTTCTTCGCCAGGGACTATGGTAGGCTTCCATTCATTATCTGAGAATGTCTGCCGTATGCACTTCACCCCATTCTTATCCTTCTAACTATTTCTGCCCCATGATCGTGATCCGGGGTCACGACCTTTCCTAAGTAGATATATTCGCTTACCACTTCCACTGCCTCGCCACCTACCTCAAACCGCTGTGCTGTCCCAAAGTTATTGATCATTACTTTGGTTTTCTGCATATTAATTTTCAGGCCCACTGTTCTCCTGTGTTTGTCCAGTGCAGAAAGCATTCTTTGCAATTCGACCCCAGAGTACCTTAGCAAGGCAACATCATCAGCATATCTGAGGCGACTGAGGTATGTCTATTAACCCTTACTCCTACCTGTTCCCAACGTTAAGAATACTTCTTGTAAACATGCTGTGAATAACATTGGAGAGATTGCGTCTCCATGTCTGACGCCCTTCCTTATAGGTATTTTACTGCTCACCTTATAAAGGATGATGGTAGCTGTGGACCCATTGTAAATATCCTCTAGTATTCTTGCATCCAACGTTCTGAATACTTCTTGTAAGCATGCTGTGAATAACATTGGAGAGATTGTGTCTCCTTGTCTTACACCCTTCCTTATAGGTATTTTACTGCTCTCCCTATGGAGGATGATGGTAGCTGTAGACCCATTGTAGATATCCTCTAGTATTCTTACATAATGCTCATCTACCCCCTGCTTCCGTAATGCCTGAATGACTGCTAGGGTTTCGACTGAGTCAAATGCTTTCTCATAATCTATGAAGGCTATATATTGGGGTTCAGAATACTCAGCGCACTTCTCTATCACCTGATTGATCGTGTGAACATGGTCCATTGTTGAATAACCTTTACGGAACCCTGCTTGTTCTTTAGGTTGACTGAAATCTAAGGTTGCAGAGATTCTGTTAGCGATTACTTTGATAAGTAACTTGTAGACGACTGACAGTAAGCTGATCGGCCTGTAAGTTTTCAAATCCTTCATGTCACCTTTCTTATGTATTAGGATTATGTTCGTGTTCTTCCAAGATTCCGGTACGCTTGCGGTAATTAGGCATTGCGTATACAGGTTTGGCAGTTTTTCTATTACAATTTCTCCGCCATCCTTCGAAAGGATTCCTGTTATCTGATCCTCACTATGCACGTGCTTTGCCCCCTTTTATTTCTTTCAAAGCCTTCCTTACTTCTTCGGTCGTTACTGGTGGGATATCTATCTCCGCTGAGCTACTTTCTCGTTCGGCGTTATCCTAGATATCCCGGCTACTGTACCTAGGTTCTATAGAACGTCACGGGGTTCTATAGAAGTTCTATAGGACATCACGTAGTGACTTCCTATAGAATTCCTAGGCTACTGTGAATATTTTATCCCTATTTGTGATGACATTGCCTTGCTTCTCTTTAAGTGCATACATCTGATTTTTCCCCACGCCAAGACGCCTCTTCACTGCTTTCAGGCTACCTCCGCTTTTACACTGCATTCGATCCTCTCCATATTATACTTCCGTATGTCAGCTCTCTTACGCTGACACACGGAAATATAATATGAAGGGGATTATACTCCATATGCTGATGTGGTTGGTATGTAGCTGCAAAATTCAGATAAATATCTACCCACCGCGGTGGCTCAGTGGCTAAGGCGTTGCGCTGCTGAGCACGAGGTCGCCGGTCTGATTCCCGGCGGCGGCGGCCGCTTTTTTGATAGAGTCGAAAAGCAAAAACGCCCGTGTGTACGATATTTCGGCGCACGTTAAAGGAGCCATGAATAGAAAACACAAGTCTGGTTCACTCAAAAGGTTGCCTCGTTATAACGTATATACTTATAACTCGTTATAACTTATAATGTATACTTCGCTCAACTAAGCTACATAGTTAGGAAAAAAGAAAATGGCCATGCGACCCACCAGCTCATTACCCGCTACAAAACCTATGATGTCATACAAGCCAACTCTGCGATGGGCGGATTCCGCCTCAAACAGACGCAAATTATGTAGACCTTATAACCTAGCCGAACGAGTGATTTGCGCTTAAATTTAGGGGACATTCTTTACAAAGCAATAAGAATGGTAGGACAATCAGTGGTAGTTACGAAAGCAGATGTAAACATAGAAGTACTGATGCGTACTGCTTTACTGCGCGCACTATGCTTGGTTTAGCTGCACAGCACCGTGGGGTTTGGAGTTGTCTCAGACGACACTGGCCGATTGACGCAAGCAACGGTGTCTTACGTGACCATGTTTGTCGAGCGGGCAGTGTTTTATGGAACGAAGATTTTCTCCCAGAGCAAAAACAAGCCAGGTCTAATTACGGTCAAAAACAAACCAATGGCTTGCCACGGTATGGTGGCACCATCTACGTTCAGGTAACGTAAAGAAGCGCGGGAACGCCACCGTAGGGTACCTGGAGGCCAGCACCCCCGTGCAAGCTGGAGACACCCTTTGAACGGTCCCATGCCGCCGCAATTGGGTCAACGTGCTCAACGCGTTGTTCTTTTCGTTTCCCACGATACCTAGCAACGCGAAACATGTAAGATGATTCAAACTTCGCCAGTAAACCACGTTGCGGCGATAATTTTAGCTGCGGTTTCTGATACAATGACTTGCTTCGGCGGCGAGCGAGCGACCCAAAATGGCGGCGCCAGCGTATACGTGTCTCTACCAAGGAAGTTAAAAAAATTGCTTGGTCTCTACCCTGCACGGCGGACGCGTGAATCAAGGTGCTCTAGGCTGCAGAGCGGTCAGTTCCTGTGATGTCATTGCAGACCCAGAAAACAAGCGATTTAGCGGGAAAATCAAATTTTAACTCGAATTCAATAATTTTTCAGTAATTAAAGCATCGTTAGCATCCGGACAAGCGTTGGGGCACTATAAAACACGAAATCTTTCGAATAAAACGACCTTGCATTTTCTCTTCATGGCTCCTTTAAAGATCCCCAGGTGGTCATTAATTCGGAGACCTCGACTACGGCGCGCCTCATCGTCTGCGTTGCGTTGGCGCGCCAAACCCTACAATCAATCAATCAGACAACTATCGGTAGTGGTTTTTAGAAATTAAACACAGTTCACCGCCTTTTTAACCCTTTTCCACCAATGCGGGATCGAAAATTTCAGAAGGGGCTGAGAACAAGACTCCTCTGCTTGCCTTCCCTAACCACTGCTTATGTTGGTACCATAACCACGCCCAGCTATATCATGTCCACTAAGCAAACACTTCAAATTTCTACGATTTATGCACAAGCATCTCTATTCCTATTTCAGTCTACTTTCCTTGTACGTTTAGTTCGCACATCGTCACCGTCTTACCTTAATAGGCCAGGCACCGCCACTATTAATCCAGGGAAAGCTACCACCGCCACCACTGTAGGACAAGCCACTGCCCCGTGGCTGCGAGTGAACCACAACTGCAGCAGCGAAGGCCACGAGGATCGCCTGCGTCAAGAGGAAATTAGCATTTAAGGAGGTATAACAAAGAAAAAAGGTAGCGGGCCTGGCTGCCACTCCTAAGAATGGGATACCGTTAAATTGACTTAAGCCGCACAGAAAGATGCTGTAGACGACAGCCGCCCTTGTGGTGCAATTGGTAAACCACCGGACGCGTAATCCGAAGGTCGTGAGTACGGGCTCCCCATGTACGGCATCAGAACCTTTGCTGCCATATCGTCCGGGGGAGGTGATGAAAAAAGAGACACCCTTCAAAGCACTTTTCGCGGAAAAATCTGCGCGCACATCGGGTGGAAAAGATTAGAGACTAGGTCAGCTTACAGCTGACCTAGTGGTCCGTCAATGTCTACGACTATACTCAAGACTTCTTTTGTTGCCCTTTAGTGTCGTAGAGTCTGAGCACGATCAGTAACAAGCTTGCACGGTGCACATTTAACACCATTAGAGCAACAATTTGGTCAAGAACCCTGAGATGTCACGTTTCAAGCCGCCATGGCTCATTGGCTAAGGCATTGTCCTGCTTAGACCAAGGACGAGGTTTTGATCCCCGCCGCAGAAGCTGTTTCTCCGATGGAGGCGAAAAACTGAAACGTCCGTGTGTTGGGATAGCTAGTGAAAATAATCCGGAGCCCTCAATTACAGTGAGCCTCATAGCACAGGTGCAATTGGTACGAGCAAAACCTTCGAAATGTGAACATTTTTTTAGATGACACTTAACTCACGTACCTTGGTAAGCATATTCGTTCTCTGAAAGGGCAGCGATGCCCTCCGGGATGTCCGCGGCAGCAGAGCTTGTTACACCGTACTGTAGGGTCTGTTGGACGCTACCTTTACACTATATGCACTGTTCAAGCATAAATCGGTCGCTTATATAGCTATTTCTTACAACAGGCGCTGCACGCCGGTCTGAAGAGCGGGTTGGGTTCGAGATGTTGTGACGTCTCCGTGACGCGGAGGATGACGTGGTTCGCGGCGGGGAAAAAAGGACGAGGGCGGCTGCCGGCTGTTTTTCACGTTCGCCTCATCAACGAAAATCTTTTGTGCATGCACGCTTTTCAAAAAGGGCTTAGGCTTTCCCTCCCCTATTCTTAGTTCAGGCAAGCGATCGTCGTCCATCTCTGCTCGGCCATAGATATGGCCGCTGTGTCAAATATTTTATGTCTCTTAAGCAACGCCGCTACCTACTTCTTTTTGGCCTTCTACCTTTCCCCTTATTTCGTTTCTTCTCCCGCCCCTGTCCGAAGGGTTGTAGTGATGTCACGACTGCGGCTGCAGCGAGAACTGCCGACAGTCCGGGGTTATGACCCCGGGTGGCGATGCGGGGCCGACACGAGGCAGGCATTCAACGCGAGAGATCTTGGGATGCCACGACGTACGGTGGACTTTGGTCAGGGGACAGAAGAGTTCGGATAAGACACAATGACGACGCCCGCTTTGGCTCAAGCGCGCAGCTGTTCTTATTCAGTCCGAGCACACGTCGCGTCACGTAGGTCTCTGTGCTCGGAAGACGTTGAAGCACGCACTTTTTTCTGTTCGTTCCGAGGAAGCGCCGTGTGGGCGGTTGCACACGCTCATCCACGACTAAAGCTATAGCGAGGGCTGCATCTGGCTCGTTTCTCTTCTGAAAAAGAATGAGTATTTTTATGTGTGGTTCATACTTGTTGAGTATTTTTTGTTGTGTCCATTCGGGCTATGGGTGTTGAGAGATCAAAGGACGCCTTTAATTCTATTTTATCGCTTCGGTGTGCTCAGCCGTTCACATGAATGGCCTATTGACGTTTCAAGCCGTGGTTTTATCCCTTAGGCTCAAGCCGGCTGGTATACCGGGCAGTCTCGGCCTCCGGAAAACCAAAACGGTAAAAGAATCATACGTCAACACCACGTAACACACGACAGAATGTTCGACACGCTTAAACACCGTTCAAAAAAGGTAAAAATGGCTGAAGCCAGCGACGTAGAAAAATTCATCATCACTAGCGAACTATTTCTGTCTGCTGCAGGGCGAAGGCCTCACGGCTGGATTATACCGTGCTCCTTTTCGGAGTGCGCTGTCCGAATTTGATTATTTGCTTTCAAATTTTATTTTCCCCTGTTTTAGGAGGCGCTTTGAAGAGCCGGCAATCGGTGCAAAAGAAGCGGAGACGACGAAGTGCATGCCGAGGTTGGAGAAAACGCCATGGAAAAAGGAGAAGAGGAAGAGGTAGCGAGCGCTGGAGGCCGGAAGGAGAAGGCGGTTCCAGAAGGTCTCGGCTGGGCGAGAACGCCCAGGAGATCTTCGCTACGGAGCCGCACATTCCTCCTGGAAGCTCTCGGCTGGGCCTGAACGCCCAAGAGACTCGACACCCAAACGCATCGTCCTGCAGACCTTTGATCCTGGCAAGACCTCGGAGCGTCCGCAACGCAACCCTCTCCTACGTTCCGATTAGCACACGGGAAACAGCGCCAAGACTTCGCACTGGCCAGCAACGACGGCAAGTTGACACAGTGCCAGCGGCCATCACACCGGACAAGCTCACCGAGCCATCTCATCGACAGCGACCCACAAGTGAGCGCGAGCAATTGGGAGTGGGTCTGTTTTCATTGGACGTTTTGTCATTGGCCTGTTCTTAGATTAGCCTGATTTTTATTTGGGCACGTTTAATTGGTCCCGTCAATATACTTTGGTCCTTGTCCGTAGCCAAATCGTCTCGACTCCTGTCCGCCCGATAGAATTAACCTCCTCATTCACAGAAACAACCTGCTTCACAAAAATGGCGTCCGCCACAGGACTCTGAGAAATTGTCAGAGAGTTGAGGAGGTAGTACGTTTGGCATAGAAGCGAGTACTTGGCGAGGGATGGATCTAGGATGATTGGTAGCGATCGGCAAGGAGCTGTGTCTTGCTGGTAATGAGTTCAAAGAGTGGGTACAGAATGAGGCTAATGTCGAGAGGCAAGAACGGGCACTTTCGAGAGATGCCGAGATTCAGATGCTCGAGCTCAAATTTGAGGTCCTTGAACGCAAGATGCGGCTCGCGGAGAAGAAAAATTCGAAGCTAACATTTTCACAGCTGTACGTGGAATTCACAGAACTGGAGTATCGGCTCGCGGAAAAGCGACGTGAAATCGGGAGCATTGAACTCGCTGCACGTTACAAAGAAGTCACGGGGCTGGCAGTCTGTGATGAAACCACGTGGAAAATAGAAACAAAAAAGAGCTGAAGCATCCACTGGCAAAGGGGAAAGGCTTTGTGCAGGCACGAGATGGTGCGCGTGATGATCGTTCCAGAGTTATACAAGCCAAGTGCAGACACGCCTACTGTGAATGCACCAAGTGATGGCAGTGGTGTGCAGCCCCGTTCTGAGCTATCGAAACAGTTGGAACCGCGCTCTCAGACAGAGCGATGCGCTGTCGACCACGAGGCGCGAATAAATCAATCCTGCCGGGATAACTTTCAAGAGCACGTAGTACCGGGCAAAAATCTTCTGCTAACTGAGAGTATCCAAGCTTTAACAAGCTGTTTTGACAGAAAGCGTGCACGCTCCAGAAAACTTCAATCAAAAGCGAGTTCAAGTGGTCAAAGCCGTGTTGCGTTGACACAGGTGACAGTCGACCTGAAGTTTAATACAGGCCAAATGAAGTATTCAGGCAATTAATGCACCGAACGAAACAGATGGGCAGACGGTTCCAGACGTCGGGGACTAATATTTATCCGTACAGTCGGAGCGATCAAAAAGCGCACGCTGGCAAACTACTACCTGATGTGTCCCGATGATTACGAGCTCACAAATGGGCCCGAAGAATCGCCTGGGGGCGCAGTGAAGCGGATACGTTAGTAAGGCGGCGGATTCTAGACGAACCGTTGAGCCAGGCTTCGTGCCGTAGACGCATCAGCAATGAGAGCACATCGGCCCTTCATAACAAAACTCATGGGATTCCCAAGGGTGCGGAGTGGAAGCGCCGAAAAACGGTAAAGATGGGGGTAGAAGGGAACAAACCGGATTGAAGTGACGGAATCGACTAAGGACGCGATTACTTTAGGAATGGAGGTCGAATAAAGATGCTTAACGAGTTTTGTGTGTCTGTAGGAAGTTCGATCGATATATCTGTGAAATTTTGGATTGTAAGAAAGAATTTCGATGAGAAGAGTGCTGCTGGAAATTTTGATTTCGGTTGTTGTAAACCCAAATGGCAAACCTGATTTTCGTGTCGAGTTCTGTTAGCCATTATTTGTTTCAACTGTTAGGTGTTATATTTTCTAAGACGCAGTAAAAAAGAAGGAAGTATGTACACTCGAGTGGGTGTCATTGTCATGTTTTGATTGCTTTCCGCGTTCATTATTTACATACTGTTTTCAAATTGCTACATGGTGTGGAACAGTGGTGATGATAGTGATGTTTCGTGGTGCTGTGCGAGCGTGCTGAATTGACCGTTAGGACAACCACGGCTACCACGGAGCGAACTTCTCACCGGAAGTGTCTCTCCCCAAAACACTTCTTCGATGGGGGCACGTGTGAGGTGGCGCTTTGAAGAGCCGGCAATCGGTGCAAAAGAAGCGAAGACGACGAAATGCATGCCGAGGCTGGAGAAAATGACATGGAAAAAGGAGAAGAGAGAGAGATGGCGAGCGCTAGAGGTAGGAAGGAGAAGGCGCTTCCAGAAGCTCTCGGCTGGGCGAGAACGCCCAGGAGATCGTCGCTACGGAGCTGCACATTCCTCCTGGAAGCTCTCGGCTGGGCGTGAACAACCAGGAGACTCGACGCCCAAACGCACTGTCCTCAAGACCTTCAATCTCAATCCTGGCAAGACCGCGCAACGGTCCTCAACGCAACCCTCTCCGCGTTCCGATTAGCACACGGGAAACAGCGCCAAGACTTTGCAGCGGCCAGCAATAACGGCAATGTGACACAGTGCCAGCGACCATAACACCTGACAAGCACATCGAGCCAGCTCATCGACAGGGACCCACAAGTGAGCGCGAGCAATTGGAAGTGGGACTGTTTTCATGGGACGTTTTGCCATTGGGCTGTTGTTCTTAGATTAGCCTGATTTTCATTCGGGCACGTTATTTTGTAACTGGTCCCGTCAATATACTTTGTTCCTTTTCCGTAGCCAAATCGCCTCGACTTCTGTCCTCCCGGTAAATTTTAACCTCATTCACAAAAACAACCTGCTTCACACCTTGTTTCTCCGCCGTGTTCTCTGGATTTAACCACACGCAGACTCGTAAGTGGCCAGCCAGTTCTGTTACTTTGAAGGTCCACCTCTCGTTAGTCCTCCCGTACCATTTCCGACCCTACTCAATTTCCTTCTATTGACCTGAACCCAATGTCTTCCACCCGAAGAGGTTCCTTAATTTACAGCACTCATTAGTAACGCGATAACGTTATTAGGCTCAGGCAGCGATGGTGTAGAGGTAGAACACCCGCCTCGCGTGCAGAAGGACCGTGGTTCGAAACCCGGTGCCGGACAATTCCCACCGGATTTTAAAAAAAAAGAAAAAAAAATCCGCGTATTGATGGAATTGCACAAAGGGGCTTGGGGTGCGGCCTGACCCCGGCGACCATTGCCGGTAATGCACTTCCTCGCCAGAGCAGGATTGGCCACCCTGGTGTAGTAATGGCAACAACCTCCCATGAATACCCAATTAACCCTCGGCCCTCAGTCCACAGCGGCTGCGAAGCAACTGACCACGGCGGCGGTCAGACCTGTGACGCAGCAGAGGGTGCTAAGAATCCCTGGATCCGGACAGGCCGCCAATGGAATCTGAACCTGGCAACGTTTAACGCGCGAACCTTATCTAGCGAAGCAAGTCTCGAGGTGTTGTTCGAGGAATTAGAGGGCATTAAATGGGATGTAATAGGGCTTAGCGAGGTTAGGAGGGCAGGCGAAGCCTTTACGGTGCTGAAAAATGGACACGTCCTATGTTACCGTGGTCTAGAGGACAGAAGAGAACTGGGAGTGGGATTTCTAGTCAATAAAAGCATAGCTGGCAACATAGACGAATACTATAGCATTAACGAAAGGGCAGCAGGTCTTGTAATTAGGCTCAATAAGAGGTACAAGCTCAAGGTGGTGCAGGGCTACGCGCCCACATCCAGCCACGACGACCAAGCAGTAACGCTTCTATGAAGATGTGGAATCGGCAATGGCTAAAGTAAAAACACAGTATACCGTAGTTATGGGGGACTTCAATGCTAAAGTAGGCAAGAATCAGGCTGGAGACAAGGCAGTTGGGAACTATGGTCTGGGCTGTAGAAATAGCAGGGGGGACCTACTAGTTGAGTTTGCAGAACGGAATAACCTACGCATAATGAATACCTTCTTCTGTAAACGGGAGAGTAGGAAATGGACCTGGAGGAGCCCGAATGGGGAGCACAAAAATGAAATAGACTTCATATTATGCGACAACCCTGGCGTCGTGCAGGATGTGGAAGTGCTCGGAAGGGTAAGGTGTAGTGACCACCGTATGGTAAGATCTCGAATTAGGCTAGATTTGAGGAGGGACGCTAGTACGAAAGAAGCCGATAAATGAGCTAACAGTAAGACGTAAAGTAGAAGAATTCAGGATCGCGCTGCAGAACCGATATTCCGCCCTTAACGAGGAAGCCGAGCTTACGACACAGGAAGCCAGCGACAACCTTACACGCATTATCACGGAGTGTGCAGTAGAAGTCGGGGGCACTATGGCTAGACAGGATACTGGTAAACTTTCACAGGAGACGAAAGATCTAATCAGGAAACGGCAAACTATGAGAATCTCTACCGCAGCTGACAGAATAGAACTAGCGGAGCTTTCGAAGTTAATCAATAAGCGTAAGACAGCTGACATACGGAAGTATAATATGGAGAGGATCGAATACGCTGTAAAGAACGGAGGTAGCCTGAAAGCAGTGAAGAGACGTCTTGGCGTGGGGAAAAATCAGATGTATGCACTTAAGGATAAGCAAGGCAATGTCATCACAAATAGGGATAAACTAGTCACAGTGGCCGAGGAGTTCTATAGGGATCTGTACAGTAGCCGGGACATACAGGACAATGCCGAACGAGACAGTAGCTCAGAGGAGATAGACATCCCACCAGTAACGACCGAAGAAGTAAGGAAGGCTTTGAAAGAAATGAAAGGGGGCAAAGCACATGGTGAGGATCAGATAACAGCAGACCTCTTGAAGGATGGCGGCGAAGTTGTACTTGAAAAACTGGGAAACCTGTATACGCAATGCCTGATGACCACAATGGTACCGGAATCTTGGAAGAACGCGAACATCATCCTAATTCATAAGAAAGGCGACATGAAGGACTTGAAAAATTACAGGCCGATCAGCTTACTGTCAGTCGTCTACAAGGTATTTACCAAGGTAATCGCTAACCGAATCTCTGCAACCTTAGATTTCAGTCAACCTAAAGAACAAGCAGGGTTCCGTAAAGGTTATTCAACAATGGACCATGTTCACACGATCAATCAGGTGATAGAGAAGTGCGCTGAGTATTCTGAACCCCTATATATAGCCTTCATAGATTATGAGGAAAGCATTTTGACTCAGTCGAAACCCTAGCAGGCATTCAGGCATTACGGAAGCAGGGGGTAGATGAGCATTATGTAAGAATACTAGAGGATATCTACAATGGGTCTACAGCTACCATCATCCTCCATAGGGAGAGCAGTGAAATACCTATAAGGAAGGGTGTAAGGCAAGGAGACACAATCTCTCCAATGTTATTCACAGCATGCTTACAAGAAGTATTCAGAACGTTGGATTGGGAACAGGTGGGAGTAAGGGTAAATGGAGAATACCTCAGTAACCTCAGATTTGCTGATGACGTTGCCTTGCTAAGTAACTCGGGGGACGAATTGCAAAGCATGCTTTCCGCACTAGGCGAACAGAGTAGAACCGTGGGCCTGAAAATTAATATGCAGAAAACTAAAGTAATGATCAATAACCTCGGGACAGCACAGCAGTTTGAGATAGGTGGCGAGGCAGTGGAAGTGGTAAGCGAATATATCTACTTAGGCCAAGTTGTGACCCCAGATCCCAACCATGAGGCAGAGATAATTAGAAGGATCAGAATGGGGTGGGGTACATATGGGAGACATTCTCAGATAATGAATAGCAGCCTACCATTGTCGCTGAAGAAGAAAGTATATGACAGCTGCATCTTACCGGTACTCACCTACGGGGCAGAAACTTGGAGGCTCACTAAGAGGGTTCAACTTAAATTGAGAACGACTCAGCGGGCAATGGAGCGGAAAATGATAGGTGTAACATTAAGGGACAAGAAGAGATCGGAGTGGGTCAGGGAGCAAACTGGTGTTAAAGACATATTAGTAGAAATTAAGAAGAAGAAATGGACGTGGGCAGGGCATGTAATGCGAAGGCAAGATAACCGCTGGTCATTAAGGGTAACAGAGTGGATCCCTAGGGAAGGCAAGCGTGTCAGGGGGCGGCAGAAAGTTAGATGGGCAGATGAGATCAAGAAGTTTGCGGGGATAAATTGGTCACAGTTGGCACAGGACCGAGGTAATTGGAGAATAATGGGAGAGGCCTTTGCCCTGCAGTGGGCATAGATAGGCTGGTGATGATGATGGTGATGATGAAGCGTTATTAGACTGATTTTTCTATTCCCCCTGGCTCCTAGCCGTCCGCTATCAGCCGTGCTTATAAGGCGTCCACAAAAATACTTCACTGCTGCCACCTGGAAGCTACGAATGAGGCAGCAAGATTTGAGGGCTCCGCTGAACCTATATTGTGGCGTTACGGCAACAGAAGTTTGGAAAGGAGTACTATGATACAATAACGGATACGAAAGAAAAGAAGCGCGTTTCCACCAGGAGCCGCGCATGTGCGGTAAAGTTTGTTGTCTGCCTAGTTGGTGGTAGCATGCCCGGTAGACATGATGTCTTTTCGATTTGGCCTGCACTTTCTGCGTCAGTTCAGAATGAGTTCAGCCATTTCAGCGCAGGCGCCACCACTCCATAACCGGTCCTGCACTTTTGTCGTCTGCTTCTGCACCTCCTCTCTGGAAGGGGCAGGGAAACTCGTGAACTCATCCTGCACTCCCTGCAATCGTCGGTAAATCGAAGAGGAAAGTGCAGGCGCCACGCGCTGAACTCGAAAATCGAAGAGGCGACTGCTGCACTGCCTGAATGAATGCAGCGAGTGCAGCCAAATCGAAGACACCTATGGTGTCCAGCCGCGCCCGAAACGTACGTCATTACACCAAAGCGGGTTTCCTCCAGAAAACAAAAACATACATTTCCGGTAATTCATGCCCTGACGCTACTTGTGGGCTACGAGGCACGTCGTAGTGGAAGCCTCGGGAAGACTTTTGACCACTTTAGGATCTGTAACTTGCGCGAAAATCTCTACACACTGGCGTTTTTGTTTTCTGCTTCCATCAGAAAAACGACCGCCGCGGCCGGGTATTGAACCCGCGTCCTTTAGATCAATAGGTCAACGCCTTACCCCCTGAGCCACCCCGCTGTGTTTTCCACCGGGAGTTATGCCGGCACCAACAGTGGGTGACCTAACTAAAACAGGGGACAAAGGATTAACGCCCGTCTCTCAAAAATCAAGGAAGGCGTCGATCATAAGCCTAAAATGGCTAAACTCAAGCCCACTGTATAGCGTCTGTAGAAACTTTATAGACAATCCTAGCTGCACCTTTGGTGATGATCTCATCGGTGCCGGTTATCACGCTCGAGCTGCTCCGTCTTTCTCTCATACGCCATCTTGTAAAATAGAACCACCGTCGCATCACCGGGAAGTCTCGGCCCTTGGTCTCTCCTCCTATTTTATAGCGTCCAATCACGTAAGTTTTCAAAATGCTTTTTAATATTCCCACGGTTATGTATCCGCTGAAAGCTCGGTTTGGTAAACGACAGGTGGCGCCACGTGGCCAAGTTAAAAATCACCTTAAAATAGGTACGAATATCCTCTCAGAGAACAGCCACGTAAGAATAATCGGCGGGGTTCTAGACAAGCGGGTAGTTCCCAACTCTTAATCGCCAAAAAACAGCAAATCTTTAACCAACTTTGCCAACAAGCAAAATGCTGTGATATGCTTCAGATTAAAGAGGAGATACAAGGGGAATTGTTTTGGTAGTACCATCGGCGCAATGAGCAGAACGGAATTTGTTGGAGACAAATTTCGCGCATCACAAAAACAAAATGCACGGAGGAAATAAAAAACAACTAGAAAGACAACAAATTCTGTTAAATAGACTCGCTGGGGAAAGATTTGCAAATTCATAGCGGGGAGGAAACAAAAAAATGTACTGCAAATTTTGTTACACTTAAAGGCTGTGAAAACACGTTCGATAAAAAGGCTTCAACAAAACGTCCGTCGATAAAACGGCGTTTGATAAAACGGAGTTCGATAAAACGGCTTCGATAAAATGGCGTTCGATAAATGGCTTTCGATAAACTGTCCGGATCCCAGAAAGTTTACCTAACGCCGTTTTATCAAAAGTGCCTGTTTTATCGAACGCCGTTTTACCGAATGACGTTTTATCGAACCACCTACATCCGTTTTATCGAAATTGGGGCTTTGCGGCTTTCATTGTAATTTCCGGGGTTAATTTTCTTTAACTAGCCGTCGCACCAACCAAACCTGCGAGTTAGCTTCATTCTATATTGTTCTGCCGTGCATTAAATACAAAAACGTGCCTATATACGTTGACGCGTCCTTCCCGTGTTTTAGATCACTTTTGCTATATTAACTTTTTTTTATTTTTTTGCGTCTTCATTGATTGCACTCAAGTATGTAAGTTACCCTTGTTTATACTACAGAATTATCCACTATAGTAGGAACTCTAAGCCCGTGCGCAATATTCCTAGATGTGTATCGGTGTATTTAGTGTGGTGTTGCCAGATATATTCCTTGCGCCATAGTTCATCATTACGTGATCCAAATTCTTGTCCTCCACACCGATTTTTTCTAGTCACGTGGTTTGCCACGCGACTCCTACTCGGACCATGTGGTCACATTGTTTGAATCTGGAGAAATATTGTACCAACAGCTTCGGAATGATTAGTGCTATATTAATGAACAGGGGAGGTTCCGAGAGTGAAAGTGAAACCCCCGTAGAGGTGGTGGAGTCTAGGGAAACTCGTCAGAAGTGAAACCACCACAGCCAACTCGTCATAGGCGAACTCGTCAAGTAGGGCAAGGGGTCATAAGTCATCTCGCACTATGGAATCTCGTAACCTAGGACAACTGGCCCACCCCTTCTGGATTTACCTGTTTTGTTAATTAATGCTCACATAAAATACAGGTTTTCAACATAATTCCTTACTTCCTGCGTCCAACAATCTTACGCTCCGCCTCGATTCACCAACCTTACGTTTCCTGGTGACCTTGAAGGAAACACACTGGACCAGACAGCGCATTGTGTTGGTTTGTGTGTGCTTTGTTCAGATACATCGCACGGGAAATACTAGATTTTCTTTGCTCCTTCTCAATTTGCTTCAATTTTAACATTTTTAATTTTTTAGGTAATCGGGCGACGGCGCTGTATTGAGTAGACCTTCACGATTCTGTATTTCTGGTGTTTCCACTTTGATCTTGCTGTTTTTATTGCCTTATGATAAATAGGTAAAAGAGTACGGGCTAAAAACCCCGGACCATGCTGGGGTGCAAAGGGGGGGGGGGGGATGAAAACGAACCAACCTGTAGTATGGGGACTAATTTTGTAACTAACGTTTTTCTCGTCAGTTCT
Source organism: Haemaphysalis longicornis (assembly GCA_013339765.2). Classification (NCBI taxonomy): domain Eukaryota; kingdom Metazoa; phylum Arthropoda; class Arachnida; order Ixodida; family Ixodidae; genus Haemaphysalis; species Haemaphysalis longicornis. The sequence goes on from CM023451.1 coordinate 9,125,671, forward strand.
AACCAAGGCATCGAGAACAATAGGACAAGGCTTGGTAACCTCTTAGTAACTGAACTCAGTGCCCATTAAGAATTAGGAATGCAGGAATCGGGAACAGACTTTTGATAGCGCTCCAGTTAGATTTTGACACTGGACTCACAAGCACCAAGAAGTGCCTTACCTATGTAGAACATACGCAGCGAAATAATTAGGTTAGATTAGATACAAAAGGGGTGTATAACAAAAAGTACGAAGATATCGAGGTATTCTAGTCCATGCGCCACAATGCTGTGATATGCTTCAGATCAGAGGGTGAAATGGCGAGACAAGGGGATTTGTTATGGCAGTATTACCGGCGCGATGAGCAGAACAGAATAAGTGGAGACAAATTTCGCGCATCACAAAAACAAAATGAACGAATGAAATAAAAGACAACTATAAAGTCTACAAATTCTGTGAAATAGACTCGCCGTGGAAAGAGTTGCAAATTACATAGCGAAGAGGAAACTAAAAGACGCACTGTAACTTTTGTTACACGAAAATATTGGGAAAAACACTTTCGATAAAACGGCATCCGATAAAACGGCTTCGATAAAAGGGCGTTCGATATAACCTCGTTCGATAAACTGTCAGGATATCCCATATTCTTGTGCTTATGCAGTGCGTTACAGGGTCCCAGTTATGGGGGTAGTGGGTAAACAATATTCCCATTAAAATGATAAAATGTTATTCCTCGAAACCGGGTGAAAGCGCGGAATTGTTCTCATTATGCGTTTGAATGTGCAGACGTCAACGCAGGCGTGGGCCATGAATCATGAGTAGTTTACGTTCTATTGCTTTCTTCATTGTAAGACATTTCCGCGACATTTCTACTCGACCACCCTCCCTTCCTCCGCAAATTTACCGTACTTTCTACTTTTTTTATTTAACCGTTCGTCACGGCATACAAACGGGGAATCCGAAAGGAAAACGAAAAAAAAAAGGAGCCAGGTGAGAAGCAGGCGGTTTTACGATCTACAGAATACTTAAAGGCATGCCTTAGAAAGAACGTTCATCAGTTTTGTATGAGCAAGCACTTCCATACTACTAGGCGTTCGTAAGGGGTGCGTGCCGCCCTCGGAAGTTTTCCCGGTCCCCTCCACTAATTCCAGGCACGGCCACACTCCACACTCACCTCCAGCTCAGGAAGATAGTTTTTCAGTCGGGCCGTGTTCCAAGGCGGCGCACCTGGCGCGAGACGCCGCGAGTAAGAGAGGTTGGTGACAGGCAGAGTACCGAGGCGTGGGCACGCCCGATTGCGACTTGCTCGCGCAGCATCGGCTGGGTTGTTTGGTCCAATGTGGCTGTCACAGCATTCAGCACAATGCCAAATTTCTTCGAAAGAGGGCTACGAGGGCCAGCCCCAGCAAAAGAAATATTCTACCGAAGCTAGCCAGCTACACCCCTCCCCCCCCCCCCTCCTTCCTGATTGATATTTGCTTTTTAAGGGGCTTCGCAAAAGGACTAGTCTGGCGGTGGCGGTGCATCAACTTGCATCAATCGTTGGCTTTTCATTGAACCGTGCCAAGCAACTGTCTTTGGTTCTTGAACCGTGCCAAGCAACTGTCTTTGGTATTTGTGCTTAAATCCAGTTCCGAACGATAAAGTTTGTTGTTGATGGTGGGTGACCAATTGCGATGAGATAACCAGCTGCCTTCAGCAATTGTTACGCTCCCGCAACACGCCGTAAAAATTAAGAAACCAGGTTAGCCAGCAGTCTCCTGAACTTTGCAGCAACATTGCACATTTTCGGAGAAAAAACAAAAGTATCTAAGCTGTAAGCTGCAATATTATCACGGTCCAAAATCTTGATTTATGCCGCTTCGCTTGATCCTAACTGCAAATATCGAAGCATTTCAGATGAAGAGCACCGTAACGCAGCATAGCTAACGCATGTACACCATTCATCGGGTAAAGTTCTTTTTCGAAATAGCGATAAATCGGCCAGCGTCATGCGCTAGTACAGCTCTATGTTGTTTGATATTCAGCGGTACCGGCCTGCTCACATTTTCGATACTTCACGTAACGGTTCCTAGACAGTTTATCGAACGCCGCTATATCGAAAAAAATGCCCGTTGTATCGAAACGCCGTTTTATCGAATGCCGTTTATCGACTACCTGTAGTGGCGGCGTGTGCCGCCGATGAATGAACGACTAGACAACTTGAGTGCCCATCGGACAAAAGACCTTTATTCCAACTTGCGCATGCTTATATACCTAAACAACACTGGCGCCACCTGCGGCAGTGATCGGGGAAACGAAACCAAATTGACAAATATACAACACATTCCCTTCCTTAAAAACAGCTATAGGGATTAGTAATGTAGTAGGTTAGTATGTTAGTAGATATGCAAAAATACTATTCAAAAATACAACTGTACAATGAACATAGCTATATAGTACTACAAAATCACATCATTTACAAAAGAAATCCACCACACTGGATATATCCGTTCCATTCGCTTTAGCACAACTTTAGCTTGCTACACGTTGTAGCCATAACGCTCTGGTGGTAGTCTCTTTCTTGGTGGTTGCACCCTGCGGGACTGTGTGACTGCTCCTGGAGACTTGGCCGACTGCGTCGCAGCAGGCGACCTGTGCGCCTGCGCAGCCGAAGGAGACCTGGGTGCCTGCGCAGCCGAAGGAGCCGTGGGGGCCTGCGCACCGTGCTCAGGAGACGTGGGCGCCTGCGCAGCCGAAGGAGCAGCAGCTGAAGTCGTCGTAGTTATCTCTGGGGTGGGGCCCTCACATGCAGGCAGAGATCCTCCTCCCCTAGCTGTGCCGTTTCCTCCCCTCGTATAAAGGGCGGCAGAGGCTCGTGGCACCTTTGAGAACTTCGACGCATTCCACGTATTTCAGTCAGCCAGGCGGAAAGAGGATGGTCCCTTCCTGCTGATCACTTCTCTTGGGCGGCTGAATTCGAGGTCGCCTTTAAATCTAGTAGTGGGTTTCTTCACTCTGACGAAGTCACCAACGTCAACTCTGGTTTCTCTTGCCGTCCTCCGAGCGTCCGTGTATCGTTTGCTGCTCTGTTGCTTTTGCTTCACCCGCTCACGTAAACGCCGGAGTTCCAAGTGAGGATCATCAAAGAAGGTGACCGACGGATGCCCGACGACATCCAACCGAGTTCTTGGCAGCCGCCCGTGTAGCAGAATAGCTGGAGCCCTTGCCGTTGTAGCATGCGGTGTGCATCGGTAAACACCCAGGTACTCTGTTACCACCTGGCGCAAGGGTCGCTGCTGCAACCCTGCAGAATTTTCGAGATCATACTTTGAAAAGCAGATGGTGCTGAAGCGAGCCCAAAACACACGCGCTTAAAACGGAAGAGGCCGTCGTGTGTTATAAAAGCCGTTAAATCGCGGCTCTCGGGGTGAAGCATGACCTGATGGTAAGCTGATGCAAGGTCAAGCTTGGAAAAGTGGGTTGCCCCCACTAGACTGTGCAATAGCTCTTCTGTATGAGGGAGGGGAAAGCTATCTGCTACGACGGCTTAGTTTACCTGTCGAAGATCTACACAAAGGCGGATACCCCCATCTTTCTTTTCAACCACGACAATGGGGGATACCCGCTCGGATGCCTCTATTCGCTCTATCACGTCCATTTTTTCCAAGCGGCGGAGTTCTTCCGAGACTCGTGGCCGGAGTGAGAGCGGAAGGCGCCTGAGTTTTGAAGCAACTGGCTGAACTGTGGACCGTGTTTTGACGCGGTGAACAAAACCCTTCGCGATGCCAAGTCCTGGATCGAAAATAGCACCAAACTCTTCAACTAATTCAGATGGAAGGTGAATGGACTTCTCCGCCTCTGCCTTGACTGCGGTGTGCTCCGTTCGAGCGCTAGTACGCACCGCTGTCGTTTCAAGGCACTGTAGTGACGAGCCATCAATCTGCAGACCAAGCGCCCTGATTGCATCAATACCCAAAAGCGAGGTGCCTTGTTTAACGACATAAAAAAGAAGAACTGTTGTGCAATTATTGTACGTGACATCAGCAAAGAAGCAACCACACACTGGAATTGGTTTCTTCGAATAATTCAGTGGTCTAGTTCGAGCAGTTGAAAGCGCCTGTCCTTCAAAATGCTGCCGAAACAGGTCATGCGTCAAAATTGAAACTGATGACCCAGAATCCACGAGGAAAGTTAACTTCGTTCGACCAACTGCTACTGATATGTAGATTGCGGGACGAGTGGATGTCGTCACAGCCAGAATGCTTAATACTTCTTCAGTTACCGAATTTTCTCCGTCAAGTTCACGAACCGGAGCGGCGTTTCTGTTGCAGACCGAGCGAAAATGACCCATAATACCGCAACCATGACACCGCTTGTTTTTGGCGGGGCAGCGGAATGAAGCAGCGTTGTGCCGAGGTGAACCGCAGCGGTAACAATTGGCCTGTTGGCTGCGTGACCGCTTCGAGGGGTCGCCGGAAGAAGGTGCGGGCGGAGGGGTGTTTCCGCGAGAATTTATGCTCTGAACATCTGCAGTGGCAAATTCTTTGCAATCATTGGTTGCCTGCTCAAACTGCGTCGCTATTAGTACAGCTCGAGCGAACGAAAGAGAAGACCCTTCCAGCAGCAACCGCTCGCGCAAATTCCGAGATAATACGCCTGCAACGAACTGGTCACGCAAGGAATCTTCCTGAGAAGGAAAAGAGCACGTAGCAGAAAGCTCACGTAACGCGGTAATGTACTCATTGATTGCTTCACCGACTTGCTGCACGCGCCTACCGAAACGGTGCCGTTCGACCACAACATTGGTTGTTGTCGTGAAGTGCGCATGCAGCGCTGCGACAGCGGTATCGTACGATGACGCTTCGTGCTTTGTCTGAGAAGTGTCCTTGACAGTTCCAGAATCTGCATCAGTAGTTGGCTCACCGGGCTTAGCGTTGGCCGAAGATTGAAGCGGTAGTGTGTGAAATATGCGCTGGCCTTCTACGCCGAGGCTATGCAGTAGGAGAGCCTTGCGACGGTCCGGCGCACAGTCCGAAGCACCAGATGCGAGCAGAAAATTCTCGAAGATGCGGATCCATTGCGGCCAGGCAACATCAGGGCGGCCAGGCGTGGGCAGGAAAGGGGGCCGGGGGTGCCAGTCCGGAAACACTCATGGCGCGGGAACCAGTCGGCGAAAATGACGAAAATCACGGCCCCCGCGGTCGTCATGGCGGCGTCGTGTTCTATATCGATGACATCATTGTGTTTGGGAAGGGGAAAGAGGAGCACATGGCGAATCTTACCGCAGTTCTGAGGCGCATAAAAGAGGCAGGACTCAAACTGAACACAAAATGCGTCATCGATACGCCAGAGCTTGCGTTCTTGGGCCACAGGATCACCGCAAACGGTATTGTGCCGTTGAAGGAAAAGGTTGCTTCCATCCGAGACACTCCAGCGCCCACTGATCCAGCCAGCCTTCCATCATTTCTGGGATTGGTCGAATATTATTCCAGGTTTATTCCCAACTTCGCTGACATGGTTGAACCAATGCGTGTCCTGCTAAGAAAGGGGCAGCGATTCGTTTGGTCTGACGAGATAGACGCTAGTTTCAGAAAGACCAAAGACGCGCTGGCATCTAGCACTATACTGAGAATGTTCGATGCATCTCTTCCAGTCTTAGTGTCGACGGACGCATCAGAGTGCGGACTTGGAGCGGTCCTACAGCAGGTGGACGGACATAAACTGCACACTGTCGCTTTCGCGTCTCAAGTTCTTTCGCCAGCTGAGAGGAAATATTCGGTAGGAGAACGGGAAGCGTTGGCCTGTGTTTGGGCGTGCGAGCGGTGGCACGTGTACTTGTGGGGACGCCACTTCACCATCAAGCCTTGGTGGCATTGCTTTCAACACAAGGAACAGGAAGGCGCCCCTTGCGGGTAGCGCGATGGACAGAACGCCTACTACGGTACAACTATACCGTCGAGTACCGCAAGGGGTCGCAAAACCAAGTGGCGGACGCACTTTCACGCTTGCCCGCTTGGGTTCGAATCCGATCCTCGTCGCCAATGCAGTGGCGGCGTGTGACGCCGATGAATGAACGACTAGACAACTTGAGTGCCCATCGGAACAAAAGACCCTTTATTCCAACTTGCGCATGCTTATATACCTAAACAACACTGGCGCCACCTGCGGCAGTGATCGGGGAAACGAAACCAAATTGACAAATATACAACACTACCTACATCCGTTTTATCGAAAGTGCTGTTTTGCGGCTTCCATTGCAATGTTCGGGGTTTATTTTATATAACTGGGCATCGCATTAACCTAACCTGCCGTTAGCTTCACTCTACACTGTCTCCGCCGTGCATTACATACAAAAACCTGCCTATATATGTTGACGCGTCTTTCCCGTGTTTCATTAGAATTTTTTTATGCGTCTTCATTGCACTCAAGCATGTACGTCCCCCTTGTTTATATAACAAAATTTGCCACTATAGTAGCAACCCTAACCCCGTGCGCAGTATTCCTGAGATGTGTATCGGTGTATTTAGGTTGGTGTTGCCAAATATATTCTTTGCGCCATGGTTGATCATCCCGTGATCCAAATCTTGTCCTCCCACAATTTTTATAGTCACGTGGTCTGCACGCAAGTCCTACTAGGACCATGTGGTGACATTTGCATCTGGAGAAATACCTCGCCAAGAACTACAGAAAGATTAGTGGCTAGATCATTTTGTTGGTTTTTTGTGCGCTTGTTTAGCTAATCGCACAGGCCATATTAGATTTTGTTTGCTCGTTCCCAATTCTTTTTTTTTTTAATGTTACATTTTCATTTCCAGGTAATCGGCTGACGGCGCTGTTTTGAGTAGACCTTCACGATTTCTCTACTTTTGGTGCTTACTATTTTGATCTTACTAGAAGAGTATGGGCTAAAACCCCCAGACATGTTTGGGTGCAACGAGGGTCGGAGATATGAAAACGAACCAACCTGTAGTATGGTGACAATTTTTGTAACTAACTTTTTTCTCGTTAGTTCTAAGCAAGGAATCGAGAACAGTAGGACAAGGCTTGGCATCCGAACTCAGTGCCCAATAAGAATTAGGAATACAGAATCAGGAGACTTCTGCTAGAATTCCGATTGCGTCTTTTACATTTGACTGTCAAGCGCCAAGAATTCCTGTACTTATATAGAACATACACGGCGAAATAATTAGATTGTGTGTCGACACAAAAGCGGAGTATGCACAAAAGTACGAAGCATATTGAGGAATTCTAGTCGCTACGCCACAATGCCGTGATATCCTTCGGATCAGAGGGAGGACTAGAGACACAAGGAGACTTGTTATGGCAGTACAACCTGGGCAATGAACAGAACAAAAAATTGTGGAGGCAAATTTCTCTCACCCAAAAACAAAAACCACGCGGGAAACAAAAGACAACTAGTACAAAGACTACAAATTCTGTTAAATAGGGTGGCTGTGGAGAGAAGATTTGCAAATTACATAGCGAGGAGGAAACTAAAAAAATGTACTGTAAATTTTGTTACACGAAAAGGCTGGGAAAAACAGTTTCGATAGAACGGCGTCGATAAAACGTCCGGCGATAAAACGGCGTTCGATGAACTGTCCGGACCCCTTCCGGGACCAATATTTCAGGGGCAATTTGTTCCGGGACCATTTTTTCCGCGACCGACTGAATCACGCTTCGTGGTGCCGCGCAGGAGACTTCACAAGCTTCTGTAGACTGGGGCGTTTCCGCGAACGTTCTGTTCCGTTCGCGACAACCAACACGAGCTCCGACTGCGTCCGCAATATCAAATTACGACTTTTCTTTGTGCCTAACCCATTTCTCTAACGACGATTTCGAGCAGACAATGGGAGTCTACAGAAAAACCTAAACTGGAAAAGGCCAGTAGTGGCGAGTGCGGCGCTGGGCGGCATCTGGCTGAGGCGGGCCTAACGGCTCACTGTAAACGGTCATAAGCCAGGCTGTAGTGGAGAGCTACGAATGAACACAAAAGTGGATGTATTACGTCGCCAAAATCTGCACACACTGTGATTTTTGTTTTTCGCCTGATGCCACATGGAGTAACAGTTACGGATAAAACGTTGCATAGACATTTAAGTTTGTATTCTAAGATGTAAGGCGCTATAGCGATACGCCGACTCCCACGAGCGTTTCCGTGCCAGCTGCTGAATTTGTGATCTATGCTCCACGAGCCCGAAAGGTTATCGAAGAGAGACAGACTACACCACGGTTTTTATTGCCGTGGTCCCAGGAGAGATAAAGGCTCTCTGCGCTTCTGTGGCTTAAATGTGAGCGTGAAAGGGTGCAAATGCGAGACGTTGGTCAGTTTGAGCGAGGATGAGGAAGTGTCGGAGTATCAAAATGTTTATACCGTGATGTCTAGGCCGGGTTGAACAATTTTGGTTTTTTCAAAGAGAGCGGGAGAGCGAGCGAGCGAGCGAGCGAGAGAGAGAGAGAGAGAGAGAGAGAGAGAGAGAGAGAGAGAGAGAGAGAGAGAGAGAGAGTTATTTGTTTACGAAAATGGGGTAAAGAGGTGGCAGTGAGCTCAAATGTGGAGCCCGAATATACGCCACCAGATCCAGCAGCTCCTTCCACTGCCCTCTTAATCAGCTCGCGCTGATCTTGAGTTAACGGGCTGGTCAAATCTGCCTCCCATGCTTCGAAGTGGGATATGTTATCTATCAGTTGTTCTCCCTAGCCATACCCTTGGACATGGCTAGGTTGCGCGCAAGAGGGTGGATGTTTCCCCTACTTTAGCAGAGTTCCAAGTTAATGTCTGACGTTCCAACCGGACACTTTAACGCACATGAATTTTCAGAACACAGTGTTGGCTCTTCGGCCACAGAGTTTGTGATTCTTCGGCATTGAGACCTCGCTGCAGCAAGGGGAAAGAAGTTTGTGTTCCTAGGCATAGGATGAGGATTCGTTCTTCTCGGTATCCGAAGAGGGCAGTGCTGTAGTCGTGGTCACAAGGAGCACAGTATGTGAGTTGGTGTGCCTTTTGCATAGTGCGTCATTCCCTTTCAGGAAACTTTCTGCGTTATCGATGGGAATTTCGTACCGAAGCGACTTGGTATTCTGCCTCCAGAAAACTGTATAATGTCCTTTGTGAGTCCGGAATGATGTTATGCTTTTATTTTATACTTCCGCTATCCGATTGCCAAGAGGATGGCTCCAACTTCCTCTTCTTTGTTCATGTAAGTTGGAGGGTCATGCAATCACAAAGATTGCTAGAGTATTCAACTACGAAAATTGGGGCCTCGTGCTTTCTTTCCTACATTCCGGAGTCGGTGTATACTGTGGTCTCAGGATATTGAAACTTTCGCCGAATGAACTTGAGCCTGCTATACCACCCCTTCATGTTTAGGATTGTGTCCCAAATTTTTGGTAGAGGAGAGTTTTTATGCGGTGGTCGCTGGATCGGGACCACGTCTATCATGGCGTGCAGTGGATTCCTCTCAAAGGGGTGGGGTTGCCTGTCTGTTCTTTTCTGTTCGGGGCTGGGGGGGGGGGGGGGGGTACGATGGCCCCTCCCTATTTTGTTTTTACATCCGCTTCCTTGGTGCTAGGAGAGTGCATTGTTTCTTCCATTTCTTGAAATCCGTTGGGAAGACGCATTTTGAGGACATATTCATCGTCGTTATCACCAACATCCTACTTAGAACGACTGCAGCGTTAAGACCTCTCCTATCGACCTTCAACCGCGCTTTTGCTGCGCTTGCCTAGTCCATTCTTTGCTCCGAATACTATTATTTCATCCCTCCGTCGAGTAAATGGCTGTCCCCCTTCTTCTATGGTTCATTACACAAGCTAGGCGCAGCACTCTGGAGACTTTATTGTTGTCAACAACCCATCCCCTCAGGGCACCTAACTCACCGCGAAGGAAGCGCCAAAAGGCGGAGGGCTCTTGTCGAGAGGGGAGAAGGGGATGTCCTTTCAGGACCCCCTTCACGGCGGGTTAAGCGCCCTCAGTGGGCGCACTGTTGACAACAATGTAGCCTCCACAGTGGCCGCACCTAACTTGTGGTATGAACTATAGACCCTTCTATGGCTGTTCATTCTACTACCCTGGTGGTCCACCCTTTGTTAGTTCGTCTCATGGTCAAAATTGCGAGGTTGAGAACTGCCTTGTATGCTGTCCTAATGAGGGTGTTTTATTGCAGGGTCTTCAATATTCTGGTCATGATCAGTGGTTGCATTTCGTTTCTTTTCTATTTTTCTTGCGCTTTCTTGGTTGGACATTTTGCTTGTCGGCAAAGTTGGTTAAAGATTTGCTGTTTTTTGGCGATTGAGAGTTGGGAACTACCCGCTTGTCTAGAACCCCGCCGAGCATTCTTAAGTGGCTGTGCTCTGGGAGGATATTCGTTCTTGGATAAAACCAGCGCTAACTCAGACAAAGACGAAGAAAGTGTACCACAAGGACCGCCGCTGGATATTGGTACCTATTTTAAGGTGATCTTTAACTTGGCCGCGTGGTTCCATCTGTCGTTTACCAAACCGAGCTTTCAGCGGATACATAACCGTGGGAATATTAAAAAGCATTTTGAAAACTTACGTGATTGGACGCTATAAAATAGGAGGAGAGACCAAGGGCCGAGACGTCCCGGTGATGGGACGGTGGTTCTATTTTACAAGATGGCGGATGAGAGAAAGACGGAGCAGCTCCAGCATGATGACCGGCACCGATAAGATCATCATCACCGGTGCAGCGAGGATTGTCCATAAAGTTTCTACAGACGCTATACAGTGGGCTTGAGTTTAGCCATTTTCGGCTTATAATCAGCGCCTTCCTTGATTTCTGAGAGACCGGCGTTAATCCTTTGTCCCATGTTTTAGTTAGGTCACCCACTGTTGGTGCCGGCATAAGTCCCGGTGGAAAACACAGCGGGGTGGCTCAGTGGGTAAGGCGGTGACCTATTCATCCAAAGGACGCTGGTTCAATTCCCGGCCGCGGCGCTCGTTTTTCTGATGGAAGCAGAAAACAAAAAGGCAGTGCCTGGGAGAAAAGTTGCCGGCAGTCCTTCCCACATTTCCTCGGCTGGCTCAGACCACGTTTTGCCGGCGCCGGCACATTTCCTCGGGGGCTATTTTGCCGGCTGCCGGCACATTTTCCCAGTTGCTATTTTGCCCGGCACATTAGCCAATTTTCCCAGTTGCCGGCAGCCATTAGCAAAAAGTTGCCGCAATTTTTCCGGAACAGCTTGGCCGTTTTCGGCAATGCTTTGCTTGAAAAGTTGCCACTTGGGGACGAGTCGTTGGGGACAAGTTTTCGAGCTTTGCCGAGCTTGAGGAGAAGATGATTGTGATGTTCCAAGATTGCGAGTCGAACTTTGATGTCGAACTTTGACTCACTTGCCCGACGTGTGCGTATCAGTGATTTGTGCTTGTTTCCAGCAGCCGAGAGCTAAAGTGCCGTGTGTGCGTAGTGTAGTGTGCAGCAAGCTGTTTTAAGTGCGAAAGTGGCAGTTCTTAAGCGAGCCTGTGATCCGCCGCCGTCGTCCGCATAAGCAACAGCTCGCTGCGCGCGCTTTTAAGTGCGAATCTCCCTAGCACTTCTTAAGGGGGGAGCCTGGGCGCACGCTACTCTCCTCCTCCTCTCTCCGCTCAGTGACTGCGTGTTGGGCGCGGGTGCGCGCGCTCCTCCACTTCGTCTTCCCTAGCAACGGGGGGAGATGGGCGCACGCTACTCTCCTCCTCCTCTCTCCGCGTAGCGGGCGCTGACGACGCGTGTTGGGCGCCTCCTCTCCAGGGCGCTCGTGTAGCCCTCGCCGTAACGCGGGCGGGCGCCGCACGACGCTGGGGTGTTGGGCGCCTCCTCTCCACTTCGGGCGGGAGAGCGGCTCGCTCGCGTAGCGGGCGCTCTCCTCCTCCTCTCTGTGACCGACGCGTGCGGGTGTTGGGCGCCTCCTCTCCAGCGGGAGAGCTATTAGCGAGCGCGCGCCGTCGTCGAGAGCGGTCGCTGGTCCTGCATTCCGATAACGCGTGATGGCGGACCGTGTAGCGGCCGCGTGGCGCGGGAGGGTATTAGTCGAGTAAAATATATTTCGCGCGCCGTCGTCGAGTTGTGTGCGGTCGCTGGTCCTGCATCTCGATAACGATGATGGCGGACGGCAATCAACAACCGTGCAATAACGCACTTACACACTCTCCCCTCGGGGAGTTGTGTGCGTGTGTGTAATCTCTCGAATTTTTTTACTACTCATTAAGATCACGATTGTTTTGGTTTGAACGGAAAATCTCCCCCTCGGGGAAGTGCGAGGGAATTTTTTTACCTGAACGTCTGCCTGCTTTTTGGTATATGAACGGAAAATTAGATGTTTTTTGAACTCTGCCTGCTTTGCATTATTCGTGTTTATCATAGAAATTGAAATAAACAGTGGTTAATTCTGAAGTTCCATGCAATTTGATTTTTCGGCATCATTCTTGCTTGTGCGATTGAAATAAACTTTAATTCTGAAATTCTTGATTTTTCAAAGGAAACACCAAGGAGCATTCACTTTGCTTGTGATCAAAGTGTCAAAGTTCGCGTCGGGCTGATCAAAGTCACTCGACATGCCCGCCGCAATCTTGTCATCTATAAGTGGGCTGAATTCACTGAGCAAAGTTCGACCAATCTTTCTCCTCAAGCTCGTCAAAGCTCGAAAACTTGCCCCAACGTTAAAGCAGGTTAAAGTTGACTCTCCGGCTGTCGCAGCATTGGCGCCCAGGGGCAGCATTGCCGGGGAATCGCTTCCCGGTGGCAGCCGGCAGCAGCGACGTAGCCAATGTGCCGGCACCTCCGTGGAAAATAGCCACTGCCCGGCAACTCAGAATAATCACGAGCACTGGTGTGCAACTTTCGGATAGCGAACGGAGGCTAGGAGCCACGGGGCTTCCATGAATCGAAAATCTTTTCGATGGTGCAGTTTTCTTATAACGCTATAGCGTGGACACCATAAAAATGAGTGGTGGCGCGTCTAGATCAAGAAACCTCTTCGGGTGGAAAACATTGGATTCCGGTCAACAGAAGGAAATTGAGTAGGACCGGAATTGTTACGGGAGGACTAACGAGATTTGAACCCTCAAAGTAACAGAATAGCTGCCCACTTACGAGTCTGCGAGTGATTAAGGCCAGAGAACACGGCGGAGAATCAGGGGAAAATAAAATTTGAAAGCAAATAATCCAATTCGGACAGCGCACTCAGAAAAGGAGCAGGTGCACGTCCAGCGGTGAGGCCTTCGCCGTGCAGTAGACAGAAAGATTTCGCTAGTGATTATGCATTTTTCAACGTCGCTGGCTTCAGGCATTTTTACTATTTTAAAACAGTGTTTAAGCGTGTCCGGCATTCTGTCCTGTGTTACGTGATGTTGATGTATGATTCTTTTACCCTTTTGGTTTTCCGGAGGCCGACACTACCCGCCATACCAGCCGGCTTCAGCCTATGGGATGAAACCACGGCTTGAAAGGTCAATCCGGCATTCATCTGAACGGGCTGAGTACACCGAAGCCATAAAAATAGAATTAAGGCGTCCTTTGATCTTTCAACACCCATAGCCGGCTGGATGGACAAACAAAAAAATACTCGAAAAGTATGAACCACACGTAAAAATACTCATCCTTTTTCAGAAGAGAGAAACGAGCCAGATGCAGCCCCCGCTATAGCTCTCGTCGTGGATGAGCGCGTGCAACCGCCCACACGGCGGGACCCCGGAACGAACAGAAAAAAATCCGTGCCTCGGCGGCTTCCGAGCACAGCGACCTACGTGACGTGACATGTGTTCGGACTGAATAAGAACAGCGGCGCGCATGAGCCAAAGCGGGCGTCATCTTTGCGTCTTATCCGAACTCATCTGTCCCCTAACCAACGTCTAGCGTACGTCATGGCATCCTACGATCTCTCGCGTTGAATGCCTGCCTCACGTCGGCCCTGCATTGCCACCCAGAGTCATAACCCCGGACTGTCAGCAGTTAGTTCCCGCTGCAGCCGCAGTCGTGACATCACTACAACCCCTCTGACAGTGGCCGGAGAAGAAACGAAATAAAGGGAAAGGTAGAAGGCTTAAAAGAAGTAGGCAGCGGAGTTGCTTGCGAGACAACTTATTTGACACAGCGGCCATATCTATGGCCGAGCAGAGAAGGACGACTTTCGCCTGCCTAAACTAACGATAGGGGAGGGAAAGCCTAAGCTCTTTTCGAAAAGCGTGCATGCACAAAAGATTTTCGTTGATGAGGCAAGCGTTAAAAACAGCCGACAGCCGCCCTCGTCCTTTTTTTTTCCGCCGCGAACCACGTGATCCTTCGCGTCACTGAGACGTCACACCATCTCGAACCCGACCCGCTCTTCAAACTGGCGTGCAGCGTCTGCTGTAAGAAAAAGCTATATAAGCGGCCGATTTATGCGTGAACAGTGCAAATGTTGTAAAGCTGGCGCTCAACGAACCTGTACGCTGTAACGAGCTCAGCTGTCGCGGACCACACAGAGGACATCGCTGCTCTTTCAGAGAACGAATATGCTTACCAAGGTATGTGAGCTATGGTGACATCTCAAAAAAATGTTCACATTTCGAAGGTTTTACTCGTCCAAGTAACATTTGCGCTGTGATTCTCACTGTAATTGATGGCTCCGGATTATTTTCACCAGCTATCCCAACACATGGACGTTTTCGTTTTTCGCCTCCATCGGAGAAAGAGCTTCTGCGGCGGGGATCAAAACCTCGTCCTTGGTCTAAGCAGCACAATGCCTTAGCCAATGAGCCATTGCGGCTTGGAACGTGACATCTCAGAGTTCTTGACCAAATTGTTGCTCACACGGTGTTAAATGTGCACCCTGCAAGCTTGTTACTGATCGTGTTCAGACTCTCCGACACTAAAGGGCAACAAAAGAAGCCTTGAGTATAGTCGTAGACATTGAAGAACCACTTGGTCAGCTGAAAGCTGACCAAGTCTTTTTCCGGTCAGTAGCTTTTTACACCCAATGTGCGCGCAGATTTTTCCGCGAAAAGTGCTTTGAAGAGTGATCTCTTTTTTCATCACCTTTCCCAGACGATATGGTAGCACAAGCTCTGACGCCATACATGTGGAGCCCGTACCCACGACCTTCGGATTACGCGCCCGGTGGTTTACCAATTCGGCCACAAAGGCGGCTGTCTTCTACATCATCTTTCTGTGGGGCTTAAGTCAATTTAACTGTATCGCATTCTTACGGGTGGCAGCCAGGCCCGCTCCGTCAATCCGACCACTGGAGTTAAGCGGGACCTTCATTTGAACCACCGGTCCATAACTGTAAGAAAGGTTCCTTTCATCCCAAGTTGCTTTGGCGGCGATGGATACCACACCTACCCCCCTTCCCCCCAAAAGTGGCATACAGTGCCATTAAAATGAATGCCCCCAGTATGTGGTCGGAGAACGCAGCCACCCCGGTAGCCGAATTGGAAAAGCACTGGAAACGTAATGGAAAGATCGTGGCCGGCCCATTCGGGCCGGACCCGCTGCGCAAGTTTTGCCCTACTCTCGAAAGTTTCAGAAATGTACAACTGACATAGGATTAGCGCCACTTCTTTTTTTATATTGTGAGATCATGTGACTACGCTCCCAGTACTTCGGTTTATGTTACCGGCGCTTCTCCATAATCACCCACTATCATCAGGGCTAGCCCCGATGAGCTCGGAAGGTATACCGCGGCGGCTGACCCCGCACCGGTGGCAGGTTCCGCTGTCATAGGAATGGCGTCACGCGGTAAGCGACCACCCGAACGGAGCTCCAGGGGTCACTGAGAGATGGAGGGCAAGGGATCAAGACGCATGCTTCACCACTTGAGAGACGACGGTTGGCATGGCCGCTTATTTTAGCACTCGGGCCAAGGAAACACCCAAGCGGTGATGATGAATATTTACAGGGGATGATGATGCCGAGCCACCGGGGCTAGCACTGATGATAGTGAGTGATTATGGAACAGCGCCGGTAACAAAACACAAAGTACTGGGAGCTGGGGGCGTAGTCCCGGGATCTCACAATATTCAATCTTAATTCTAATAGGCCACAGGCATAGCAAGGGAATGGGTTTTGGCGCTCATCGTACCGAAGAGAGCATAGGAGATCATCCGCTGATCGACTGCTCCTGACAAAGGGTAGACGCTCGCGTCATGGCCCTGGGGCTAAAACGAAGGTTCTTGTTATGTTGGGACGTTACTTTGTAGCTGTAACGCCAAGAAGCAGGGATTACGTTAACGACAAGCGTGGAATAATGGCGGCAAGCGATTGCAGCCAAGTCGAAGTCGACGGCGACGAAGAAGAAGCACTTCCTCAAAAACGCATCATAATTATTAAGCGGCGCGCTTCTTGCTTTCTCGCTGACTCACTCTTCGAATGCTGTTTTTAGTTGCGCTGCTGAGCACGAGGTCACGGGTTCTATTCCCGGCCGCGGCGGCCGCTTTTCTGATGGAGGCGAAAAGCAAAAGCGCCCGTGTAGGGCGCTTTGTAGGGTTCCAAAGGGTTCCAAAATGTAGGGTTGCAAAGCCTTTTTGAAATACCGAATCAGTGCGTTACGTCACGTTTTTTATTCTTATCGTCTGAAGGTACGAGTAAATCATAATTATCAAATTATCATAATCATAATTTGTCTGATTATGTGTTAACTTAGCATGTATTAGGCATTGCACTTTTTTTCATTGAGGGCAGACTTTGCGGGCAGACTGGCCAAAGAATGCTGACACTTTATTAAGATTACACTTGTCGTCATTCAATTTTTTAGTAAAAAGAACTGAAATGGCCCCTTAAATGCTGCTCGTCCGATACCGTTTTCACAATTTTCACAGCAGGGCTTACAGTGTCCACCATGTGCTCTTAGCAGACACCCAAAGACTTGTGGAGGCATGAACAAGAATTTTGATGCATATCAAATAATTGGGCACCACTGCATAGTTACATGTTTTCTGATCGTGCCTAGACTGGAGCTATTTGTATTACAAAGTACTTCTTTGGTGCATAAGGGTGTGTATTTTCTGAGGCAACCAGTTTCGCAAAAAGAACTTTATTTTATGTTAGTTGAAAGGGATTAGCTTGGTGCCTGATAGCCCTTAGACTGCAGTTCTCTGAATACTTAAAATCTATCCAATTGTACATTGTTGGCAGCTGTTTGTTTTGTGTTACTCTCCAGTGGTACATTTTAGGCACCTGTTTGTATTGTGTCACTCAATGATTTTGTTTATTTAGCTGGACTTGTCCTGCCACAAATGATTTCTAATATTTTAAGACATTCAGTTTCCATTTTTAACGTTTGTCTGCACTGCCTCCGATGTGTAAGGTGGCAAATGGAGCTATTAAACACAGATTTCCTGCTCACATTATTCTCAGCATATTGTACATAGCTTCTTCTTAGCTTATGAACCTATGATTCCAAGCTATTGCCTTTAAACCTACCCCAAAAACATTAGATTTTAAAACTAATGTTATACCGCGGTGTCACCTCAGACCAAGTTATGAATGTATGTGCTACTGAGGGTTCTTTCAGTCATGCCGGTTGTTGCATTTAAGTTGTCGGATACACAGAGATAACCCAGATGAAGAGAAGGACGGACCAAGGGGGCAGCCTTGGTCTGAACAAGGAAGTCAGAATCAGAATCAGAAAAAGAGTTTATTTGTTCATTGATTGTGTATACATGAGTGACAATACAGAAGGAGGTCCCAGAGCCAAGGGCTGAAAGGGGACCTCCTGTGAGTAAGCGCATAGTCAATGGTACATGAAATATTGGCAGTACATCAAATAAATCAACAAAATTACCACATAGTCAAGGGTAACAGAAGACAGGTAGTTGCATATTGACAATTACAAGAGACAATGTGGTTACGGCTGTAGAAAAAATTCAAGAAGACCTCTTTTAAATACATGCAACGACGAAGAGAGTTTAACGTTAGTTGGCAGGGAATTCCAAAACACGAAAGCGGCGAAGGTGGCAGTTTGTTTTGCATAATTACAGCGTGCATTAGGTAACAGCAAATTATGATTAGAGGCAAACCCAGTGGAATTTACGTTAACAAGACTTGACTGGGTGAAAAGATTCAGAGGTACCATGTTATGTAATGACTTAAACAACAGGATTGCTAGGTTATATTTGAATAATTCATTGATAGATAATATACTCAACTGCTGCAGCAGTGAAGAAGCATGGGAGCGGAATGGACTGAAAGTTAATATGCGAATGGTCTGATTTTGGATATGTTGCAATGGCATCAAATGAGTGGGGTGCGTGTTACCCCATGAAGATAAGCAGTACCAGAGTCCTTCAATGCTTTATGGTCACGAAACTTCGGAGCTCGTTTCATATAGGGACCGCGGGCGCCACTACAGGCGCCACCGCCGCACGAAGGGCATCCAGCCGCCGCGCCTGCAGCATATTGGCCAGCTTTTGGCATGCAAATGCTCGCTCCTTTTCGTGTCTGCACGCTGATTAAGCATGCTTTTTTTCGTAGTAGTTAGCGATGAATATTCCAGTCATTGTGTATATCACCTGCCTTCAATTGGGTTTTATTTTTCCAAGTAAATTACCGTAGACTTCGGCCGCGAACGGCAACGGCTTCTGCGTCCTCTGGCACGTGTACAAGCGCTGCGCAGTAGTGTTTACGGATTTTTAAATTTCTATTGCTTCTTTTCTTAAAGCAAAACTTGTAAATACCACACATACGGTAGCTCCGTAGTAACGGACTGCTGCGGGCCTATCGATAATACAATAAAAAAACTGAAAGAAACCAAGTACGCGTCGTTCAGACTACGCTATTAATAAATCCGTTGATTGCTCTGGAATGCACAGAACGCTAAAAGAGATGGCCCAATAGTATTGCCGTTTTGATGAGTTGGTACATACTTGAGAACATCTAAAAACGCTGCAGAAACGCGAAGGATCAAAATATGAAGAGATATATGTTGCACCGTGTGTCTTTCTGCTTCCACGCTTTGTCATCCTTGCAAAAAAAAAGGAAGCGAGAAATAAACAATAATACTGATTTTATCACACGCAACAAAAAAAAAATCAATATTACGAAGGGAGACAAAAGAGCGTCGTCCAGGTAACAAAAATTTAGTTTTTTTCGCGGTGCGATGTGGAGCACACGGAGGAAACAGAATATTGCCACGTAGCCAAGAACGACGCAAAGCTTTTCTGAATGCAGCGAGCTAGCGAGCTCCTGTTCTACAGAAGACTAGAATGAAACACAAACGTCGAAGAAGCAGTCCGCAGTGTGACGTGCACAGATGAACGTCGATAAAGTGAGTTGCACGGCGTTTCCTATGCATGCATTACTCTCGGAACGTTATTAATTTCAGATTCATCGAAATAGGATCGAGAACATTGTCGAAGAAACAAAAAATCGAAGTTAGCGACAAGGTGAAACCCTTTCTATATCAGGACGTGCGACAAAAAGAGCAAACGGGCGCTCCGGTTGACACTCCAGATAAAAAAAAATACCGGAAGCGGCCACGCGCGGTTTTAAAACGAACCCTAAGGGATAATTCGCAGAAATATGAAAAGTAAAAGCATAAGGACGTCCCAAAGCTTTTTTTTTTTACATGCGAGCCTGAGCGCAAGTTAATACAAGCTTGAAACAGGTAATGAAGCACCGCTACTACCTGACTGATCAGACGAAAATCCGGCTTTAGGTTAGCCTTGTGCAATTCTAGCTCCAGGATGCTCTCAAAAAGGTACATTGGTTTTTCATTTTCACACACAGTGCATTCCCTCACACTGTCACACACTTATAATCGAGGCTGAAATCTCCCGTTTCTTGCCTTGGAATCGCGCGCCTCCATTTCTCACGCAGCTCCCCGTCGCTCGGCAAACAGAACAAGGAAACAGTTTGTGTTGTATCGTTGTACAAGGAACGACATACCGGGACACAGCACGGGTTCGGCATTGTCGTTGCACTACCTAAGTCGCATCACAACAGAGCGAGATGCACGTTGCATTTTTTCCCACAAAAAACAAACACAACTCGCCGCGTCTCCGCCGTTCGAGCCAGCGCAACGCCGCCCGAGGAGTGACCTCAGTGAGATGGTGGCGCCACCGCGCGGCGGCCAAACGCGGCATATGAAGCTCTCCCATTGAGTTACGGAGCAGTTTCGTGACCAGTAAAGCATTGAAGGACTCTGGCAGTACGTAAAATGGCTATGAATAATAGCGTAGTAAAGAGAAAGTAAAGTTGATACACTAAAGAAATGGCGTGCTTTAAATAATATTCTGATGCCATGAGCAGCTTTTGTCCTTAAATATGAAATGTGTTGAGTATATTTTAAATGACTGTCGAGGAACATGTATGACCAAGAAACATGCATTGGTTAACTACTTGAATGGCATGATTGTTAATACTTATTATTGGTTCATGTGTAGGTTGACGCTGACTCGAATGAAAGATCATGAACTTTGTTTTAGATGCGTTGATATGCAAACAGTTTTTGCGACACCACAGCAAAATGTTGTTAATGTCAGCGGTAAGTTTTTCTGTCAGAGAATGAAGGCATTTGTCAGCCGCTAATATTGTATCGTCGGCGTAGAAGAAGGGTTCAGAGTTGGAAACACAATTAGGCAGGTCATTCATGTATATTAAGAAGAGGAGAGGACCCAATATTGAGCCCTGGAGCACGCCTTTGTTTGTGGTTTTAAAGTTTGAAAGAATTTGTGAAACACAGACTGCTTGTCTTCTATCAGATAAGTAGCTTTGAATCAGTGACAAAGCAGGTCCTACAACGCCTATTGCAGTTAGTTTATGAAAGAGAATGCTGTGAATTATCGAATCAAAAGCTTTTGTTAGATCAATGAAGAGGGCTCCAGCATAATTTCCCGAATCAATTGCATATTTAATTTTGTCAGTGAAAGAGTGTAAAGCACGATTGGTGGAGTGACCGGCGCGGAAGTCGAGGATCATCAGAAGCCATGGACATTCTTAGCCATCTAATTTTTTTCTTATTAGTAAACTTGGCTGTTTTTCATCATCTTACGGTGCCTGGAAAGCCGAGAAGGAAGAAGTCGGGGCTACTAAGCCGGCGTATCGTGTCCCATCGGTAAGAACGACGGTGGTGACCACAAGGTGGAGGAGGCATTGTTGTAATCCGGAAAGCAGAAAGTAATGCACTAGCTGAAAGTAAAAAACAGCTCGTCGGCAACAAAACACACGGCTTGTAAATGAAGCGAAGACGGTGTTGGATACTAATATGTGGAAATTTCAGGCTCACTGATAGAGTGGCTGCAGTCCAACAACGATGAGTTGAGCAAGCTGAATGCCGAGGCTAAAAATGTTTACCCGACGACGAGTTCGACACAATTATAAGGTACGATCACGCCGCCAAAGGCATGCTGGGCCAGTTAAAGGCTCAGAAGAGACCGCTACGGAATGGTCCACGCCTGCCTGGATCAACAGCCCCAGCGCCTTCCGTGGTGAATTCTCAGAGTTACGAGTGTCATCTCCATGGAAGCTCCATGAAGCTCCCAACGCTACAGCTCCAAACATTCAATGGCGAGTTGTGCCAGTGGCTCAGCTTTTGGTCTTAGTTTAAAGGAGCCATGAAGACAAAATACAAGTTTATTTTATTCGAAAGATTTCGTGTTTTATAGTGCCCCAGCGCTTTTCCAGATGCAAACGATGCTTTATTCACTGAGAAATTTATCAATTTAAGTTAAAATTTTGATTTTCCCTCTAAATCGTGCGTTTTCGTGGTCTGCAATGACATCACGGGAGCCGACCTCTCAGCAGCCGATTGAGAAGCCTTGTTTACCGTTAGTAACCTAGATGGCGCCACCATACCACGGCAAGCCGTTTTCTGCCTTTGGTTTGTTTCTTACTGCATTTAAACCTGGCTTATTTTGTTGTTGTTGTTGTTGTTCAAGAAGGAAAGAATCGTTTCGTGAAACATAGTGCTCGCTCGACAGATATGGTCACGTAAGACACCACTGCTTGCGTCAATCGGCCAGTGTCGTGTGAGACAACCCCAAAGCCCCGCAGTCCTGGGCAGCTAAACCTAGCATATTGCGCATAGTACCAACAGCAGTACGCATCGGTACTTCTATATTTACGTGTGCTTTCATAACTTCCACTGTTTGTCCGCCCATTATTAGTGGTTTAAAAAGAATGTGCCCTAAATTTAAGCGCAAATAGCTCGTTCACCAAGCTTACAAGCTCTGCCTAATTTGCGTTAGCTTTTGCCGGCCTCCACCAATCGCAGAGCTGGCTGGTATGACGTCATAGGTTCTGTTGCGGAAAATGAGCTAGTGGGTCGCATGGCCATTCCCTTTTTTCCTAATTATGTGGCTTATTTGAGCGAAGTCTACATTGAAAGTGGTGTCAGTATCGTTCTAACGGGGCAATCGTTTGAATGAACCAAACTTGTGTTTTCTCTTCATGGCTCCTTTAAGGCAGCCATCCACGAAAATCCCAGCCTGAACAATAGACAGAAGTTTCATTACCTTTGGTCGCTGCTGGATGGGTCAGCTGCTGCATCCATTGCCAGGCTGCAACCATGGAAATTCTATTGCGACACTTTGGTGACAAGCCGGATTGTACAGGAACATCTGGTGCAGCTTCGATCGCTCCCTTCAGTGGTGTCATCGAATAATGTTGGCGGGCTCCAGCGAATGCTGGACCACGTGCTGTGTCACGTGCGTGGTCTGGCAGCCCTGAAGGTTTCTTCACACGTACTTTACGATGATGACAAGCGTGCTTCTGACATTTTAAGCAAACACTACGTCGCAGTGGGTGGCTAATGGGTTGTGCAGCTGAACCCAAGAACGTGGGTTCGATTCCTGGCCGCGGCGGCCGCTTTTTTGATGGAAGTAAAAAGCAAAAATTCCCGTGTGTTCGAGATTTTAGCGTACGTTAAAGATCCCCAGGTGGCCAAATTAATCCGGAGCCTTCCACTGCGGTGCGCCTCATCGCCTGTGTAGCGTTGGCTCGTTAAACCCCATAATCAGGGCGCAGTGGGTCTGTCGTATGCAGCAACAGTGTTGTTTTCGAATAAAGTTGCATAGATTACATAAAGCGCCACTGAAGTTTGGTTTCATCAGACATAAATTTTCTTACTTGGTCTTTCTTTGAACGTAACTTCCATTGACATTTACTAATTTATACAGTTGTTTACAACAATGCTGGTCCTTGCAGGTTGCAGCAGGGGTAAAAGGTGAACACAAGGTGAAATACACAATGCCCACAAAAACAAGAAATCTAGCTGTCGTTCAATGTTTTCAGAGGATTTGCACCTTGTGACCACATCTGGAGAGAGAATTTCAATCCATCAGTGTACAAGAAAGAAACATTTTAACAATACGTGTTGCATACGACGAAGAACAAATGGATTCAATTCGGGTTCTGTCAGATGGGAGTAATTCTTTACTGTGGATTACACCGGACATCACTTTAACGTAAATTTCAGGTTACATCAGACGTAACTTGAAGCATATGGATAAGGTTACATCGGACATAATTTTAACTTTTCACTTTGGGTTACGTCAAATACATCCGGCTAAATTTTTTCCATGGCATGTGTTTTAAAGTCAGCTTCTTCTGAAACAAACCAGCCATACAAAAAAGCCCGACACACTAAAGGCATGTATGTTTATGAGTAACTTTAGCAATAACACACTGTTTCTCAATATGGCATGGGTCTACCTATTTAATCGAGTTGGTAAACACATAGAAAAGATATAGCTGTCATTCAGCAATATTCTGGTTTGCCTTGACAGGATGCATTGCCGATGATCAAAAACCAAGGCTAGCATTCTAATTATGTGACACTCAGTTCTTAGCTAGGCTGAATGACAGTTTTTTTACTTCTACTTTTTTATAGTTTAATAGTTAATTTCAGTGCCTGTCAACATCCTCAAGGTCTGCAGGACAGCACCACTTCTTGTACATGAGTTTGGCTTAAAGCATTTGAAAGAAGTGGTTTATCCAATTTTTTGTAATAAAGAAATGAAGTCCAAGACGTAACAAAAAGAAAAAGAGACTCCCACTCCCAAAGACATGCTATCACGCTACAATGCATAATGTACAAAAACTGAAAGATGTCATGCAGGAACATCAAAATGTATGCGCTCACTTGCGTCAGTGGGCCATGTGGAAGAATATTTACGTAAGCAGTGTGCATAGTACCACTAAAAAGAATAGTATACAACCAATGCAGGCTGCCGGTGATGAGATAGGGGACAGAAATGGCTGCTTACTTTAAGAACCAGAAAGAAAAGTAATGTTGGCTCAATATGCCAATAAATGAAGAACGTTGGAAGTAACGCTTAGGGTCAGGAAAAGAGCTGCTTTGGATTGGGAAACAAACTCACGTGTAGGATAGAATAGTTAAAGTTAACTAAGAAAAAGTAGACTTGGGCTGGCCTTGTAATAAGATGAAATGACAACCAGTATTACCAAGGTAACTCGACGGAGAGACGAAGTAAAAAAATCTGGGGGCAAAGAATGGACTCGGGTCGCTTAGGACAGGAGCTGTTGGAGGTCAATAGGAGAGGCCTTCCCCCTGCAGTGAACTTAAATAGGCTATTTGTCATTGATGTTGAGTATGTGTGCACTTGTGTGCTTTCCCAGATGGGATGTACTATAGAAAAGCAGCGTCAAGAACTGGCGACAGTCGCAAATTCAGAGCCAGACATGACGTAAAAATATCGAGTCATACGCAACCTTCCCGTCGCAAAGCAAAAGGTAGATTTGATGCTGAAAAAAAATGCAACCAATGCGTTTGAACAGCGAAAATGAACCTACACTGCACTCTTTCAATGGCATTACTTTTAGACAGATGCTCAATTGAACACGACAGACTATATGTAAAATTGGCTTGGTTGTGCCTATTAAAGGCTGTCTTTCAGTTTTTAGGGCCTATTTTTACACATAAATTCTCTTTTTAGTTCTGAAAAGTTTGCTTGGCAAGTGTCAAATGTTTGATCTTGCCCAGAGCTTTTCATTTTCATTTTTGCAAACAAAGCAACGTCACCGATAAAAAATTTACCGCAAGGCTGAATTTTGCCTGTCAACTTTCTTTGGAGGGACATTAAAGGCTAAATGTTTCACGTGAACTGGTAGAACTGAAGTTTTAGTTCTGCTTTGTGACCGATGACGCTTTTTTTGCAGGGAATAAAAAATCATGCAGCACTTCCTTCATTTCCCTCCAATCTTGCATGATGTATCTGAATGTGTATTAACTACCACGTAGTTCTTGGTAAAACTTAAGCAGGTTTGGTCCCTTTTACACAAACTGTGTGAACGACCACAGTTAAAGGCAAAGCTGATGCCTAACTTAGTTGCCTATTTGCTGGTTGCAGTACACTACAGTAATGAGCAAAAGATGTTTCGTGTACAATACTTGGTCGTTATGATTTAAGGCACCCATAAAGTCAAGGCACTTGTATACAGCCGTTGTGAGTGCATGTGTCGGCTTTCACTTCCACAAAAATGGTACGTTCCAATCAGTTATTCCACCGGTGCATGGCTCTATGCATTACTAGTCTTATTGTGGTAATCTTTGGCACGGAAACTGCAGCAAGTATTTCACACCCTGCAAGTTCTTCAACCGGGAAAATAGAGCAAAGGCAAACATCTGTATCCAGCAGGTAATAAATGCTGTACGTAATGGCTCTGGTGATTGTCACCATTAAGGCAGAGAATGGGACATGAAATTGAGAGCAATAATTTCGAATATCGCTGCTTCATATTTACGGGACATGAAAAAATTCTTATAAACTGTGTACTTAAAAGCACCTTAATTGTATTTGCAGAGAGAGAGAGAGAGATGTTCACAGCATGTTACGTTTGTAAACTCCATTGGCATTACATTTCACCCAGCACCAAAAAAGAAAAGCTCTGCACTTTCACTGCATAAATATACAGATATAGTAAAAAAACAATGTTTTGTCACCCAAACAATAACCCCACTGCACTAGCTTTGTGAACACTAAGCGTTGCACAACTCCAAGCTACGAGAAAGAACTATGGAACCCTTCGAAGAGGAGCTTTGCAGCACACCAGTTTTCGTGCTAGCAGGAGCCAGTGCGGCCATGAATTTTGTGGAGAGCTCTACAGCTAGAGTATTGTATTACTGCCTGAAATGCAGTGCCACACAATTATTGTTTACTAGTCACTCTTGTCCACGCCCTTATGGCTGCGAAATCAAAAAGAAATGAAGCGAACCACGCGCAAAAAATTCCTTGTATTCAAGTGCATTCTTTGGATATAAACAGAACACTGTAACAGTGCTGGTTAGTAAAACCAGCGGAGTTCAAAATTCGCATGCAACGTAAAAAACAATGAAACAGAAAAATTCTGTTCTGAACAACAGAGAACCTTTTGGTAGATACTAAGCAATAGTGCAAATTTGTCCAAAGCTGCACTCGCTTTCCAGTACTTCTTGAAAATTTTCCGAGGGCAGCACTTGAATGCATTTTTTACCACTCGCGCTAACGAACTGCGGTTACACAGTCAACCCGTCCAGCACGTGCAATTGTCTCGCCTTAATCGCTAGCACTGCGCGAGCTGATTGAGTGCGCACAGCTCGCATAAACAAATTCACAATAACATAACGGCGCAACTGCAGACTTTGTTAATCTTGACATTACATTGTTCAACCAGTGGAAATCTAGTACGCTTGATTAGCCTGAGATGAAAATCCTGGTTTCATTCTTCCAGCGCCAATACAGGAATATATAGTGCCGCTCCGCTTTGATCACTACAAAATCCAAGATAAAAGGTGATGCGTTTGGACATACGAAACATGTTCACTCATCTTAATGCGTAAATAAAAAGAAAACAAAACGGACACATCACGTCACGTAGAACATTTCCTGGAGATGATACGGGCAATCGCGGGCTTGAAGTGAAGTTTCTTTGCGCTCTGTTGACGTGATGTTTGTACGCAGAAGATTTCGCTTGTGCGTAACTTTTTATTATAAGAATAGACTAAAATCGCCTACACTAGCTCAAGGCGTTATTTAATGTATAGTTTTCGATACCGCTACGGAAGAAACATTGCCGGCGTCACCCCATTCTTTGCGAAGCCGGTCTTGTGCGCAACGCAAAGAGTCGGAGCTAGGCGTCGGCTTCTGTTGTACGCAATATTTCTAACAAAGGGGACAGCCAGCTGCTAGTAGCCGACAACACCGAAAATACAAGACCAAAACGAATTCCAGGCCTTGGGGGCTGTCGGCTTTGGCAGAAGGTATTACTAGTCCCGGTAATCGTATGTAAGGTAAATCAGTTTTTTGCAACCTTGACGAACGCTCGAAAGTATTGTATCACATCAATTTACGTTGTCATGGCATGAAAGTGGGGCAACATGCACTGTGGTCCACAAGGACTGTAGTCTGAGTTCCAAATAACCCACTGTGTGTAAAGGCGCGTGCTGGTTTTATGTGTCAGTGGGCCATGTGGAAGAATATTTACGTAAGCAGTGTGCATAACGCCACTAAAAAGAATAGTATACAACCAATGCAGGCTGCCGATGATGAGATAGGGGCAGAAATGGCTGCTTACTTTAAGAACTAGAAAGAAAAGTAATTAGGAGAAGACAGCACGGTTTACACACGGACACAGGGAAGAATACTTGACACACACGAGCGCTGCACGAAGTATTCTTTCCTGTATCCGTGTGTAAACCGCGCTGTCTTCTCCTAATCATGTTAAACCAACACGCCCAGATAGCCACGTTAGTGCTTTTCAAGAAACGTAATGTTGGCTCAATATGCCATTAAATGAAGAACGTTGGAAGTAACGCTCTGGGTCAGGAAAAGAGCTGCTTTGGATTGGGAAACAAACTCACGTGTAAGATAGAATAGTTAAAGTTACCTAAGAAAAAGTATACTTGGGCTGGCTTTGTAATAAGATGAAATGACAACCAGTATTACCAAGGTAACTCGATGGAGAGACGAAGGAAAAAACTCTGGGGGCAAAGAATGTACTCGGGTCGCTCAGGACAGGAGCTGTGGGAGGTCAATGGGAGAGGCCGTCCCCCTGCAGTGGACTTAAATAGGCTGTTGGTGATTGATGTTGAGTATGTGTGCACTTGTGTGTTTTCCCAGATGGGATGTACTAGAAAAGCAGCGTCAAGAACTGGCGACAGTCGCACATTCAGAGCCGAACATGACGTAAAAACATCGAGTCATGCGTAACCTTCCCGTCGCAAAGCAAAAGGTAGATTTGATGCTGCAAAAAAATTGCAACCAATGCGTTTGAACAGTCAAAATGAACCTACACTGCACTCTTTCAATGGCATTACTTTCAGACAGATGCTCAATTTGACACGACAGACTACATGTAAAATTGGCTTGGTTGTGCCTATTAAAAGCTGTCTTTCAGTTTTTAGTGCCTATTGTTACACCTAAATTTTCTTTTTAGTTCTGAAAAGTTTGGTTGGCAAGTGTCAAATGTTTGATCTTGCCCAGATCTTTTCATTTTCATTTTTGCAAACAAAGCAACGTCACCGATAAAAAATTTACTGCAAGGCTGAATTTTGCCTGTCAACTTTCTTTGGAGGGACATTAAAGGCTAAATATTTTACGTGAACTTATAGAACTGAAGTTTTAATTCTGCTTTGTGACCGATGACGCTTTTGTTTGCAGGGAATAAAAAAATCATGCAGCACTTCCTTCATTTCCCTCCCATCTTGCATGATGTAGCTGAATGTGTATGAACTATCACGTAGCTCTTGGTAAAATTTAAGCAGGTTTGGTCCCTTTTACAGAAACTGTGTGAACGACCAAAGTTAAAGGCAAAGCTGATGCCTAACTTAGTTGCCCATTTGCTGGTTGCAGTACGCTACAGTAATGAGCAAAAGATGTTTCATGTACTATACTTGGTCGTTTGATTTAAGGCACCCATAAAGTCAAGGCACTTGTATACAGCCGTTATGAGTGAATGTGTCGGCTTTCACTTCCACAAAAATGGTACGTTCCAATCAGTTATTCCACCAGTGCATTTCTCTAAGCATTACTAGTCTTATTGTGGTAATCTTTGGCACGGAAAACATAGCAAGTATTTCACACCCTGCAAGTTCTTCAACCGTGAAAATAGAGCAAAGGCAAACATCTGTATCCAGCAGGTAATAAATGGTGTACATAATGGCTCTGGTGATTGTCACCATTAAGGCAGAGAATGGGACATGAAATTAGGAGCAATAAGTTCGAATATCCCTGCTTCATATTTACGGGACATGAAAAAATTCTTGTAAACTGTGTACTTAAAAGCACCTTAGTTGTATTTGCAGAGAGAGAGAGAGAGATGTTCACAGCATGTTACGTTTGTAAACTCCATTGGCATTACATTTCACCCAGCACCAAAAAAGAAAAGCTCTGCACTTTCACTGCATAAATATACAGATATAGTAAAAAAAACAATGTTTGGTCACCCAAACAATAACCCCACTGCACTAGCTTTGTGAACACTAAGCGTTGCACAACTACAAGCTACGAGAAAGAACTATGGAACCCTTCGAAGAGGAGGTTTGCAGCACACCAGTTTTCGTGCTAGCAGGAGCGAGTGCGGCCATGAATTTTGTGGAGAGCTCTACAGCTAGAGTATTGTATTGCTGCCTGAAATGCAGTGCCACACAATTATTGTTTACTAGTCACTCTTGTCCACGCGCTTATGGCTGCGAAATCGAAAAGAAATGAAGCGAACCACGCGCAAAAAATTCCTTGTATTCAAGTGCATTCTTTGGATATAAACAGAACACTGTAACAGTGCTGGTTAGTAAAACCAGCGGAGTTCAAAATTCGCATGCAACGTAAAAAACAATGAAACAGAAAAATTCTGTTCTGAACAGCAGAGAACCTTTTGGTAGATACTAAGCAATAGTACAAATTTGTCCAAAGCTGAACTCGCTTTCCAGTACTACTTGAAAATTTTCCGAGGGCAGCACTTGAATGCACTTTTTACCACTCGCGCTAACGAACTGCGGTTACACAGTCAACCCGTCCAGCACGTGCAATTGTCTCGCCATAATCGCTAGCACTGCGCGAGCTGAGTGAGTGCGCACAGCTGGCATAAACAAATTCACAATAACATAACGGCGCAACTGCAGACTTTGTTAATCTTGACATTACATTGTTCAACCAGTGGAAATCTAGTACGCTTGATTAGCCTGAGATGAAAATCCTGGTTTCATTCTTTCAGCGCGCATACAGGAATATATAGTGCCGCTCCGTTTTGATCACTACAAAATCCAAGATAAAAGGTGATGCGTTTGGACATACGAAACATGTTCACTCATCTTAATGCGTAAATAAAAAGAAAACAAAACGGACACATCACGTCACGTAGAACATTTCCTGGAGATGATACGGGCAATCGCAGGCTTGAAGTGAAGTTTCTTTGCGCTCTGTTGACGTGATGTTTGTACGCAGAAGATTTCGCTTGTGCGTAACTTTTTATTATAAGAATAGACTAAAATCGCCTACACTAGCTCAAGGCGTTATTTAATGTATAGTTTTCGATACCGCTACGGAAGAAACATTGCCGGCGTCACCCCATTCTTTGCGAAGCCGGTCTTGTGCGCAGCGCAAAAAGTCGGAGCTAGGCGTCGGCTTCTGTTGTACGCAATATTTCTAACAAAGGGGACAGCCAGCTGCTAGTAGCCGACAACGCCGAAAATACAAGACCAAAACGAATTCCAGGCCTTCGGGGCTGTCGGCTTTGGCAGAAGGTATTACTAGTCCCGGTAATCGTATGTAAGGTAGATCAGTTTTTTGCAACCTTGACGAACGCTCGAAAGTATTGTATCACATCAATTTACGTTGTCATGGCATGAAAGTGGGGCAACGTGCACTGTGGTCCACAAGGACTGTAGGCTGAGTTCCAAATAACCCACTGTGTGTAAAGGCGCGTGCTGGTTTTATACAGGCTTCTAACCAGTATGGAGGTTTATTGAGCAAAACGAGCCACGTCTACGGTAAAAATACAGTAACCCTGTGTTTGTTCAGAACTGGAGGGATATTTCGTTAAATTTCCCACAGTCATGTCTTCCCAGTATTCAGATATGCGTTACAGAAAAGTTGCACTCAAGAGGAGGGGAAGCAGTGATTTCCCTACATCCCCCCTAGTGGGTGTGTAGACCCCCCCCCCTAGTTTTTCTGGACACCCCCCCTTGAATCCCCACAATTTCACGCTTGTCAGTCCTTGTATGGACCTTTTTCAGTATCGATCTGCGCATGCGCGGGCTGCCCGTCTGCTATTCTTGGCAGTAGCCTCGGGCAAAATAAACAAAAGTGCGCCCCCCGAGCTTGCTGTTAGCGTTGCACGTATTTATTTCCTTTTTTTCGATAGCTCGTGGCAAGTTCGTATGTGCACACAAAAAAGGCTTTCAAAGGAAAGGGGCAAAGTGGTTTGAGGCTGACCACGCTGCGAGCACATTGCTACCAGCCAGGGAGTAGCGAAAATGAAAAAAAAAGTAAAGGAAAAGGGGAGCTTCAACGGCCGCAGATTAGTCACGGAAACTTTCGCCTGCTACCGTGACATTCATATGAATGGTACGGGTGACGGGTGGGTGCGGGAGCAACTGCAGGACGAGAACATTTTGTGCACGAGTTCTCCGAAACCCAGATATTTTCGGGGGTGTGCCTTACTGCCATTTTTAATACGACGAAGTGGAATACCACGCGGGGGACGCAGCAATTCCCCACTCGCTTGAAGTGATTTTGGGAGTGATGTCGGGTGCCCAGGGAAAAATGGTCCAATGGAGGCAGCGGAAACGTGAGTATGCAGGACAGCCCCACGGTCGAGGGAAGTTTACTTAAGGGGGCGCCAGAATTGTCCGCAGGCAGTAGGGTGGAGAATCTTCAGATTCTCCACCCTACTAAGGGGGGGGGGTGAATCTGAAGATTCTCCACCCCCCCCCCCCCACAGTTATTGAGACACCCCCCCTTGATTCGATGCCTGGGGAAACCCCTGAGGGGAAGGACAAGGAGATGGGGAAGGAGAAAACTTCATTTAAAGGGGCACTGACACAAAAATTTTGCATCTTGTTTTTTTTTGTTGCGATAAGTAGCTAGTGACCTACTTATAACCTGTAGAAACCTCATTTGCTTCAGCGTGCGACGGTTGTTTTAATTAGAGGCATTTTCAATGCGGCCAGTCGCAGTTTCGGTTTCAGCGAGTGCCGCGAAACGATGGATTTTGTGGATTTTGTGTGAACAAAGCTGACCACGTGACCGTCGGAGGGATATCACAGAGCAGAGCCGCCGTAGCACTGTCGAAATCCGCATCGACGGCAGTTTCTGCGAATGCCCCCCCCCCACCCACCCCCCCCCGTACTGATCTCGTGAGGCGCTTAATTAAAAAGGCGACCGTGGATGTGACGCAGGCGCTGCGAGTGCAAATGCTACCGCGGCTAAAGAACGACGCGCCGAAGCTCGAGACGGTGGGGTGGCAAGACGCGCGCTGGGCAGCAAGCCGGCCGGTCTGCCTACAGGTCCGCCTACAGATGTGTTCGGCTTAGCACTGCGGCGGATATTCGTCGTGTCGCTCTCGTAAGCGGTGCAGATGACAATTTTTTAATGCAACCCGTCATGGCATCATTAACTCTTCTAATGTAAGCCACCATTGGTCGGAATTGGGACAATTTCGTGCAGCGGTGGTAACAGGCTATCACTCGGAGCTACCTGCGCCGGCCCTGGGCCCACTTCGCGGCCGTGGCCGCCGCCTGCACAGCGACCGTGCGGCTATGCTCAGTGGGGCTTTTCGTTGCCTCCGGCGCGTTTTCGCATCCAATGGTAATAAACAGTATAGAAACAGAGTTGCCTGGAATCGCTGTAGAACTTTGGTCGCCGCCAGCTGCCCGATGAGCTGACGAAATCACGGCGCCTCCGCAGCCAACGATCGGGTCGTTCGTTCTCGAGAGCAGAAGCTCCGCCCTCCGGCCCTCCGATTGGAGCGGCGAGCCGGCGAGCCGGCGAAAAACGCCGGCAGTGGCGGAAGCGGCAAACACAACTCGTGACGTGTTTGGATGTTGTTTATTTACACATTATCTTCGGGATGTCGATTGCGCGTGGTCCTCTGCTGGCTGTTCGGTTGCGTTTCGCACACTTCAAAATTGATTTTAAATATGTTCTAGGCTGTATTCGCCGCTGATATTTTGCAGATGATGTATATGTGTTCCCACCAATCTATCTCCGAAGTTATCTCGCCTTCAAAATTTTGTGTCAGTGCCCCTTTAAGCGTAAAATCGAGATTATTAGTTGGCCGGGTCCTCAGTCCAGGACAAGAGAGTAACAGTAATTTTGTTCTTTACGCCTGGAAATAAAAGTTGGAAATCAATAAAGAGCTGCTTGGAAATATTCATCAGTTTCGTTTCATGTTATATATGCACGTATACTATTTATTGCGTTCGTTAGCGACGATATCAAGCCTTCGACACCGTAATTATGTCGTAACTGCTCAGGTTGAGGTCAATTCGTTATGATAACGATGGTTACGATAGAAATTCGGAGCACAAAAGCCGAATTCGAGTACTCTCGACAACGTTGCCTCAGGCGCGGTCGTGGCGGCGTAGAACAAACCTTCTCATATTTGCATGTGAATAAACAATGCACGGTGCGAATATGCACCTTCTTGCACGCAGCCATAACGAAAGCCAATTTGTGAAGAAGGGAATGTATTCCATACAGACTGAACAGAATACCCACAAGACTTTTGTGAGCTTCCCAAACATTCCCAAACCTACTAACAAGATGTTTGTGGCAGTGCAGAAAAATTAATGCGTTGGGCATAACAAAAAAAAAAACGCATTCATCTTATACAAGTCAACAACAATGAAAGAAATAGAAGCCAGCCGCCTTATTTCCTGCTGTGCGATGAGCGTGTAAGGGCCCGCTGCTTGGCACGTATAGCAGTGGACTGTTGAGTCTTCATAAGAGCATCTCAAAAATACTGTACGAAAGCCTACGCATTTTGAATACTTATCGAGGAGCTCTGAGCGCTGAATTTTTCGAATTAGCTAGGAAGGACGATTTACACACCGTCTTCTGACCGATGATCTGAAGAAAGTTGCTGTCTCCCTCTTCGTGTGTTGCAAACTTGCCGGGGATACAACTTGAAATCATTCAGATGTGTCATAAGCCGGAAAAAATTACTGTACTACTAGAAATACGCTTTCCAATGCTCTAAAGCATCAAAGCGGGGTATTTTTAGCGCAGGCACTGCTGCCTCTCACAAGCGGGGTGTAGCAGACGACAGCGGCGCGAGCTCGCAAGCCGACGTCAGAGCCAGAGGGCGCCACTCAAACATCTCACCGCCAATAGCGCGGCCGGGTTACAATAAGTGCTTCGTCCTTCAGGTGACCGCAGGTCAACAGCATCTCCCACTACTCAGGGGAAACGGCATTTGGAAGGGGTGGGAGGTCGGGATTGCCTTTTACAGTCCACAATGATATGGCGGAGCGTGCCTAATTGATTACAGAATTTACATTCGGTTGCGTACTGCGAACAGCAAGCGCATTCTTAGGAGCTGTAAATTTGTCTCGGCGTAATTTCTTCCCTTTTCCTAACTGATGTGTGAGGGCTTGTATTGTTTCTTTTGCCAAACTTTTGTTTTATCTAAACATGCAGAAAAAAAATGAACTGAAATTGGCCGCTAATACGACTGCACCCTTACGCCGAGTTTCATTTACATGTCATAAAATAGTTATTTCGCAGTGAAGTTGTAAACGTTAGAGTTTCCGTCTGCTGTCAATGTGCATGGCAGTCTACGGAGGGAGTGTGGTCACAGAAAATGACTGCAACTCTACTCCGAGTTTCCTCTCTTTTTCTCAATAGCGTACTTCACAGTGAAGTTGGAACAAGCATTGGGGAATTCCCCTCGGCGGTCAATATATGGGAATCTACGGGGGGGAGCGGGTGGGGAACCGACAGCCCCATGTTTGTCCCGTATAATACCACTGTAGCCCCTTTAAGTTCAATTCAGCTAATTGACTAAGAACTATGCTCAAACGGAAATTACAAACAAACATGTTTTGTTTCGTTTCCGCCTTATCCCCCATTCACACAGCCGTTTTTCACCCCGTCACGTCACCGTCACGTCATCGTCTTCCGTCATGGGAGACGTTTTTTCGGGCGATTTCTCGCCGAAAATGGTGCGACGGTGACGGGAGGCCGAGCTCTACGTTTCCGTCCCGTCAACGCGGCGGGACCATGCCTCGCGGTAAACCAGCTAATCAGAAAAAAAATTTTTACGGCTAAATTTAGCGAAAAGTGAGCACAAGCCATTTTCTTTATATTCCAGATTAAGCACGCCCAATTCTAGGCCAAACTGATCTCTGGGCAGACGACCCTGTACTCTGACGGAGAGCTCCTGTACCATGGAGGAATGTCCAGTACGAACGCTATTGGCCTCGAGGACATACCGTGGCGCCACCTACGAGTGACGTCACTTGTAGGACGCCGAATCGTGTTGTCGTCTGCTACAACACATTTCACGTGCGTATGCGGAAGCGTGTTTCTTTTTTTTTTTTTTGTGGCCACCGTCTCGCCCGCTCCTTGTGGATTTGATGCAAATTACCCAAAAAGTTGTCTGTAAACCAAATAATTCGGGCAAGCAATCAGCGACTGGCTTGTTCCCGGCGACACCGCCGCGTTTAGGTAGTTGCTACCATCGCGACCCATAGCTTTTACATACGCAGCCAGCTAACGCCAAGGACGATGCAACTGATGCCGAGAAAGTACGCTGTAAATTCATTATGAAATAATTGTGACAGGACACATGTGTGCAAGCAAACACCTTGTAACAGCGACGGAAACGCGTCGCTCACTTATGATCTCAGCGCTCGAACTGCTCGTATTGCCTGGTAAATGAATGACGCGAGAACGGTGATGAGATTTCTTCGCCGCACATGCTTAAAAGTATTGTTATATATGGTCTGCAGTTTGGCTTAATCAGTGCCTATTTCCCCTAAGATGTTTTTATAGTCATGCCCGGATTTGATTAACGATCACTGCCGTAGCTTGTACTCTGCACGGCTGATGTTTACTTTTCGCGACTTGTCCGCAATGTATGAACTGGTATGAACGCGAGTTTTTCCCGCCTTCGAGCGGGTTCGGCCAAGGCTATATTTAGTTTTAATTAGGTGCTCGGCGTGGTAATTTATAATTGCAGCGTGTTTTGCATGTTTACAGTAAGCCGGCATTTCTCAAGCATCAATTTCAAAACTCACGGCTGCTCACAGAAGGCGAGGCGTACGAGGCGAAACACGTCGTTAATGATTTCGGGTAATGGGGATATTTCGAACAGGAGAACCGAGCGTTGGGGGGGCCCAAGAAGTTAGAGGAACCCAAACGCAACACGCGCGTGCGCGACGGGAGGGCCTTCGCCAACAGCTCGCAGCCGGCTTCGGATGCACGTAATCGGATGTTGGGAACTTTAGGCTTGGCGTCGCAGCAGATACTTCATCGCCGTTAGAGTTGCGAGTGACAGTCCCTAACAGAACGTTTCACCGCGCTGAGAACTCTGGAAGCGCGGTGATTTCCGTTGAAGCGATCGACGATCAAGATACCTGCACGGCCTCGGCCGATTCTTGCGCGCAAGCATAGCCATCCTTCAGCCGCTCGCCGCAGAGTGCGTGAACGGGCCGGCGCTGCCGGGACCGACCTCCGCGGCCGGTCGGAGTAAATCGCGGTAGATATTTGAGCATCGCTTTGAAAACCACAGCTGATGACACTACCTATTAGAATTTTTCATCACACTAACATCCACTTTCACCAATCTGGAACTTCTTTTCCACGACTTGTGTGATTTTAAAAAGCGGCGACAAGTTGTTGCTGCCGCGACCTGCGTCGGTTGGAACCGCACCGTCGGCTATGCGGGCAGGCACGGCGGGTGCGTGTGCTTCTGCGAGCAGTTAACGCTTCACGATTTCCTGCTTTATGCATTTCTTGCAAACAAGGGAAATCTGGAAACTTCACTCGACGATCGCCGTAGTCCCCATTGTTGATCGGGGAAACAAGCCGCTGCTTACGCCTGGGTCGCAAGCGTATTACACCACCACGCTCATGGTGTTTGCGGATAATCTAGCACAGTTGATACGGTTATACAGCCACCATTAGGTCGAACTGCGTTTGACGCACTGAGAAATAACTTCAAACGAAGGAAATTAACTCGAAAATATTTTTAGAACGCGCTTCCTAAGCGAAGTGTCACGCGCTGCAAGATAAGGAACGGTTATCCTACAAGTGACGTCAAAACGATCGCAGCGCCGGCCTCTCCAGTGGTGGGCCTTGCGGCCAATACTCCGTTTACGGCTCCGCCGCGGCTTCTTGGCGTGACGGTGCCGTGACGGAGAAGGTGACGGCTGTGTGAATGAGGGCTTAGACTGCCCTTGCTTCGCTGGTCATCGTTCTTCAGAGTGGAAGGGCACTGAATATTTAAGTGGGCCATAACTTCTAGTTACAGTTTTTTTTTTTTTTGAGCCTGTAACTCCGCGCGGCAAAACAAATCGACATAGCACAGAACAAACGCCGCTGTTTTGACTTCCAAAACCAGAATATTAGCTTTGTATTCAGATTCATGTTTTCCGGTTCGCGCTTCCTTTGTCGCCGATAGTACGCTTCCTGCCGGGCGGACTTTCAACGCACGTGCTCCTCCTTCTCGTCGAACCGGCCGCACCGTGCCGGGATGAGGCTCTGACATACCAGCCAGCTCACATGGCGCCATACTGATAACATGTCAAAACACTAATGGAGTATGATATTCACCAGGCCTCTCTACAAAGCCCCTCATAGCTATGTAACTTGAAAGTACTATTATGCGGAATGGATCCTGGCAGGATCGCCACCTTGCGGCTAACTTTCGAGGAGGAGGCTAGTCCCCAATCGCGGTTACAATGACAATAATGAGGACTATACGAAACGTACATATGGCCATGTCGACGTACACGTGGACGCCATATTTGGAAACAAATAAGTATTCGTATAAACTCGACACTTGCGTTGGCATTGCTTGATTTGGTTGTCTTTATTCAATGTGGAGGCTCCTATCCCGGGAGGGGGGGGGGGGGTATAGGTGTTAAAGGAAGCAGGTAGTTGGGAAGCCTATCCATGTCCTTCGGTCAGTCTTCAGCCATGGATGCTTCACGTAATGCTTCCGAAGAAATTGTCACCAACTAAAGTGTCTAACTCTCACACTTGGCTATTGCTACCGTTCTGGTAGGTTGTTCTAACTTGCATGTAGCCAGCGCTTAACTAATGCCCCTAATACAAGCAACTGTATTTCCACTCGTTCTCCACAAAGTCGCAAATGGACCTCAGTAGTCAACAAGCCTCCGGTAAGCAAAAAAAAGTCTCTTAAAAGTCATTTTGCTTCACTATAAAGAAGCCCTGGTATTGCGAAGACATCATACTACAGCCCCTCGGTAAACGAATTCCTCAGCTGTCATATAATGTATCGGGCTCATTGAGGTATAAAAAGATACATGTGGCGGTCTTTAAATTATACAATGATTTAACTTTGCCATCAAGATAAGAAACTGAAATATCCAGGATAAAAGTGACAACAATTAGGATTCGACATGCCAAAGAGACACGTAAAGATAGTTGGAAAAGTCGCATTACATGCGATACCGGTTTTTTAACTGGCCTTTTTTGGGAGGCACACAGGCTTCGTAAGTAATTCGAAGAAGCCGATTTATTCCAAGAAACAGTTCCTGTCCCCATTCAGCAAAGTGAAACCCCCTACTCAAACTTACCTTCTCTTGTTTCCGCTTGGCGCATACTTCTTCCACAGTACTTTCTCGGTTCTCATGAGTGCAAAATTCAAGTTGGGAACTTGGATATTTTTTCTTCAGGAGAGGTTATGACATGCTGGACTACCCCTTTTTCTTGTCTTTATGAATAAAATGAAGCACTCTGAAAGCGCGCACACCACGCCGTCTGTTTCCTCGGTTTAGAATGAGTCCACAGAATGACGCTGGTCAGGCTTTTGTGCTTTCACGGTGATGTAACTTCTAGTGGTAATTAGTACATGTAAGATCGTATCTACGTTGCGGTTTTATTGTAGAACCTTCCCTTAATGGACGGGTGATCAGCTCCACCCGTGCAACTGCTATAGACACCAAACCATGCTGATGCATAGCCATACTTGGCCGCCCCGTAGTCAGCAGGGGATCATGGTTACGCCATTGCGTGTCTTGGCTTTTGTGGGCGTCATCCTTTCAGATTCCCTGGAAAGTTTTCACATACATGAAGTTTTCCGACATTTTTTCTACTTTGATCGAAACCACATTACGGACAGTAAGGGCCATTGTTGTAAAGCAATAGTCACGGCCGAACCTTCGCAAGTTTCTGAGAGCTGTTGCCCGGCGGGCTTCCAAAGATAGACTTCCAAGAATGTGGCCATAGTTGGGCACATGTTGTTTTATCAGCCGTCTTTCCTGCGAAGGTGACCAAGGTATTTTCCACCGCTCTAAGTACTTCTTTTTATATTTCCGCACGAATATTGCCCAGTGCCAAAATAGAATCTCTCTGTCCAGTTTCAGTATCCAGTTTCCAGAGTTGCGTGGGGTGTCGATTAGCATGGAGCTCTGCTCAGCGGCGCTCTGCCCAGAGTTTAAGTAGGTGCATATCGGGCGTCGGCTGATCCTGATTCACTTTTGTATGTATAGTGCAGTCTGTGAGGACGGGCTGCAGCGTAGAAATGAGGTTATCCGCTGTTAGCGAAAAAACTCGTTCATCACAGCGGACTTTGTCCCAGTGAACAATTCTGACCTGGCGACGAAGCTTTTGCAACTTTTTCGAAAGCAGGCCAAACCAAATTGGCGAATGTTCGCTTGCTTAAGCATCTGGCTCCGGATTCCAGGAAGGGTTCCCGGGGCCAAGCCACCACGTAAGGTCCGGTGCATGAGACCGAGTTGAAGCGATGGTAGGTACGGTAGAGTTAAGCAAGGAAAGGTTCATGTCGGTGAAGGTGTCATGAACCTGTACTCCTCTTTTAGTGTCGTGCTCGTATCCAGACAAAGTGTGTGTGGCGTTAAAGTCCCCTCCTACGAGTACGGGAGTGCCTGGGTACGTTGCCCTAAGGTGGGGGAGCCAACCTTGGTTAAGTCGTGCTCTTCCTGGCTTTCCATACAAGGACACAAGAAGGAGATGTGTTTTGGCTGGGCATGTTAAAAGCGCAACCACCTCTTGCTGTTGGTTACACCATCTCTGAAGGTTGATTGGTGTTTGAGGAACACTTCTACCGATGTATACTGTCGCTTTTCCAGGTGCATCACCACTGCGGTTATCCGGAATGGTAGGAGTATGATAACGGATGAAGTGGGGGAGAGGGCATAGTTTGTTTGACTCCTGTAAAAGGAGTGCCACCACTTGAAGTATTACAGAGTTTAATTTTGTTTTTAGCTCTCCTTAATTTGTTCGAAATACCTCTACAGTTCCATTGTAGGATGACCGATTGACGGCTGGACGGACAGCTTAGCCATGGCATAAGCTAGCTTTTATTAGTTGGGTCAGCTTGGATAGAGGTTTCAAGTATAACGGTCCAGATAGCTGGATGGCAGGGGGTTGTCTTTTGATCATTGAGCCGCATCCGTAAAGGCCCATTTTGCGTTCCTTGCAGTGAACGCGCTTCAGCGCGTTCTTTACGGAGAGCTGCTACGCGTGTCTTCCTTAGCCGCAGTGCCTCAAGCTGTTCGATAGGTAGGCTATTTGAGTATACCAGGTTTTGTCAACCAAGAACAACTTCATTTCGACTCCCAGGTATCTTTTGGTAGTTTGTTGTGGAGGTCTGTGCTTTTTAGAATCGCACCCCTTCAGAACGTCCGAATACAAACCGCCCTGTTGCATCGGGTTCGCTAGGCTCTTTTACAGCAGAGCACTCCATGGGTTCCACGACCTGGATTTGAATTGTACAGTGTAGACCCTTGCTGAGCTGGTTTCCCCGTCGGAGAGCGCGGGCTGTAGCGCGCTGTTTAGTGGGCACTTCGTCGATGTTATTTCATGGTCATCCGTCTGCAAAGCCCGCAACGACAGCGTGGCTGCCGTCGGAGTTTTCTCTCTTGTCCACAGTTGCCTTCGGTCAGTAGTTTTGCTGGTGACCTTGTGTAAACAACAGGGAGCAGTACATGGCTCGTGGCCGGAAAGGCTTTGGGTGCAGTACACAGCCATTGTAATAGAACCTTTCCGGTATGGTAGAACAACCTCGTACGGTGACTCTAATCATTGACATACACACAACATCTGACTGATAGCTCTGGTGGAGTTCCTGGACAGAGTGGCATTTCGCCGCACAACAAAATTGGCTCTGACCGAAATTGATTTTGTCGTTTCCACTCTGCACTGCATAATCGTCCCACATGTCCCATAGCTGTAAATGAAATTGAATACGCAGAGGAGTGTCGCAAGCCCTGCCATAACCAATGGGAAGAACATACAACAAACTACACGAAGTCACTAGTAGACTGCACAGGCAAATAAAGTAGATCCGCTGCAGTATTCATCTGCGTAGTTACGTGGGCCATACTCATGTGACACATTCATGCATTTTAAACAGCTCACAACCACCAAGCTGCTGAGAGTTTCTTTCGTATGTTCAGGTATACTCTTTGCTGTTGTCGGTGCGAGCTTTTTTGTATGTTTTCAACGCTTTCCATCTTAATTACTGTTACTATCATCTGTAGCCATGACTATATTCATAGTTTAATGAAAAAGTAGTAGGCACATAGTGTATTGACCCCTTTAACGCATTTCACTTCATTACAATCAGTATTTAAGATACACTGCTACGATAGAATGACATATTAACAGGCGATTTTTTGCCTTCGGTGCCCTTGCGCCATAACACTACACATGCTACCGCTATTTATTTATTTATTTATTTATTTTATTTATTTATTATTATTTATTTTATTTATTTATTTATTTATTTATTTATTATTTATTTTATTTATTTATTATTTTATTTATTTATACCTTAAGGGCCTCTAGGGCATTACATAAGGGGGGTTTATACAGTAATCAGTGACAACAGCAATTTTTTAGCAAGAAAAGAAGACAAGAAAACATGCGCAGGATACACAGTCGGTAAACCAAAATAAGCAAAAAAAGAACACAGCAAGGTTTTCACAGGCGAGCACATTGAAAAAGCTGCACGACACGTTATACAGCAGCAAAAAAGTGGCAATGACTAAGATTGTGGATCACATTCAAGGAACGCAAATAATGCAGACTGGAAAGATGATTGCTGTGCATGCGTTACAATGCTGGCAGGCAGAGCATTCCACTCGGTTATTGATAATACAAGGGGTGAGTATTGGTGCTTTTTTGTGC
Source organism: Haemaphysalis longicornis (assembly GCA_013339765.2). Taxonomy (NCBI): domain Eukaryota; kingdom Metazoa; phylum Arthropoda; class Arachnida; order Ixodida; family Ixodidae; genus Haemaphysalis; species Haemaphysalis longicornis. The sequence continues at coordinate 9,167,890 of CM023451.1, forward strand.
GAGAAAATATAGGTTCATTTTATGATCATGGTCAACGCGTGCGGAAATGTACAAAGCAGGGTGAATGAACGTACGGCGGAACGGCGAATCACTGATATAATTTGTGGAAGAAAGATAAGCGGAAATATTTTCTGTGCATGGCAAGAGGTGGAGGATTAAGTTTTTCTTAATGAATGACACACGTTCATAGTGGGAATAACATGAAAAAATAAATCGCGCGGCTTTGTTTTGAACAGATTCGAGCGTATCAGTAAGGATTGCTGTGTGGGGGTGCCATACTATGGAAGCATATTCTAAGGGTTGGCCGGATTACGTATTGTATGCGTGAAGTTTGGTGTCCTTGTGTGCAAGTTCAGCAGGCGGCGCTTAAGAAGACCAAGTTTCCGTAATGCTTTCGCGGTATATGTATTCTACGTGGCTAGAACCAGGTTAGATCAAAGTGGAATAAAATACCTAGATATTGATAGATGGAATTTTTGAATTACTAAGTTGTTTATGACATACTGCATTGGGCGAAGGATGTGCAAACAAGTATGAAAAGCGTACGTGGTTGTTTTGGTTTGTTTACATTTATTTCCATTTGCCATAAAGCGACAACCATTCTGCAAGATGTTTACGTCGTTTGGTTGGGTGATTTCCTTGTAATTACACAATCGTCAGCAAAGAGACGCAGTGATGAGTTAATGTTGGATCCAATATCCTTAATATAGACTAGAAACAATAGAGGGCCTAGTACGGAACCCTGGGGCACTCCGGACTTGACGGGTCTGGGTCTAGAGATAACGTTATTAAGTTTAACTGACTGAACCCTGTTAGTAAGAAAACCGCTTATCCACTGGGTTGTTTTATCGTCTAGCTGTAGATTACAGATTTTAGTCATCAACCTTTGGTGTTGCACGCGGTTAAATGCTTTACAGAAAGCTATAAAAATTGCGTCAATGTAGCGGGAGTTATTCTTTGACTCTTTACGCTCTCAACGCTTTTTATTTCTTATTCTTGTTCTTATTCAACTTATTCACTGCCCCTTCCAATAAAACTGTTGTAAAGAAACTGTGACCCATATATCCTCAGAATTTTTGCTGTAGCCGGGCATAGATCACATTTCCTATACAAGCAGTCCCCTCACAATGCGCAGCCCACTCGACGCGAGCCGAAATTGATAGTGATATTTAACCTGTACACGATAGGCTCGCTCCGTCGCGCCTCCAGAAGAAATACCACAACGAAACCCTGGCGTCCCGAACGAACATCAAATTTTGCTTGACTAGAAGGGCCGTCCTAGCACGCCATCCAAGCATCAGTAAGCAAGGCCTTCGCCCACAGCATAGTTATCGTCTTCATATTCAGCCACGCTTATAAGCGTGACCGCCAACCACTGGATAGTCCTCAAAGCACCACTTTCAAACTGCCTGATGTCCATGTTGTTCTTACGCTTTCCCGCTAGCAACCTACTATTATGCCTATGTCAAAGCACTTCTAGTTTGCTGAAGCCGCCTTACTGGCCTTACACATGAACCTATCCAACTGCACACCAGCATTTATCCGTTACATGCATTCGATGCAGGTAGTGGTCGTGCGATGCGACGCCTGATTTGGAATAGATTTTCTTTGCGAGGCGAAAGTTTCCTGAAAGACTTCTCACTTGGCTATTTTTTAATGCGAAAGCCCTAAACGTCCTATTAGACGGAAATGCACCGCCCAGCGTTGATAAAACCTACGCTGGTCCGAAAATGGCCGACAGCGCAAACATGATAAAAGCTAACAACATGTAGTGGGTGTGGGACAAGTGGGCCAAATTCAATGACAGTCGCGACATTGGACGCGTTTCTGTATGTCTGTGCTGTCTCTACTGCCATGAACTCAGGCTTCCACCTCAGCAACAGCTGTGCACCCTGGTCTATTGGAGAAGTACGCCTCAGAAGAAGATGCAGTGGAGCATGGAAATGCCGCAAGGGGAGAGGAGGGGCAGGCGATCGCTGCCGCTAAGGAAGCCATTAGTTGGCCCCACCGAGACCGCTACGATTAAAGATTACACGCCAGACATGTATCCCTCCCTTGATGAAAGCAGCATCCCAACAGAAGAGGGCAAAATCACAACTGATCTACCGTCACACTTCGAGATCGTGCAGCTGAAAATTAACGGAACAATATACTGCTTTCGGAATCCCACACCTAAGCAGTCTTGAGTGGCTCCCTGAATTTTATCGTATGATAATTTTTTGGGGTCAGTACCCTTATGTGTTAACAACTGTAAGGACACCGATAATGAAACAGCCGGTTTTCACTTGCCACACACATTTCTATAGAAATATACAGATGTAGCACACTGCAATCTACGAACGCAATAAAAAAAAAGCGAATCTGTGATCTGGGCACTGTCCAGAAAAAGAACACAGCATCTTCGTTACGAGCAATGATGTTCTTAGAATAACTGGGCTCACTTCACAGATCCAGTGTCTTAGTACGACCACTCTGTTCAAAACGTGAGTTTGTCGGGGTGGCGGGAGCTGGCCAGCAGCGTCTCCCTCTTTTCGAAAGAAACAAGAGATGGTTGTAGTGGTGGTAGGTTTAGGCTTTGCTGCGATGCTCGGAAAATGTGTCCGGGTGTGCAATATTTACATTGCGTTTAAAACAGGAACAGAAGAGCAGGAGCCTTCTTACTGTGCTGGATTAGAGTAGTCTGAGTGTTTTTCTTTCTTCCCTTTTCAGGGCCTGTGGATTTTAATGCGAAAGTGTTGTGCGGTTGAGTGTGTGGACAGTACGCGGTTAATGGTGCAAGCTCAGTTGTCTCCGCTGTGACCTGTTTGTACAAAGTCCCTGGACTTAATTAAAGTGGGCAAATGTTGCCCTTCGGGAAGGAATGGGTCAGTGCTCACACAACTTCGACGCCCTCTCCGGTTCTTTGGCCGCCAGTATGCGCTAGACGCCCATCTCGACGTCACATTTCCGTACCCTTCCTGTTAATCCGTTACAAAGATGCTTGCTTTCCTTTATGCGAGGGATAGTAGTACAGATAGCTCCTTTGCTTCTTGTTAGAGATTTGTGGCAGAGTGACGCGATTACCACGTCCTGTCTTCGTCAATTACCACCAACGCTATCGCAGCGTCTTCCAAGGTTCGAGGCGGTGTACTGAATGGGCGACCATGTTGAGGTAACACGTACATCTTTTACACCTTCGGCTCGTATCCTCGCGCTTCCTTTGATCTTAGTCACAATGCGCACTTCTGGTTTATGGATGCATCGTGAGGTGGCGACGCCACTCCTACAGCCTTTTCTCGAGAAGGCACGTGTGGAGGATTTTACTTGCTTCGTTCGAGGACCTTTTGTCCCATAAGGTATGTGCGACGCGTGCCTTCTGGTCTGACACATGTCCCTCTGTAAACTTTCCGACGTATTATGCAGTCCCATGCTTGGAGTGTGTCGGCGGACGCGCTCAAAGAGAGGCCGAGAGCTTGTTTTGTGGCGTTTTTCTATGATCACGTCTAGTTTGTCGGTGCTCTTTTGCGCAGTACTATGCATGGCACTGCATATGTCCCCCTAACGACGACAAAAGCTTGAACTAACCAGATGGCGGCACTCTCCCTTAAGCCTTTATGCTGTTGATTGTTCTTTTCATCCATGTGTAGTACCGGCTCTGAGCTGTTTGTGACACGATGCATCATCAAGTCCTTTTTGTCGTTGGATTAAAATAGGTAGCCTAACATCCCTCGGAATTTGCTAGGTTTATCGACAGTACCACTAGTGTAGCTTGGGTATTGCCTTCTTATTCTGATGTGCGGCGCCGCAAGACTACAAGCAGCTCTGATCGTGAGGGACAGCAAGCAACTCCGCACTCCTTTGCGTATTGACTGACTGTCACTCCGTATTTTGATTGCATAGAGACCTTCAAGCGAGTTGTTCCCGTCTAGATTATCACGCCCATCTGCGTAAAGTGCGCGCACAGATTCGAAGTGCTCAGCCATCGTTCCGGAAGACCAGGGCCCTACGTTGATTAGTAGTGGGGACAAGAGCGAGTCTTGAGGAGTTCCTCACCCTCGAGTGTAATGGGGTCTGAGATGATGTCCCTAATCCTGATTGTGGCTTTGTGGTGAGACAGACCATCGACGGTGTAGTCGCGCGTTTCCTACCCACAATTGTACTCTTTAGGTCCCGCAGTATTACCTCACGTGCCGCGTTGTCAAAAGCCCCCTTTTTATCGAGAGTGAGGATGTCCCTAGGGAGGTGACGTGTGAGAGTGATGATGATCTCTTTCTGTTGGAGATGCTCCACACGCTAGTAGATCTCAGCCAATCTGAGATGCCGACACACCTTGTGAAGCCGAACCTGGCGTCCGGCAACTGTTTGCACTGTGTTTCTTCGTCCCGTCTTTTGCGCTCTTGTTTCTTCAGACCTTCCTGGATCTTGTTGTTTCTGTCTTTGACTAAGGAGTTTATTAGATCATAGCCGGAGCCGGGGTAACTTCCCGTGTCTACAAACAGTAGCAAAAAATCAAGGCCCGTACCAGGAATGTGCTGGTGCCAACAGATGGTGGTTGGGGCTCGTTAATCAGGGTCGTGGCTTTCGTCGATTGTTTTTACAAATAATTCTCATTGTCTGGTATTTTGTTTCCATCCCCACATTCGGTAGGAGTCTTGTAACCGTGGCTTGCCGCTAGTGCTAGGATGTGCTGAACGTTTTCTTAAACCTCTGGTTTCTTCTACGAGCGACCAGAGTGCACGTTTTAGATTAATCGGTTCTTGTTTTTCTTTATTGAGGGCGAGCGAACTCGTACGAGCAAGCGCCATGCTGTCTTCCGTGGTGTGAGATGCTGGGTCGTCACAGTAGTGCCCCGTACTAGCGTGACGGTCGATTTCTTTAGCGGGGCACGCGTACGCAACGTATACCAGGGAGTAGGGTGTTCCCATTTGTTAATAAAATATATTTCTGGCTTGTGGACCCAATGGCACTACTTATTGTAGAGCGCCTGTGTTATCTTTAATGTCTCGACAATTCCACAGTATGGTCACAGTATGGTAGGACCTTCTGCGTCTTGGAGTCGTCGTGGATACTGTTCGGTTGCTTGCTTTTGGGCTGACGCATCTTTTTCGTATGGGGCTGGACGTCAGCTTCTGAGTAGAGCGGCGCTGTCAATCCTGTCTTTTCGAAAAATCTCTACTTCTAAACGGTCAAATATGGCTGCACACCTTGTATTTCTTGTCTCATGTCTTGGTTTTGTGACTTTATCGTTCTGTTGACAATTTTGTTTTCTTGTGGAAGGATTGTTTTGCGTAGCTAATCCGTAAGAGCATCAAGAAGTACTAGGAAGTTCCGGTAAATGCCAGCACAGAACGCCTTTCTCCAGCTGGGTGTATACAACACACTTTACGAAATCATTGAAGCCCAGGAAACGGCTCAAATCATCACTCCTCTCCAGCACACCCATGGGGAGGGAAATCCTCGCGGTTTTGGGACTCGGCCCAACCGTATTGGAGGAACGTAAGTGGCTATATCGGATGACCTAAGGGACAACTTCATGGTTGCTCCTTTTCCTAAAAACGTACACCCGCAACACAATGCGGGTAGATGCAGAGCACGGGCTGTGGCGCTGCTCCGGAAGATCAAGGAACCCCCATCCACACGGTCAGCTTCGTGGTTGCGTCTTCAGTACGGGTGCACATCTAGCTTCGTCGAAACAGTAATCAATCACGAAGGCCAGGTCACTGGCGCAGCCACCATCATAGGCTCACCCCGGTAGGGCGGAGCAGGCAGCGATACGCTTTGGCACTCTTGACGAAGCGAAAACTCATATTTTCACTGATTCGAGGGGGCGGTGAGGGTATACGCCTGTTGCGCCATCGCCGAAGAAGCTTATAGGATCCTCCACGGTAGAGTACTCATCCACCATACTATCACGTGTACCCGGCACATCTCGACTACCAGCTCGATTCTCTCGCCAAACCTCAACGACATCGACAATCAAGCGCGCGCACTAACCCACCGCGCGGACGCGAATGCGAGGTGGAGGTCTTGTTTGAACCTAGGTTTGTCGAGTTCCGAGCACATTCTTTACCACCTATTATGAGGTAACTAAGCACTACTACCTTGACAGGAGATAGTTTACTCTCCTCCCCATGTAAACTAAACGACCACAGGCTTATCACACTCCGCATGCTTCAGACAGGATCGTATCCAACTTGGCTTTATTTCACTCCATCAATTCCAGATGGTTAGTAGTCCGGACATCGCCCGAGATGTAGACAGAAAAGTAATCCTACAACAAATGCTTGGCATTCTTCTCGTACAGAGAGGCCCGAATAGCTGCACCGAAGAAGAGTGGAGACCTGCGCTACGAAGCTCCGAGTTTTCACGTCAGTTATGGGCTGTCCAGAGAGCACACGATGCGGCGGTGAAGCTTGGACTTCCCGTCCCAACGTGGCCAGCGGCCCGCCGGCTTCTCACCCCCATAAAAGGGGGGCATCCAAATCTCTCAGGACCACCAATAAGTTCCTTGTCTGTCTGTGTGTCCTAGCCGTGGCTCTTGGTGTTGGATGTGCGTCGTGTTAATGACTTCTCAATTTCTTCAACGGGTATTCGTACAAAATAAATCCGGGCAGTTGATTAATAATACGTCTTCTTTGTAATTTGATTATGCGGTTCGATTTTGCGAAACTTTTTTAAATGGAGTTTTGATTGGCGTCCACGCTTGTGGGTAAGCACAGTGTAAATGGGAAGTATGGTATTCTGTATCGCTGAGAACGATATCTTTTGCTGGCTATCTCTTGCGCGTCTGGCTTCAGAAGCAGTGATTGTTGTTGATGATGTTCCTGTCTTGTTGGGTGGAGTTGGAGGGGTACTTCCAATACGAAGCGCTTCCTATCTTCGTGTAGGTTTTTTTTTTTGCGTTAATCTACTGTGCTGCGTGGCTTGGCTTGTTTTAGCAACCCTTGGCGGGCCTGAACGGCAGGCACTAAGAAGTTTTGTTGGGCGATTTGCGATTGCTGATGTATGGTATTCGGTTGTATTTCTGCGCTACCTTGAAATAATGCCTATGCGGTTTATTGAGCCGAAGGCAGCGGCTATGGGAAGCAGGAAAAAGTAGAAGCGTTGCTTGTTCACCTGACCTGCTTTTCAATTGGTCCGAATGAACTGATCGTCGGTGTCTGGAGGCCAATCTTCAAGTTCTAAGTCTCCTCTGCATTGTGGTCGCGGATCAATCCTCTCACCGTGCTTTGTGACCGTAGGTATCCGTGCTGCGCATTCTTATCCCGCGTGGTGGCTTGCTCCTCCACGTGACTTCTCCCTGTCTTCCTCCTCCGCAGTAAATAGGGATCCTTGAAAAGCTTGGAACCGAGCCCTTGGTCCTTGTGAGTGGACGTCCACCGCAAAACTCGCGTTTGTGCTGGAGGTTATGTCCGGTTGTGCGGTACCGGATGCCGCACTCATGGCAGGAATTAGCATTTTGTGAGGGCAGGCCCAGTTTCAGTTGCCGGCTTTGCAACGTTGTGTACAGACGGGTACATCTACCCCCGAAAACAAAGTGCTGGGCGAACTAGAGTCCGGACCGAGCATTCCTGACCGCAAAACACCGACTAACCTGCATCTAACCCTTTCTTGTTGGCCACGACCAAGCGCAGTGTTAGAGCAATGTAATTACAACGGACAATGTAATTACAGGACAATGTAATTACAACAACAAAATGCTCCCTTCTGCACAAACTTCCCAATAAATACCACTGGCACTGCGCCTCTTTTAGCTTTGCTGCTAATTTAAGCAATATCTTGCATGATCATCTAACCAACGGCGGCTTCAGAGAGCTCACCGTTTAAACGGTCTTGCGAAACGTTTAAAAATCCCTGAAAAAGTGCACATTTTTTTTTAGGTGCGAAGCATCTCGTGCTCGGGGGGATGTCCCGCGTCTGTGCCCCGTCCGCAGAGCCTCTGATGATGATTGTGGCAGGATGCCCTTAGGGATTGGCCAACCAAAGAATCCATCACGAGATAGCTTCGCGTTCAACCACCGTCGTCATCTTCCCATAGGGGAACCGCTGAAGAGAGAAGGAGAAGAAGACAAAACTGCGAAGAGGAGGGCGTATACGTTGCTCTCACCCGGGTTTGCACCAACGTCAACAACCTTTACCTCACCAATGCCGACGGAGACTACTGATTCTACCACAGAGACGACAACATCAACAAGAACATGATGGACGAGTTTCGGCGCCTCGAGAACCACCGCCTACTCACCGTAACACAACAGTACTTGCGTGCCTTTGCCACCGGTATAGACCCGGACGCGGAATTCCCTCTGGTGCTACTAAACACCAGATCACTCATCATAACGGCAACACAATCGAACCACACGGAACTCCAATGATGCTTCGCATCCTCATCAGGGTTCGCCACGGGAAGATACCGTAATGTTTTTACCCTTATTGTTCTGCATGTGAGAGGCGAGCGGGGCGAGCCTTATATCACAAGAAAAGTAGAGGGAAATTTGAAATTTCACATACAAAAGTGAGGGACAGAATTGTCGCCTCGTAGAGCGCGTGCGCCAAGAGAGAGCCAAAAATATTGCCAACAATAAACTCGGCGTGGATCTTACGCCAGAAGCAACAAAACTGGCCCCGTAAATGCCTCTTATATCTTTCCCACCCACCTCTCATGTTCTTCCCTTCCCCGTTCGCTCCTCCCACAATAAACACAGTGAAGGTTTGATCGGGGAAATTTAATATTACCGCGTTCCCCTGCTTGCGCCATCTGCTGGAATATTTTGTCACTTTGGAACTTAGAACTCTGCTACGAAGTGGCGCCGCCGGCGCTTTTCGCATTCTGGAGTCAAAATGTTTTTTCAAGCCGTTGTTTTTTATTTGAATAAGGCAGCCATGCATTTTTAATTAAAACAACACTGCCTGGTATAACTTACGTATTGACGTTTTGCCTCAAATATGCCCAATGTACTCTGTTTGCTTAAAAATGTTGACAAATACGAACATTGCAACCAGATTTATTTGTCTGTAAGTTTGGCCTATATAATCGTCTCGTTTCACAGTCATTTTAACTTTTGGACCGGAGGCAGAATCGAGGGACAGACAGACAGACAGACAGACAGACAGACAGACAGCTATACCAAAATTTTTGCGTTTAAGTCGCCCAATAAAGAATATCGTTTTTTTTAAAACAAGAACTTCGCATGCTCTGTCACACCGTGTATTAAAGCCACCACGATGGTAGCCACGCCACGAAGATGGCCCTATAAACTGGTGCCTAAGAAAAAAATATCAGCCATTCCACCCTGCGAAGGTGCAAGACAAGCAAAGTCGGAGCCCGGACTATACGCGGCGTCTCCATTACAACTACAGAAGAGCAGTGAAATTTAAGATGGAGAACGGTAATCTTGTCTTCACGACAGGACCTCCGCTCCCCTAAGCCGGAAGAAACAAGACACGCAAGCGCCCAGAGCGCCGACAAAGGGAGGAAGGTGCGAACGTAGACAAGGCCGACGCGAGTCGCAGAGCGGCTAATCTTTGAGACGCCTTTACTATCTACCTGAGAGTACTGATTCAGAACATTGGATTGGGAACATTTAGGAGTAACGGTTAATGAAGAATACCTCAGTAACCTCAGATTTGCTGATGACGTTGCCTTGCTAGGTAACTCGGGGGACGAATTGCAAAGCATGCTTATCGCACTGGACAAACAGAGTAGAACCGTGGGCCCGAAAAGTAATATGCACAAGTACGGCTTAATAACCTCGGGACAGCACAGCGATTTAAGATTAGTGGCGAGGCAGTGGAAGTGGTAAGCGAATATATCTACTTTGGCCAAGTTGTGACCCCGAATCCCACCCACACCCATGAGGCGGAGATAATTAGAAGGATAAGAATGGGGTGGAGTGCATTCGGCAGGCATTCTCAGATAATTAATGGCATCATACCATTGTCCCTGAAGAAAAAAGTGCATGACAGCTGCATCTTACCGGTACTCACGTACGGGGCAGAAACTTGGAGGCTCACTAAGAGGGTTCGATTAAATTGAGGGCGACTCAAGGACAAAAAGAGAACGGACTGGGTCAGGGAACAAGCGCGCGTTAAGGAAATATTAGTAGAAATTAAGAAAAAGAAGAAATGGACGGGGGCAGGGCATGTTATGCGGAGGCGAGATAACCGTTGGTCATTAAGGGTAACAGAGTGGATCCCTAGAGAAGGCAAGCATGGCAGGGGGCGGGAGAAAGTTAAATGGGCAGATGAGATCAAGAAGTTTGCGGGGATAAATTGGTCGCAGTTAGCACAGGACCGGGATAATTGGAGAATTATGGGAGAGGCCTTTGCCCTGATAACTAATCTACGAATCTGCTGCCCTCTTTCCGCGATACCTACAAGACTCCCCACCGCTCCAACAAAACTCATGGCAAGACCAAAAACCCCTTCAATTCTAGACCCCATGTTTCTTACGCCATCCCTTCCCCTTACAAGCCTAGAGCCCGCCTTGCCTCCAATAAATGCTCTCTATCCATCGTTTTCTCCTTTTATTTCTCCTTCTCTTTCTTTCTTACTTTCAAAATTCCTATCCAAGTGATGAGACGTTTAATCTGGAGGTCTGAACAATGTTTGAACGGCTTAGCAAATTAATGGTGACTGCATACACACTCACCGGGACGCCCCTTTCCACCCCTCGTCCTTCAATGACACGTGACTTTTAGTTTTACGACATCAACAATACATGAACCCTAGCCATAAAAAGCTTCGCTTTAAAACACAGTCGAGATGATTCACAGTGTCTGGTCAAATTTGTGCCCACCTATTTTGCACCAGAGCTGGCGTTCACAGCAAACTGCCGACCTAACAGTAACAAGTCAGTCGACGAAGTCTTTTCTGTTAATCAGACCAGCAGATCCTGCTTGGACCCGCCGCGGTGGCTCAGTGGCTAAGGCGTTGCGCTGCTGAGCACGAGGTCGCGGGTCCGATTCCCAGCCGCGGCGGCCGCTTTTATGATGGAGGCGAAAAGCAAAAAACGCCCGTGTGTACGAGATTTAGGCGCACGTTAAAGATCCCCAGCTGGTCAAAATTAAGACGGAGCCCTCCACTACGGCGCGCCTCATCGCCTGCGTTGCGTCGGCGCGTTAAACCCTACAATCAATCAATCAGATCCTGCTTGGACTGTGGTTGTAACTGTAGTGCACAGACTGCAGCTGGTCATTATGTGCTGTTCTTAACGGCTAACGATGAACCAGTGCACCCGTGCTTCAGTGTGCACCGAAACCGAGAAGCGCTGCCAACTTTTTGATTCGACTGACCTTCTGACCGGCCGACATTCAGGCTCGTTTCGATACTTTTTTTTTGCTCTTGATCATGTGCTATTCATTTGTCCCGTCCGGGTGTATCTCGAATAGTTACATGCAACAACTCCAACAACTGTTGCGTTTCCAAACAGGGCGCACAAGACGATTTTCAAGAGATTAGGAAAGTGTCTGGCTGTGATATTTTGAATTTGGCTACTGCTAATGATACTCCCTGCTATCTTTTAGAATACCTTCGAAAGGTCTCAAATTAGGCTTTTCCGAGGAGAATGGCAACACTTTGCAGCACGAAGCTATGGAATTCTCCCAGGATGTGCGTTGTTAGCAAAGTATTGAGGGACTCTAGTTGTAGTTAGAGCGTGCACAACTAATAGTTTTACTACTAATTACCCACCGATGAAGATCAGGGCTGTTTTTTTCAACAGCTACACACGGCTTTTTCTAAGGTTGTAAACATCGTAGAGCAACAGGCCCAGAATCTTTTTCATTGTGAAAAGCTTGTGCCCTGACCGTGATAAATAAAAGACCCAATTTCCTTCTGTTTTTTTAATCAACGCTAATTCTTAGCAAAGGTGAATCTGTCATAACTGTTTATGCAAGAGCACGCTTATTTATAACGTCAAGTAGATTTATATGTACGTGATGTGTCCCTACGCGATATCCCGTTCACTAACTCTCTCGCCATAAAGCTACCCTTTTCGCTCAAAGCAGCGACCTTATTTAAAATCATGCAGCCTGCACGTGTTCGCTGAATACTCATGAGCCGCACGACCTCGTAAAGCGTTTCATCCGAGATCTTAAATGGCGCGTTATGCACTGGCTGCTTCAGAAGTAAGAAATAGCGGCAGCGTAAGCAGGAAATTTGCAGACCCTAGGGCAGATATCACGGCATCGTTTCAAGGAACGGCCGAAACCGGAAACCGGCCATTTGTCATATCGTAGATGCGCAGCACAAAGGGACTCAGCTTGTGCACGTGAACCCTAGTCTCCTAGTCTTACATATCCTGGCTCAAATCCTAGTCTCAAATACTAGTCTCACACATGCCGCCTTGAAAGCCGAAGCATTCAATGCGGCATTTGTGTGACTACGATTAAAGTAAACTCACCGTTTGTTCCAGTTGGAAATAGCAGCCACTTTTCAACCATTCCCGGAAACCGAGCGTGTTGTCCAGTTCCCGTCCGGAAGACAGCTTAGGGTTGTTTAAAAGGGCTGTCGCAGCTGGCATTACGAATGGAGGTCCTGAAATGTGGACACCACTCCACATTTTTTTTTTTTTTGCTAATAAAGATCTCTCTCGGTGCTGCTCCTATTCCGCTGATATTTTCATCCGCACTCATTCAGCGATGTTAAGCTTTTTCACAGCAGAAATAAGCGCGATTTGTCTTGCAGAATTTCTAATCCGAATTCAAACTTACGGCGAATGCAGACTGTAAGGACGTGATTAGCGGCCGCATCTTGGAATTTGAAAGCAGCGGTAAGGGGAGCGCTTTTATTCAAGTCGGGGCAACTGGAACGCACATCCAATTCTGTATTGTCACAGCATAGGTCCCTTTCGGCATTTGACCACCTTTGTAGGCAGCTTAGCTGAGTTCTCAAGTTCTACTGCCCGCCTTTTAACAAGAAAATGTCTGCTAGAAAGTCCGGTGTAGACTGCAGGCAGTCCGGACTCTGTCACGATGGTGGTTCTCTCACATGCTGACCTTGGTCTGTTGTGCCCGTATGTGTATGCAAAACCAAGCATTTGCACCTGATTCAAACATTTTTATTTCGCTGAACAACCACACCATACAGCTTCGCTATTAACTACCTGTGCATAAACTTGGCACATCTTACGTTTTCTTTTTTTTACATTCACTTCAAAGTGTGTCCTCAGACTCGCTATTCTAACAGTTCATTTGGATGGTTCAAGTAAGCTTTAAATCTTCCCTCCTAGCTTTCTCGAGAAACACACCACAACATTTTTGCGAACACATCAAATCAAATCAAATCACTTTATTCAAACATCCTAGGATGCTTAGGGGGCATCCTAAGATTCCTAAGCAAAGAAAGGAAGGCGTTCCGAGCTCGTATGTGAAAAGAGCATGCGTGTGTTAGATTCGAAGCCACGTGATATCCGATCCTAGCAATGCGTCATGCTCAATAAAAAATGTGTTCGAGTGAAAAGCATATACAATATTTCTGGTACAATGCTCACAAAAAGGATCTCTTAAACCGAGCATACAGCCACTATAAATCACTTACATTTAAACGTTGCTATATTGAAAACATCCTTACCACTAATGATTTATGGCGCTGACAATAGGTACTTACAGGAATTGTTTACCAGCCTCTTTTGACCCAGGAATATACTGCACCAGCACTATTTATCAATCAGCACCCGAAGTAGTCCTCATAATGTTGGACTCGGTTTGCACCCAAAGTAGTCCTCATAATGCTGGGCTCGGCTTCTCACGAAGGACTCTCACTGGACACCGATGATTTTAGTACGAGTCCCGTTCAACAACTCTACATGAATTCCTACTTGTAGTCACCCAAGTATCAGAGCAAAGCACATCTTTTAGAACGGTTCTTTTACGTGCCATACGTTCGTTCGGCGACGGCGTTTAGAGAAACGTACCTGCAGGGATACAGAGGTTCAGAGACGTCAGGTTACGCTTTGGCGAAGATGCGTTTCTGGGGTAAGAGAGAAGACCTGCGGAGACAGGAGAATGATGACTGCAATGGGGTGAGAAGACTCAAGGAAGTGGCAGAAACCTTATGCCTATAGAAAGTTCCGTAGAGCGGTGAGTAGACGCTAGTCACAGATTTGATTCAATGAGCACGGATTAAGCCAATCGATCCGACTAGGTGGACTGATGATTTGTGCGTTTAAACAGCGAAGCTGTTTAATAAGTCGTAATTTTTTGTGTCCGCAGTTCGTTCCAAGAAATTCCCAAGCGCGCGCACATGAGCGCCGGCTTCGCGGCGACCGCCCACATCCCCTGCGCACTTTGTCAAGCCAAACATATATACTTACTTATGGCGGTTACCCAAGATAAGGAACCTACGGCCCCTTCACACTTACAACACAACGCGTAATGGGAACTTCCTCTCCATTTGGATGACATGTATCAAATTCCGAGTCCAGAAGAGAATCAAGAACACCCGGTTGTGTTGATGTGGTCCTCACCAGCTGACTCTACCTGAGATTGCGATAAATGGTGCTGTGATAGAAAGAAATTCTGGGGGTTGCCTATGCTTACATGAGGGGGATGGAGGCCCGTGTGATGAAACGTTACCCGTTTGGTGGTTCTATCGACGTCTTGTTGCGCAAGCACGTGGACCTTGTCATTTGCCCCAGATTCTCGCGTGCACCTGGATTCAGAAAGTGTCACCAGGCGTCCAGGGACCGTAGTGCGCTGACTCGGTTGCCGGACATCCAAAATTACCTAAGAGGTTTCGTCGGTCACCGTCGGCGTGCCCGAGAGAGCCATCTATTGGCACAGGGGAGATAGAGATAGAAAACTTTATCCGGGGCCTGCGTCCTAAGACTGCCTCGACTCTTGTCAGGGTTACAGGGACTTGTCTAGTCCCGGCATGTTGTGATGTGAGTTAACAATGTGGTCCAGGAGAGCTCTCCAAGCTCATTAAAAGGTGGGGACCCAAGCCTCCCAGCAAAAAAGTCGCTCTGTGGCAGGAATTTGTTGGAGGATAGATGGTCAGTTTGGCTTGTATGTTTTGGCATGTCCAGAGGCCATGTTCATTGTTGAAGTGTTGATCGCGTGTGAGCATTTTCGGGTGCCTGTAAGCCCGTCTATGTAGTGTGAAGGTCTTTTGCTGGTAGCGCGCTGGTTTGTGCTCGTCGAAAGAGAAGAGTTTTAGAGATAGCGAATTTTATAGGGGAGGGGTGGTTCCTTGATATCTGACGTCTCGTAAGTACTGCCTGCGAGTGGGGTGCATTTCTCGGGATCATGAAGAAAGCTCGGGTTATAAGGCGTGGCCTTTTCATTCCCCTTTGCGCCTGCGTCCAGGGACCCAGACACAGTATTATGAAACTCGGGATGGGTTTGCAGTGTGATAGCTGGCGAGTGGGTGGGCGCATGTGAGAGTACGTATGGCGCTGTGACAGAAATAAATTCTGCAAAGAGCTTCTAGATTGCGAATCGCAGATTTTATGTCCGTGATGATGCCAGTTTCATTATGTCTTGATGTGCTTCTATGGCGATGACTAAAAGCCTTAAGGGGACACATCAAAGAGAGTGAATTCGGAACCGCAGCGGTGGAGAATGAGTCAGGAGGAATCAAGAAGAGGGGACAGCGGAGAAGAAAGAAAAAAGTAACTTTATTTCCCCCGCGACAGATTGTACCAGGCTCAACCTTTTTCTCGTGAGGTCTGACATTTTTCGAGGATTTACGTGGCCCCGTTTGAGCGTTTTTCAATTGGATTGCGCACAAGAATGGCTGCAGCCTTTTCATGCAGACCTTTTCCTACCCCACCCCTATCTTGATAGCTTGTCGACTGTCGAAATAAGCATGGACAAAATTTTACATCAGCATGCGAATTATTGCCAGCCCGATTGCTCAACAGTTTACTTGAATATCATTTCTCCACTCTACATACTCATGTCGTCGTTATTACAGATGTCTCGTAAAGTGATGGGAAGGCTGGGGTAGGAATATATTCACAGTCTCTAGATTGGGCCTTCTAAATCAGGCTGCCAAACTATACCCCGATTTTTCAGGCGGAATTTTTGGCCATAATTTTCGCCCTTACTAATCTACAGCGTTGGTTTGCGGGCGTGGTTACACTTTTACGTTCTCTCTCCATGTACCCCGCTTTAACAAAATGACAAAGATTCTTCCATTTCCGGTCATTCCGTTCATTCGTTCCTTACCAGCTTCGCGTGATCCGGTTAGTGTGGGTCCGTGGCCACGCAGGGATAATCTTCAATGACCTGGCAGACCAATTAGCCAATTTGGCTCATGGCAGTCCAACAGTCGTGAATTGTCCAATTGACAGTTTTCTGTCGGGGGCGAGGTTCAGGCGCCTTCAAATTTTACAAATTAATCGGCAGGATGCTCTTCGTTCATGTTCCGACTATATTCACCTCTCTCACTTACGTAAGCCTAAATTCTGCGAATCTCGTAAATGGGAGGTGAGAATCACAAAATTTCGATGCTGAATTTCCCTTTTAAATTTTTATCTACACAAATCTGGTCAGGCTTTATCTCCTCAATGTCCTTTCTGCAAGCCTCGGGAAACTATAGAACACTTTCTTTTGAATTGCCGGAACTTTTCGTTGATGCGACGCACGCACCTTTAATACACGTTTAATCGGCTTAATCTCCCGTTATCTTCCACCGTTGTTCTTACCCTTGGAGCTTCGGTCCTAGGAGTTTGAAACAGAGATGATGTGCTCGCCTTTCACTCCTTTGTTGCGGCGACCGGCCGGCTGCGCCACTGGACAGCTATGTCTTCATTCGTGATTTATTTCGTGACTATTCTGCTATATCCCAAGATTTTTTTCTTGTCTCAATCGTTTTCTCTTAGTTTAGTCTTTTTTTCTCTCTAAAATAAACCGGATCACATTCTAATCATTGAAGGCGGCTTCTCGGCGAATCCCCCGCGTGGGTATGAGCCATGATTCCAGGATCCAGCCAACCAACCAACCAAGATAACAGACCCATCTCTGCGCATTTAACCAGTACACGCTGTACTTCCGCACTGGTGTCTGCCAGCAGCCTGCTTTCTTATTAAGTGGGGTAGGATTGGGTGCGGGGGGAGGGGGTAGATTCGGTTCTGTGTGCACGTCCAGGGAGTGAACCTGAATGTGTGTTGTGTGTAGGTACAATGTCTATTCTTTTCTTGAACTTTTCTTCCCTGAATACGTTTTTATCGAGATTTTTTAAGTGAAAAGCAGCGTCGTTTCTTGAACGCCACTGCTCGCTGTGCTAATCTGCAAACTGCGATGACCAGACGATCAGATGAGTGCACAGTACTGTTTGAACTTTTAAAACGATTAAAAAACTTATTCAGACCAAAAGTACGTAAACAAAACATTAACTAAAAAAACTAGGAATCCATCACTTCTGTATTCACGAATTTCGCGAATTCCCAGGATTCATGAATTGACATTAGAGCCGCGGAGCTTCATTTTCGGCTTCGTGAATTCTCTGCAAATTCGCCATTTTCTTTTTGCGTAGACAAAACGTAAACAATCCGTGGCGTTTACACGTAAAGCTATGACGCATGGCTGACAATTAACACTACCCGCCGCGGTGGCTCAGTGGCTAAGGCGTTGCGCTGCTGAGCACGAGGTCGCGGGTTCGATTCCCGGCCGCGGCGGCCGCTTTTCTGATGGAGGCGAAAAGCAAAAACGCCCGTGTGTACGAGATTTCGGCGCACGATAAAGATCCCCAGGTGGTCAAAATTATTCCGGAGCCCTCCACTACGGCGCGCCTCATCGCCCGCGTTGCGTCGGCGCGTTAAACCCTCAATCAATCAATCAATCAGCAATTAACACTACCAAGCCATCATCTATTGCGCATAAAAGATGTAGAAACAGTTGCAACGTACTGCAAATGTTAAAGGGACCCTGCAACACTTTTTAAAGCTTTTTTCTAAATCTTAAGTGCTTGCAAAACGTAGTCAACCAACACATCCAGTATTTAGGTTAGGGGTCACTAAGCCCCTCAGCCAAGAATTACCGTTCTATGCCCATCAAGTTACTTACAAACTATTTCAAAAGTTTTTTTTTTTTTTTTTCATTCCCGTTCTTGGCGTTCTTCGACCGCTGGAATTACGCCATTAGAGCGGTGTAGCGGGTGTTGGCCGGCTTTCCTTCAATTTCAGCAACGAACGCATTCGAAAGCCACTTTGAAAAGAAAGCCACAAAAGCAACGCAGAAACGGAAGGCATGCAAATCACTCGGCGAGCAAATCACGCAATGCCGCTCCATGCTGGCCAAAACTATAGCATTCGCAGCGCTTCCAGACGCGAGGGAAAGAGTGAAAGCGTTTATCGAAAGTCTGAGGCTGGCAAATGAAATACATTTCTTAAAAAGACTCTGCAGAACTTCCTATAAACGGTTTCACTCTTTCCTTCGCGTCGGAAGCACTGCCAAAGCTACAGTTATGGCCAGCACGGAGCGGCACTGTGATTTGTTCGTCGCATCAGATACGCCTTCCGTTTCTGCTTTGCTTTTGTGGCTTTCTTTTCTTTTGTGGTTTTCTTTTCAACCTTCTCAATGATGATTTTTTTCTGCTGAAATGGCCACGAAAATTTGCTTGGATCGCAGAGGTATACTGTTTCGCAGTAAAATATTGTTTTGTTTTTTCTTAAAAACAGTTTTAAACAGAGCCTCACGCAAAACTACGTCTTTTGCAAATTCGCGGGGATTTCACGGTGCCAAAGGACCGTGGAATGTTTTGCCCTATTTCACAACGATGGTAGCTGCCATTTTCAAGCTCTTCCGTAAGATCAAGAAACTTTTACGCAGGCTGAAGTTGCCAATGTATTGCGTGTGCGTTCACGCCGACATGTTTATATAACGTCACGTAGCCAAAGAGGACACAGTTGTTTTGAAGGAAAAGCAAGCTTATTGGAGCGAACTTGTGCGCCCCTAACAACTCAAAGAATACACAGGCGGCGAAGCGGAAGTCAACAAAGTGACGTGCGCAGGCGAGTGTCGGTGAATCGAATATCACGGCGGCTGCCCAGGGAGCAGTTATCTTTCGGCGCGGTTGTTTCTCCAGACTTCGAATTACAACAACACTGAAGATCAGAGAAGATTATTCTAGGCTAGTGACATCAAGGTCAAACACTCTCCCTATCAAAATAACACTGCCGATACGGCATTCAAAAGAAAGGAAAAGATGCATTTTGCTTGAAACACTGATGACATAGCCGCGCACCGTCGGCTGGTAAAAACAAAACAGAATGTATGGTTCGCGGCAATATTACGTCACTTCTCTTCAGCCAATCACAGATAGGACGTGGCCTTCAAGGGCGTGACCTACAAGCACCATGGTTGTTGAATAGCGAAATACAGTCACCCGCCACGGTGGCTTATTGGCTAAGACGTTGTGCTGCTAAACCCATTGACGAGGGTTTGATTCCCGGCCCTGGTGGGCGATTTTCTGAAGGTGGCGAAAAACCAAAACTTCCATGTCTTTGAGATTTCGGCGCACGTTAGAGCTCACCAGGTGATCAAAATTAACCTAGAGCCCTCCACTACAGCGCGCCTCATCGCCTGTGTAGTGTCAGTACGTTGAACGTCATATTCCATCAGGAAATCATAGCAAAACAGGCTTACGTTGTTATGACTGCTGAATTTCTTCTACTTTAGAACTTTAAAAAAGCAAACTTTAGAACTGTTGCCAGTGAACATCATAAGACGTCAAAATGACGAAAGCGCACACAGCCCTTTGTCATCCTGGGTCACGTGACAAAACCGGAAGCCAATAAAGCATAGCTTCCGGTGAATTCACGAATTCACAGAGAATTCATGAAGTAGATAATAGAACCCATGACCCGAAACAGGCGTCGATAATCTGTTTCCGTGAATGATACTATATCGGGTTCACGACCAAGTATTACGTTTTGAAATGGTCATACCTAATCCAAGCTAATACGGCAGTTTGCGTTTAATAACGTTTTTCTTTTTTTTCTGGCGCTGGTTCTGGCGCGTTGCCGGGTGGTTTACTTGGGTTTTAAAGCAAAGCTTTCTAGCTCTATCCCAGCCAACAATTCTTTAGTGGCGTGCGGGACAACAAACTCCCAACGCGGCGGAGACGGAGGCGGAAA
The DNA here is from genome assembly GCA_013339765.2 of Haemaphysalis longicornis. Taxonomy (NCBI): domain Eukaryota; kingdom Metazoa; phylum Arthropoda; class Arachnida; order Ixodida; family Ixodidae; genus Haemaphysalis; species Haemaphysalis longicornis. The sequence continues at coordinate 9,187,949 of CM023451.1, forward strand.
AAAGGGGGGCGGAGGGTTTCACTCACGGAGCACGCTGTAGATGGCGAGGCGAATTTACCCAGCGTTCCCCGCGCGGAAGTGCCTGCTCGCCGGCATCGGCATCGGCATTACGGCTTTGTTTTCTGCTTTAGCGACGGTTGGTTTGGGCCTGTTTTGGCGCAGCTTCGCGCCCATTACGCGCTGCCTTCGCACGGCTTGATTAACTTGTTGGGCAGCAACTCCAGGGTAACCCGTTCCCGACAGAATTAAGTGGTCGTACGGCAAACATACGTGAAGGATTGGTTTGCAGGGCGGGAAAACAAGACGTACGAACCACATACAGACATCTGGCCGCTAGAGAAAGGCTACCTTTTCGGAACTGCCGGCCACGAATGGGACTCCGTTTTCTAAATTGGTGAATACCAATTCGGTTGTGTTTTAAGAGGTATTACAAAATGCGAAAGAGCAACTGGTTGTGATAAATAGCGATTACAAAAGTTCCCTCAGCTTCCTCGCAATTCTCAAACTTACGAAGCTATTTAGTTTAAATCGGTTTAAATAGGAATCAATAACTTCACATGCCAAATGTCTGCGCTTGTGTCGCGTGGGGGTGTAGCCCCAAGCTAGCACATCAGGATGGCTTCCGCTGTCTTACCCTTCGAAAGACGGTCCTCTCCGTTTTCTTTCTCCCGACTCACGGCCGGGCTACAGCGACGATGTCCGCTGCTCTAGCCCGGCCGTGGCCGACGCTGCTGCTGCGTCCGGGACGCCGCCCCCTCGAATCCCAGGTAACGGCCGGCGAACTCTCTGGTTTCACTCTTTCTGGAGCCACGTGTGTGAATTCAAGTGACGTCGCATGGGAAATTGTTGTGGGTGTCGTTTAAAGCTTCGCTTTCCAACCACCTCCATTGGAGCCAATTTTTTTGTTGTTGTTACACCTCCTTAAATGCGAATTTCCTCTCGACGCAGGTGATCCTCGTGATCTTCGCGGCTGCAGTTGCGGTTCACTCGCAGCCACTGGGAACTAGTGGTGGGGGTGGCTGGTATCCCAAGGTAAGACGATGACGATGTGTGAACTAAGCGTACAAGGAAAGTAGACTGAAATAGGAATAGAGATGCTTGTGCATAAATCGTAGAAATTTGAAGTGTTTGCTTAGTGGACATGATATAGCTGGGTGTGGTTCTGGCACCAGCATAAGCAGTGGTAAGGGAAGGCCAGCAGAGGAGTTTTGTTCTCAGCCCCTTCTGAAATTTTCGATCCCACGTTGGGGAAGGGGGTTTAAAAGGCGGCGAACTGTGCCTAATTTCAAATAACCACTACAGATACTTATCTGAATTTTGCAGCTACATACCAACCACATACGGCTTCGGTGTCTACTCTCAACACTACATCATGCATTTTGCAGTCTCCATGGAGAAAACATGAACAAAACGATTAGAAGTTCACCTATGGGACCGCATGGCTTTTTCAAGTTTTTTGAATCTTAATGGTGAAGTGATTTCCTTTTTATGGGTCTCCTTAATTTTTCTTTCCTGTGTTGTGTTCCTTTTACATCGTCCCCTCTCGGTCTTTTCGTCTGATCCGCCTCTCACCAGCGACACTAAGTCAGGCGTATTCTTACAGTGCAGTAACGACCCTTCATTCGTACTAAAATAAGGCAAATTTTAATTTTATGTTAGTCGCACGCACTGTCGACATTTATGTTCCGTTAATTTTAACATTCGCTTAGCACGTAGTTCTCCTAATACAAAGTCAAGGCGTACATACGAGACTCCCAGAATGTAACAAAACTGGAGTGTGTTCAATTACTTATTGTGGTCATATACATAGCTCTTATTGCTCCTCGTGTTGGGCTGCACAAAGTGGCTACCTTGCATGAGACTCCGATTTTTTACGTTGTGTTCAGTAAACACTGAAGAAGCTAACTGAGGCTAAAGGTCATTCAAACCCACGAGAAAGCTATTATCGATGAGATTGTGTGGCACAGTTCCCCATATGCGTGCTATGGAGGGGAAACAGACGAGAAAATGGGTGGTTTTGTGTGTAGCGTAATTCGCGGAACTGGTTTCACTTTAGATAACAAAGTTCACAATTGAGAAGGCATTGTAAAAATCTACATTATCATCACCAGCCTATCTACGCCCACTGCAGGGCAAATGCCTCTCCCATTATTCTCTAATTAGCCCGGTCCTGTGCCAACTGCGACCAATTTATCCCCGCAAACTTCTTGATCTCATCTGCCCATCTAACTTTCTGCCATCCCCCACCCCGCTTGCCTTCTCTAGTGTTCCACTCTGTTACCCTTAATGACAAACGGTTATCTTGCCTTCGCCCACGTCCATTTCTCCTTCGTAATTTCTGCTAATGTGTCCTTAACGCGCGTTTGTTCCCTGCCCCACCCCGCTCTATTCTTGTCCTT